>JBBBDQ010000190.1:4635000-4900000 GCA_037127315.1 Ascarosepion bandense
AATTACTACAATGAAACTTGTTGCGACAGTATATTTTTTTTATTAATATATATATATATATATATATATATATATATGGCATGTAAATAAGTTTTACCTGAAAAAGTATATACATATATTATAATTTATTCTCGGTGCCTTTTCATTTTATGTACGTATCTATCATTATATATATATATATATATAATTCATTCATACAAGTACGAGTTTGTTGTAGAGTATATATATATATATATATATATATATATATATATAGCAATGATATCTTTCAGCACTTAACGGACGTCAGGTCAAATGTCTAGTAACTTGTCAGTTAAACACTTATCTATCTATCTATCTATCTCTCTCTCTCTCTCTCTATATATATATATATATATATATATATATATATATATAAATTATGCATGCACTAACGAATTTGTTGTGGAGGCTGTGTGTGTGTGTGTATATATATATATATATGGTCTGCATGTGTGTGTATATATGTACACACACATACATACATACATACATATATATATATATATATATATATATATATATATATAAACTTTCTTATAAAATAATATTTTAATCCTATTGTGAAAGTTTGTGTATATTTAAAAGTGGAATTGGGGTAAATATTCAAGACCCTTCCTTTGACCGATATTTTCATAGGGAACCTGAAATCATTAATTTGACGTTGTATTTTTAGTTTCGAGTTTAGTCACCGCTTTTCTTAACGGGGTAACAGAACTAGATTAACATTAGCCAGATTAATTTTCTGAACTTTGTCGTGTTGAAGAATGCCGTAATTCTGTTTTATACTTTGCTTCCTATAAATTAGATCCCTTCATATTATTTAAATTTTGCATTTCTTCTTAAAGAACAGTGTGTGTACTTAAAGTCAATATATATATCCTTTTAAATTTTATGCAAAGTGGACTTATTTTTTTGTACTAACATATATATTTGTTTATGACCTAGTGTGTTTAAATATGTTTTCGAAAATGTGAGCGTTGATATCTGTCTACAATTATGAAACTCTTTACTGACGTGTACTATTGCATGTTTAATATATTTAAAAAAAATAAATAAAGTCGACTTCGTCTTGGAATGCTCCAGCTGTACAACAGTGAAAGGATTCATAAACTTGATGTTTTCGTTATTAGCGCGACGCTTAACATATCTTGACATACTTGACAATAATATGACCTCTAGTACCAATGGAAAATGGGTAGGAATATGACATAGGAGAAATTTCTGATTGCCTTTTAGGAATATGAAAAAATTATACACTTATATATTAATAAACAAGAGATTCATTTCTGAATCAATGCATACACTCAAGAAAAAAAGAGGCAATATGTAATTCTGATAATATTAATTTCTCTTTTTGGTGGCGTTCATATTTTGCTTGACGCGTTCATATTTCATTCTCCCTATGATCGTGTTCACATTTCTCTCGCTCTGAGTTTAAGAATGAGTGTGTGTATATATATATATATATATATATATATATGTGTGTGTGTGTGTGTGTGTGTGTGTAAAGAGAGAGAGACACACACACACACACACTCTCTCGTTCACAATGTTTCTCTCACTTTGATATTGCGTGCACATGTATTTTTGATAGCATTCACATTACTCTTCCGCTCACCTTGATCCCTTATAAATTTCTGTCTAACCTTGATCCCTTTCTGATTTTGATAACATTCACGCATCTAATTTTAGCCCTTTTCAAAATTTATTTACTTTAATCCTATTGAAAATTCTTTCTCTCATTGTTTCATAGTGTTTGGATATTTCATAGCCACTATTTGAGCCAGTTCACATTTCTCGTTGTCTCGATTTGAACCTGATTAGATTTCTTTCTCCTTCGTTTTGATGCCGTTCCCATTTATCTCATTTTTTGATCATGTTCAAATTTCACTTTTCTTCTAAATTTGGTGTCCCGTTCTATCTTATGCTATTCACATTTCACTCACAGTATTTCTGATGTCGTTCTAATTTCCATATGTTTCTTTTTGAACTGGTTCACATTTCACTATACAGTTGTCTTAGACCATTTCACTTTCTCTCTCTTTTAATCAGTTCACATTTCTCTTATTCTGTTTAAACCAATTTACATTTAACAGACTCTCGCTTTCATCCTGTTCACATTTCAGTCACACTCTCTTGCATCCCGATCACATTTCAGTCACTCTCTTTTTAATCTGGTTTTAATTTCAGTCTCTCTCTCTTAAATCCCGTTCCCATTTCAGTCATTCTCTCTTTAATCCCGTTCCCATTTCAGTCACCCCACTCTTTATTTCCTTTCCCATTTCAGTTCCTCACACTTTCACCCCGTTCACATTTCACTCACTCTCTCTTTCATCCGGTTCACATTTAAGTCACTCTCTCTTTCATCCGGTTCCCATTTAAGTCACTCTCTCTTTCATCCTGTTCACATTTAAGTCACTCTCTCTTTCATCCGGTTCACATTTAAGTCACTCTCTTTCATCCGGTTCACATTTAAGTCACTCTCTCTTTCATCCGGTTCACATTTAAGTCACTCTCTCTTTCATCCGGTTCACATTTATGTCACTCTCTCTTTCATCCGGTTCACATTTATGTCACTCTCTCTTTCATCCGGTTCACATTTATGTCACTCTCTCTTTCATCCGGTTCACATTTATGTCACTCCCTCTTTAATCCTGTACACAGTTCACTCCCTCTTTAATCCTGTACACAGTTCACTCCCTCTTTAATCCTGTACACAGTTCACTCCCTCTTTAATCCTGTACACAGTTCACTCCCTCTTTCATCCTGTACACAGTTCACTCTCTCTTTCATACTGTACACAGTTCACTCTCTCTTTCATACTGTACACAGTTCACTCTCTCTTTCATACTGTACACAGTTCACTCTCTCTTTCATACTGTACACAGTTCACTCTCTCTTTCATCCTGTACACAGTTCACTCTCTCTTTCATCCTGTACACAGTTCACTCTCTTTGTCATCCCGTTTCCAGTTCACTCACTGTCTCTTATTCATCCTGTTTCCATTTCACTCACTGTCTCTTTTTCATCCTGTTGGCATTTCACTCACTGTCTCTTTTTCATCCCGTTCCCATTTCACTCACTGTCTCTTTTTCATCCCGTTCCCATTTCACTCACTGTCTCTTTTTCATCCCGTTCCCATTTCACTCACTGTCTCTTTTTCATCCCGTTCCCATTTCACTCACTGTCTCTTTTTCATCCCGTTCCCATTTCACTCACTGTCTCTTTTTCATCCCGTTCCCATTTCACTCACTGTCTCTTTTTCATCCCGTTCCCATTTCACTCACTGTCTCTTTTTCATCCCGTTCCCATTTCACTCACTGTCTCTTTTTCATCCCGTTCCCATTTCACTCACTGTCTCTTTTTCATCCCGTTCCCATTTCACTCACTGTCTCTTTTTCATCCCGTTCCCATTTCACTCACTGTCTCTTTTTCATCCCGTTCCCATTTCACTCACTGTCTCTTTTTCATCCCGTTCCCATTTCACTCACTGTCTCTTTTTCATCCCGTTCCCATTTCACTCACTGTCTCTTTTTCATCCCGTTCCCATTTCACTCACTGTCTCTTTTTCATCCCGTTCCCATTTCCCACTCACTGTCTCTTATTCATCCCGTTCCCATTTCACTCACTGTCTCTTTTTCATCCCGTTCCCATTTCACTCACTTTTACTTTTTCATCCACTTTCCATTTCGCTTACTGCCTCTTTTTCATCTAGTTCACATTTCAATCACTGTCTCTTTTCATGCCGTTCACATTTCACTTACTGTCTCTTTTCATGCCGTTCACATTTCACTTACTGTCTCTTTTCATGCCGTTCACATTTCACTTACTGTCTCTTTTTCATCCAGTTCACATTTCACTCACTTTTTCATCCAGTTCACATTTCACTCACTTTTTCATCCAGTTCACATTTCACTCACTTTTTTATCCAGTTCACATTTCACTCAATTTTTATCCACTTCACATTTCACTCACTTTTTTATCCAGGTCACATATCACTAACTACCTATTTCTCATCTCGTTCACATTTCACCCACTGCCTCTTTGGCATTCCGTTCACATTTCACCCACAGCCACTTTTTCATTCCGTTCACATTTCACACACTGTCTCTTTTTAATCCCGTTCACATTTCACACAATGCCTATTTTCATCCCGTTCACATTTCACTCACTGCCTCTTTTTCATCCCGTTCACATTTCACACAATGCCTATTTTTCATTCCGTTCACATTTCACACACTGCCTCTTTTTCATTCCGTTCACATTTCACCCACAGCGTCTTTTTCATCCCGTTCATATTTCACACACTACCTCTTTTTCATCCCGTTCACATTTCACTCACTGCTTCTTTTTCATCCCATTCACATTTCACCCACAGCCTCTTTTTCATTCCGTTCACATTTCACACACTGCCTCTTTTTCATCCCGTTCATATTTCATACACTGCCTCTTTTTCATCCGGTTCACATTTCTCTCACTGCCTCTTTTTCATCCGGTTCACATTTCACGCACTGCCTCTTTTTCATCCCATTCACATTTCACTCACTGTTCCTTTTTCGTCCCGTTCATATTTTACTCACTGTCCCTTTTTCGTCCCGTTCGCATTTCACTCACTGTCTCTTTTTCATCTGGTTTGCATTTCACTCACTCTCGCTTTTTCATCCCGTATGCATTTCATTCACTGTCTCTTTTTCATCCTGTATGCATTTCATTCACTGTCTCTTTTTCATCCTGTATGCATTTCATTCACTGTCTCTTTTTCATCCCGTATGCATTTCACTCACTCTCTCTTTTTCATCCCGTTTGCATTTCACTCACTGTCTCTTTTTCACCCCGTTTGCATTTCACTCACTGTCTCATTTTCATCCCGTTTGCATTTCACTCACTGTCTCATTTTCATCCCGTTTGCATTTCACCCACTGTCTCATTTTCATCCCGTTTGCATTTCACCCACTGTCTCTTTTTCATCCCGTTTGCATTTCACCCACTGTCTCTTTTTCATCCCGTTTGCATTTCACCCTCTGTCTCTTTTTCATCTCGTTTGCATTTCACTCACTGTCTCTTTTTCATATCTCTCTCTCTCTCTCTCTCTCTCTCTCTCTCAAATGTTACCCCATTCACATTTCTTTCACTACGTCATTTTTATCCAGTTCACGTGTGTTTTTCATCCCGTTCACATTTCACTCACTGTGCCTTTTTCATCCCGTTCACATTTCACTCACTGTGCCTTTTTCATCCCGTTCACATTTCACTCACTGTGCCTTTTTCATCCCGTTCACATTTCACTCACTGTGCCTTTTTCATCCCGTTCACATTTCACTCACTGTGCCTTTTTCATCCCGTTCACATTTCACTCACTGTGCCTTTTTTTATCCCGTTCACAATTCACTCACTGTGCCTTTTTCCATCCCGTTCACATTTCACTCACTGTGCCTTTTTCATCCCGTTCACATTTCACCTATTGTCTCTCTTTCGTCCCTTTCACATTTCAGTCTCACATTTTCATCCCGTTTTTACTACAGCTCTCATCTATTTCAATCCTATAACGTGTAACTCACTTTCTAATCCTTTTATGTTTCTTTAAATGTGTCATTGATCCCCTTTATATTTTCCTCTTTTTGCGCATGTTCATATTTCGCTCAATGTCACTTTGACTCTACTCACTGCAAAAACACACTCTAATTTTGTGTACATTTCACTTACTATGTTTTTAGCCTGTTAACGTTTTGCTCTCTTTGATCTCGTTGACATTTCTAGTCTCTCTGATCCCACTGCCATTTCAGTCTTTCTGATCCCACTGCCATTTCAGTCTTTCTGATCCCATTGCCATTTCAGTCTCTCAGATTCCATTGCAATTTCAGTCTCTCAGATTCAGGCTGCCATTTCAGTCTCAGATTCCATTGCCATTTCAGTCTCTCAGATTCCATTGCCATTTCAGTCTCTCAGATTCCATTGCCATTTCAGTCTCTCAGATTCCATTGCCATTTCAGTCTCAGATTCCATTGTGCCATTTCAGTCTCTAGTTCATTGCCATTTCAGTCTCTCAGATTCCATTTACATTTCAGTCTCTCAGATTCCATGCCATTTCAGTCTCTCGATTCCATTGCCATTTCAGTCTCTCAGATTCCATTGCCATTTCAGTCTCTCAGATTCCATTGCCATTTCAGTCTCTCAGATTCCATTGCCATTTCAGTCTCTCAGATTCCATTGCCATTTCAGTCTCTCAATTCCATTGCCATTTCAGTCTCTCAGATTCCATGCCATTTCAGTCTCTCAGATTCCATTGCCATTTCAGTCTCTCAGATTCCATTGCCATTTCAGTCTCTCAGATTCCATTGCCATTTCAGTCTCTCAGATTCCATTGCCATTTCAGTCTCTCAGATTCCATTGCATTTCAGTCTCTCAGATTCCATTGCCATTTCAGTCTCTCAGATTCCATTGCCATTTCAGTCTCTCAGATTCCATTATTCAGTCTCTCAGATTCCATTGCCATTTCAGTCTCTCAGATTCATTATACATTTCAGTCTCTCAGATTCCATTGCCATTTCAGTCTCTCAGATTCCATTGCCATTTCAGTCTCTCAGATTCCATTGCCATTTCAGTCTCTCAGATTCCATTGCCATTTCAGTCTCTCAATTCCATTGCCATTTCAGTCTCTCAGATTCCATTGCCATTTCAGTCTCTCAGATTCCATTGCCATTTCAGTCTCTCAGATTCCATTGCCATTTCAGTCTCAATTCCATTGCCATTTCAGTCTCTCAGATTCCATTGCCATTTCAGTCTCTCAGATTCCATTGCCATTTCAGTCTCTTCGATGGGTGTAGCCATTTCACTTTCTCTGATCCCGTAGATATTTCAGTTTCTTTGATCCCGTAGGCATTTATATCTCTCTGATCCCGTTAGAAAATTCAGCCTCTCTGATTCCATTATTACTTTAGTCTCTCTGATCTTGTTGTTATTTCCGTCACTCTGATCCCGTTGCCAATTAAGTCGCTCTTAACCCGTTGCCAATTAAGTCGCTCTGAACCCGTTGCCAATTTAATCGCTCTGAACCCGTCGCCAATTTAGTCGCTCTGAACCCGTCCCCAGTTTAGTCGCTCTGAACCCGTCCCCAGTTTAGTCGCTCTGAACCCGTCGCCAGTTTAGTCGAACCTCTCTGAACCCGTCCCGTTGCCAGTTTAGTCACTCTGAACCCGTTGCCAGTTTAGTCACTCTGAACCCGTTGACATTTAGTCACTCTGAACCCGTTGACAATTTAGTCACTCTGAACCCGTTGACAATTTAGTCACTCTGAACCCGTTGACAATTTAGTCACTCTGAACCCGTTGACAATTTAGTCACTCTGAACCCGTTGACAATTTAGTCTGACCCTTCTGAACCCGTTGACAATTTAGTCACTCTGAACCCGTTGACAATTTAGTCACTCTGAACCCGTTGACAATTTAGTCACTCTGAACCCGTTGACAATTTAGTCACTCTGAACCCGTTGACAATTTGACCCGTCAACTCTGAACCCGTTGACAATTTAGTCACTCTGAACCCGTTGACAATTTAGTCACTCTGAGCCCGTTGCCAATTTAGTCACTCTGAGCCCGTTGCCAATTTAGTCACTCTGAACCCGTTGCCTAATTTAGTCAACTCTGAACCCGTTGACAATTTAGTCACTCTGAGCCCGTTGACAATTTAGTCACTCTGAGCCCGTTGCCAATTTAGTCACTCTGAGCCCGTTGCCAATTCAGTTTCTCTGATACCGTCGACATTTTGCTATTTCTGATACCGTCGCCATTTTGCTGTGTCTGATTCCGTTGGCATTTTGCAGTGTCTCGTTTCGTTGGCATTATCTCTCTCACTTTGACGTTTCCTTTCTTTCTTTGATCCCGTTGACATTTCGCTTTCTCTCTTTGATCTTGTTGACGTTTCGGTTTCTCACTTTGATCTCGTTGACGCTTCGCTCCCTCTCTCTGATCCTGTTGAAGTTTCTCTCTCTCTCTCTCTCTCTTTCTCTCTCTCTTGATGATCCCATTGAAGTATTGCTCTCTCTCTCTCACTCTGATGCCATTGAAGTTCCGCTCTCTCTCTCTTTGATCCAGTTGATGGTTCGCACTCTCTCTTTGAATCCGTTGACGTTTCCTCCTCTCTCTCTCTGATCCCTTTGACGTTTCGCTTTCTATGTCTCTGATCCCTTTGACGTTTCGCTTTCTATGTCTCTGATCCCGTTGGCGTTTCGCTCTCTCTGTCTCTGATCCCGTTGGCGTTTCGCTCTCTCTGTCTCTGATCCCGTTGGCGTTTCGCTCTCTCTGTCTCTGATCCCGTTGGCGTTTCGCTCTCTCTGTCTCTGATCCCGTTGGCGTTTCGCTCTCTCTGTCTCTGATCCCGTTGGCGTTTCGCTCTCTCTGTCTCTGATCCCGTTGGCGTTTCGCTCTCTCTGTCTCTGATCCCGTTGGCGTTTCCCGGCTTTCTCTCTCTGTCTCTGATCCCGTTGGCGTTTCGCTCTCTCTGTCTCTGATCCCGTTAGCGTTTCGCTCTCTCTGTCTCTGATCCCGTTGACGTTTTGTTCTCTCTTTCTCTCTCTCTCTCTCTCTCTCTCTCTCTCTCTCTCTGATCCCGTTGACATTTTGATCGTTCTCTCTGATCCCGTTGGCGTTTCGCTCTCTCTGTGTCTCTGATCCCGTTGGCGTTTCGCTCTCTCTCTGTCTCTGATCCCGTTGGCGTTTCGCTCTCTCTCTTGTCTTTGATCCCGTTGGCGTTTCGCTCTCTCTCTGTCTCTGATCCCGTTGGCGTTTCGCTCTCTCTCGCTCTCTTTCTGATCCCGTTGACGTGTCGCACTCTCTCTCTCTCTCTCTGATCCCATTGAAGTTTTGCTCTCTTTCTCTCTCTTGATCCTCTTTACGTTTTGATCTCTCTCTCTTTCTATTTGATCCCGTTGACGTTTTACTCTCTCTTTCTGATCCCGTTGACATCTCTCTCTCTCTCTCTCTCTCTCTCTCTCTCTCTTTGATCCCGTTGACATTTTGATCGTTCTCTTTGATCTCGTTGGCGTTTTGCTCTCTCTCTCACTTTCTGATCTCTTTGACGTATCGCTCTCTCTCTTTTCTTGATCCCGTTGACGTTTTGCACCCGTTCCGTTTTTGATTCCATTGACATTTCTCTATTTCTCTCTCTCTTTAAACCCGTTGACGTTTCAGTCTCTCCCTTTTTGATCCCGTTGACATTTCGCTCTCGCTTTCTTTGATCCCGATGATGTCTTGCTCTTTCTCTTCCTCTGTCCTTTTCACCGCTGACGTTTCGCTTTTTCTCTCTCTCTCTCTGATCCCGTTGACCTTTCGCTCTCTCTCTCTCTCTCTGATCCCGTTGACCTTTCGCTCTCTCTCTCTCTCTCTGATCCCGTTGACCTTTCTCTCTCTCTCTCTCTCTCTCTGATCCCGTTGACGTTTTGCTCTCTCTCTTTGATGCCATTTACGTTTCGCTCTCACTCTCTCTCTCTCTCTCTCTTTGATCCCGTTGATGTTTCGCTCTCAATCTCTGTCTGTCTTTCTTTGATCCCGTTGTTGTTTCGGTCTTTCTCTCTCTCTTTGATCCCGTTGACGTTTCTCTATCTCTTCGATTCTGTTGAAATTTCACTCGTTCTCTCTATCTCTTTGATCCTGATGATGTTTGAACTCTGCAATCCTGTTGAAGTTTCGCTTGGTTTTTTCTGTCTTATCACGTTGACGTTTCGCTCTATGTGACCCCCTTGACATTACGCTCTCTGTGACCCCCTTGAAGTTTCGCTCTCTGTGAACCCCTTGAAGTTTCGCTCTCTGTGATCCCCTTGGAGTTTCGCTCTCTGTGATCCCCTTGAAGTTTCGCTCTCTGTGATCCCCTTGAAGTTTCGCTCTCTGTGATCCCCTTGAAGTTTCGCTCTCTGTGATCCCCTTGGAGTTTCGCTCTCTGTGATCCCCTTGACGTTTCGCTCTCTGTGATCCCCTTGACGTTTCGCTCTCATTGATCCCGTTGACGTTTCGCTCTCATTGATCCTGTTGACGTTTCGCTCTTTCACTCTGATCCTGTTGACGTTTCGCTCTTTCACTCTGATCCTGTTGACGTTTCGCTCTTTCACTCTGATCCTGTTGACCGTTTCGCTCTTTCACTCTGATCCTGTTGACGTTTCGCTCTTTCACTCTGATCCTGTTGACGTTTCGCTCTTTCACTCTGATCCTGTTGACGTTTCGCTCTTTCACTCTGATCCTGTTGACGTTTCGCTCTTTCACTCTGATCCTGTTGACGTTTCGCTCTTTCACTCTGATCCTGTTGACGTTTCGCTCTTTCACTCTGATCCTGTTGACGTTTCGCTCTTTCACTCTGATCCTGTTGACGTTTCGCTCTTTCACTCTGATCCTGTTGACGTTTCGCTCTTTCACTCTGATCCTGTTGACGTTTCGCTCTTTCACTCTGTTCCTGTTGACGTTTCGCTCTCTCCTTCTAGTCCCGTTGACGTTTCGCTCTCTCCTTCTAGTCTCGTTGACGTTTCGCTCTCTCCTTCTAGTCCCGTTGACGTTTCGCTTTCTCATTCTAGTCCCGTTGACGTTTCGCTTTCTCATTCTAGTCCCGTTGACGTTTCGCTTTCTCATTCTAGTCCCGTTGACGTTTCGCTTTCTCATTCTAGACCTGTAGATGTTTAACTCTCTAATTCTAGTCCAGTTTCGCTCTTTTGCTCTGGTCCCGTTGACGTTTTGCTCTCTCGATCTGGTCCCGTTGACGTTTTGCTCTCTCGCTCTGGTCCCGTTGACGTTTCGCTCTCTCACTCTGATTCCGTTGACGTTTCGCTCTCTCACTCTGATTCCGTTGACGTTTAGCTCTCTCACTCTGATTCCGTTGACGTTTAGCTCTCTCACTCTGATCCCGTTGACGTCGTTTCTCTCTCTCTCTCTCTCTCTCTCTCTCTCTCTCTCTCTCTCTTATCCCGTTGACGTTTTGCACATTTGTCTCTCTCCGACCGCCATCACATTTGACTCTCTCCGGCAGCCATCACATTTGACTCTCTCCTACCTCCATCTTATTTGACTCTCTCCGACCGACATCACATTTCTATGTCTCTATGATCCCATGACAGTATTGTTTTACTTTTTTACTCTCTACACGTTTCTCTCTCTGTGTCATTCCATATCAACTTTCCATCACTGTCCCGTTCCATTTCCAGCGTGCTCTTGCTGTCCCGTTGCGGTTCCCGCTTGCCCTCGATGTCCCGTTCCTTTTACGCTATCCGTTGTTGTCTCATTTCGGTTCCCACTTTCCCTAGTCTATTCTTACTGATGTTTTGCACATTTCTCTGTAGCTTTGATATCATTCACATCTTTCTTTTTTTATTTTTATCCAATTCACATTTCTCACTCTCACATATTTTTATATAAAACCATTCATATTCCTTGGTCTTTCATTTCACATTAAGTTTTCTTAGGTTTTAATTCTTTTATATTTAACTCCCCTTCTATTTGATCTCGTTAACATTTTTATCTCTCGCATCCTTATCCACTTCACATCTTTCTCTAATACGCGTCATATTTTTTAATCTCTGATTATTTTGTCACTTTTATTTCTGATTCAGTTTGTATTTTTAACTCTGATCTATTCACATATTATATCTCTTGTATGATTCATATTTTTCTAGCTCTAACCCCTTTACATATCTCACCATTTGTCTTTCATTTCAGTGACATTTCTCTATCTTTTTTATCCTTTTCACGTTTCTCATTTATTGGTTCCGTTTACATTGTTCACTCTCTGATCTTGTTGACTTTCCGTGCATTATCTATACCTCTTCACATTCCTCTATCTCTTTCTCTCCGAACACGTTGGCATTTTCTCTCATAATGATAACTCAGAAATCTCCCTGTTTGAACCCGTTTATATTACTCTTACTATCTGTTGCTGTTCGTATTTCTCTGTTTCTCTCTATAATCTTTCTCTCTCTCTCTCTCTCTCTCTCTCTCTCTCTCTCTCTCTCTCTCTCTCTCTCTCTCTCTTAGTAGTCTTAGATGGGTTCTTGGTGTAACGGATTATAGCTTAGTATTATTAAAAAGAAAGCCCTAATTATAATGCCTGATGTTAGCATTTCGCTTTTTCTTTCTGATCTATTTCGATTACCCTCCCTTTCTCGGATCTCGTTGTCATTTTTATATTTTTTCGCTCTGATGCCCTTCACTCTTTGCTCTCTTTGATGCCTTTTGCTCTTCTCTCTATTTGATGCCTTCGCTCTTCTCTCTCTTTGATGCCTTCGCTCTTCTCTCTCTTTGATGCCTTCAATATTTTCTCTCTTTGAAGCCTTCGCTCTTCTCTCTCTTTGAAGCCTTCGCTCTTCTCTCTCTTTGAAGCCTTCGCTCTTCTCTCTCTTTGAAGCCGTTCGCTCTTCTCTCTCTTTGATGCCGTTCGCTCTTCTCTCTCTTTGATGCCGTTCGCTCTTCTCTCTCTTTGATGCCGTTCGCTCTTCTCTCTCTTTGATGCCGTTCGCACTTCGCTCTCTTTCTCTGATGCCCTTTGCACTTCGCTCTCTTTATCTGATGCCCTTTGCACTTCGCTCTCTTTCTCTGATGCCCTTTGCATTTCGCTCTCTTTCTCTGATGCCCTTTGCATTTCGCTCTCTTTCTCTGATGCATTTCGCTCTCTTTCTCTGATGCATTTCGCTCTCTTTCTCTGATGCATTTCGCTCTCTTTCTCTGATGCATTTCGCTCTCTTTCTCTGATGCACTTCGCTCTTCTTTCTTTCTGATGCACTTCGCTCTCTTTCTCTGATGCACTTCGCTCTCTTTCTCTGATGCACTCACTTGCTCTCTTTCTCTGATTCATTTCGCATTTCGCTCCCTTTCTCTGATGCCATTGCATTTCGCTATCTTTCTCTGATGCATTTTGTTCTCTCAATCACTGATGCCCATTGAATTTTGCTCTCTCTATCCCTGTGCCCTTTGCATTTTGCTCTCTCTATCCCTGTGCCCTTTGCATTTTGCTCTCTCTATTACTGATGCCCTTTGCATTTTGCTCTCTCTATCACTGAGGCCCATTGCATTTTGCTATCTCCCTGTCATTGATGCTCTCTGGATTTTGCTCTCTCTCTCTGTCATTGATGCCCTTTGCATTTTGCTCTCTCTCTCGCTCTGCTAGCCTATTGCATTTTGCTCTCTCTCTCTCTGCTAGCCTATTGCATTTTGCTCTCTCTCTGCTAGCCTATTGCATTTTGCTCTCTCTCTGCTAGCCTATTGCGTTTTGCTCTCTCTCTGCTAGCCTATTGCATTTTGCTCTCTCTCTGCTAGCCTATTGCATTTTGCTCTCTCTCTGCTAGCCTATTGCATTTTGCTCTCTCTCTGCTAGCCTATTGCATTTTGCTCTCTCTCTGCTAGCCTATTGCATTTTGCTCTCTCTCTGCTAGCCTATTGCATTTTGCTCTCTCTCTGCTAGCCTATTGCATTTTGCTCTCTCTCTGCTAGCCTATTGCATTTTGCTCTCTCTCTGCTAGCCTATTGCATTTTGCTCTCTCTCTCTGCTAGCCTATTGCATTTTGCTCTCTCTCTCTGCTAGCCTATTGCATTTTGCTCTCTCTCTCTCTCTCTCTCTCTGCTAGCCAATTGCATTTCTCTCTCTCTCTCTCTCTCTCTCTGCTAGCCAATTGCATTTCACTCTCTCTCTCTCTCTCTGTTAGCCAATTGCATTTCACTCTCTCTCTCTCTCTCTGCTAGCCAATTGCATTTCACTCTCTCTCTCTGCTAGCCAATTGCATTTCACTCTTTCTTTCTCTAGCCCTTTTCATTTCGTTCTCTTTCTTTCTCTCTGCTCTCCCTTCTCATTTCTATCTTTATATATATATATATATATATATATCTGCTAGCCCTTCGTATTTCTCTTATTGCTTTTTCATTTCTCTCACATACGCTGATGCCGTTCACATTCATTCACTCTCACACTTTAGATGTGTGTCTAGTGTAATGGATGATGGCTCGGAATTGTTGATCGTACAATTTTTCACATTGAATTCTTGTAGCTCTCCTTGGAGAAATTATGAGTTCACCCCTTTTTCAAGTTATTGGATAATTGTAAAAACGTGTATTATCAAACATTATTATCTCCAAAAAATAAAATACCTAGAAAACGATCTAACTCTGCCTCTTTTTTCTTTCTTTGAAATATTAACTCATTCTATTTTTTGTTTTCTTTTTTTGAGATCTCGCTGGTTCAATACATCTCTTCATCTCTTTCTACATGATGCTCTCCAGACTGCCATATCGCTCTCTAAATTCCGTAAATGCAAAAAGAGAAATCGGCGTAAGACTGGTATAAGTCTTTTTGTAAAATTGATTCATCCTTTACAGAGAATCAATGATGAGAACATCATGCACAGATAATGTGTTCAAAGACAAAGATGTCGAGTAAATGGAAATCAAAATAACTTAGTAAATAAAGATTATAATTTATAGAGTCCATAACAATAAAAGATCTATTGTAACAAAGAGGAATACGAAAGCAGCGTAAAATGAAAACGTTTAATTAGTTGGAAGAGTATCGGTTAAGACAGCAAAAGAAAAAATACTAAGAACTACAAACGACAAGACATTGTGGAGAGCTATTTTTGCCCAAATTCTGAAGGTAGTTTGACCTTAGAAAATTGTCATTTAACTGAACCTTGCGAAAGACGTGAACAATCTCTGTACCACTGTATTTAAGTTTAGAGTTATGACAAGGTTGATGAGAAGGAAACTGTATCCTATCACATGTATCGATAAAAGTGGATTATAGGATAACATGGATAATATTTGTCTCCGAGTTTATTTGAAAATATTTTTCTAATTTAACATTGACTTAGCGGTACAACAAAAATAAATCCCGCGTCAAGTTATATATAACAAATTTAATGTTATACAATGACCAATATAAACACATTATCACACGTATGTTAACTATACATAGCGCATATGTGTGTTTTTATATACTTTATATACAAATTAGAATTTGATAGAGTTTCTATAGATCTTCAGAGATTTTTTTCAATGTGACACACATAAGTTTAAATAGATGAAGGTTTCAATGTTTATAATTATTTTATCCCAATTTTAAAGTTTAAACGGAACAGCCATGTAAAAATTTTAATGAAATCTTGTGCGATTGGAAGAGATAATTTCCTTGTTACTGAAAATGACGATCGATCAGATGAAATTAATCTAAAAGCTTTATTAAACTTAGTCACATAAGCTGTCTGTCTCTCTCTCCCCACGCACACACACACAAACGCACACACAAACACACACACAAAAACACACACACACACAGGTAGTGGACATTCATTAAGAAGTGGGTCAATTGCAAATTTAATAATCACAGAAATGTTAAGCATTTGTTAATCAAATGCAATCTCCTTTTGAGACCAAAAAAATTGAATTTTTCCATTTGTATATTTTAATCTACATAGTTTATGAAATGATTTTTTTCACAAACACACACACACACACATATATATATATATATATATATATATATATATCTTTACACAGGAATGGGACACTATTGGGATAGAGTGGTCATACATAATCCAAACACTCTCTTGTTTATTTCTCTGTTTTCGAGCAGAGAAGGATCCAAACGAGGCTCCCCCGAAGGATAGATTCTCGTATAAGGTCAACAAGCAAAAACACCACCCTGTCTGAATCTAATTCTACGAGTTATTTTTTTACTGTCTTTAATGGTTCAGAGTTACTATTTAAATTGACCTTGTGTCGCATCTGCCTCGGCGGTGAGTTATTAAATACCCAATGATTATACTAACTAATAGTTCACTAGCTGTGTAATTTACTCCATGCAGCGTACGAGTATTGTATTTGTTGTTACTTCATGCAGCGTCCGGGTATTGTATTTGTTGATATATTTATTCCCAACTTCCGTTCTGGTGATTACTCATGCAGTAAATATTAGGTTTACAACACACACACACACACACACACACACACACACACGCATAATATTGAGCCTTGACGATTCCATTCGATAATTCTCACCCTATAAAAAAATGTCAACTAATACCGTAAATATTTGCAGATATTCTTTTTAATATATGAAAGTTCATTAGGGTCCAGTTTAAAAAGCTATATTGAAAGGTAATATACGAAGACATGAATACTTGTACAAAGATAAACCTGTATGTAGGCATAAACAAAATATATTTTTAAAAATTAGAAATAGATAATGTTTTGCATAGATCATAGATATCAAACTAGAATGCATATAAATGTATCAAAAACGTTACTGTGCTAGTAGATATTGTATTGAAGAATTAGTAGAGATTTTGACATACAGACAGCTAGTTTCTAAGCGAATTTAGAGAGTTAAGAATATATATATATATATATATATATATATATATATAATGATATAAGTAAATAAAGATAATATTAGATGGAGAGGTAGTAATCGATGTTGGTGCTGATGGAAAAAAGTAATCAAAATAATGTGGGACACTTAAATATACATAAGTGTTTATATGCAGAATTTAAGATAGCTATCGTTGTGGTGCAGTGGATATCAACTCGGAACGCGACACCGAGGTTCCGAGTTGAATTCCTTTCATTCACTTACACGCAACTAATCTTGGGAAAGGTATTAATGTGTCTCTTTCTTCCAGTTATGGGTTAAATAACAGGACAGATTGGGTTATATAGCCATGGCTGGCAACCAGTCTAACGCAGAAAGCAATGGCAACCTACCGTGGGATAATCTTCTGCCCAGTCAGTCATGTCTCTTTCGAGATATGATCGCCCAAGCGTGTATCACGTACGGCAATTAACTGATATATATATATATATATATATATATATATATATATATATATATATATAAGTAAATAAAGATAATATTAAATGGTGAGGTAGTGATTGATGTTGGTGCTGATACAAAATAATCAAACTAGTGTGGCCGACTTAAATATACATAAGCGTTCATATGCAGAATTTAAGATATATATATATATAAAGAGACAGTCGTCATATACGTGTTAACTATCACAAGTTTGTTGGGATTTCAAACTATGTTCAGTGCACCATTCCTGCAGACTTTGAGACGAACACTTTATAAGTTACAGATGGATAATTTCCAGCTGTTTAAACTCATGTGCACACCTTGTTATCTTTAATTTTCTTCATGTCTCATCGGGATGCATAGTTTTCCAGTTTTTTTCGTTTGATAGGGGCGTCTATTTAGGCATATATCTGTCTTCTGTGTGATTTTTCCATTCAGTAATTTGTACATCAGTACTGTCTTCACCTTACAAACCGATGTAGCATTTAATGTGTTCTGTAATTTTTTTTCATCATTCTCAATCTCTGTTCTGCCATGCATATAGGCAAAATTGTTAGGTCGATTACTATCAACCCTCTTGGTTTCAATATGACTTAAGACTCTAAATTTCGGCAGTCACACATTCCACCTAATATAGCCGAGAAATTTCATTTCCTGATTCTAAGTAACATGATTTTTTTATTTGCATTTTCCTGAAAAATCCTTTAGAAATTACGTGTTCAGTCTGTGTTCTCAGCATCCTTGTCTCTTTGATTATTTTATATACTTTGTTTTTGTTTATAACAAAATTATTGCTTCTTAATGCTTTATGTGCGAAGTGATGCAGTGGGTAGCGGCTATGAACGGGAAATCGGGGAGACGATTTCGAATTCCAGTTGAATTCGTTACATTCACTTACGCGCAAAATCATAATCTGCATCCTCTTCCGTTAGTTACGGTTTAGTCAGGATATATTGGTTTTCTATAACATTGAATAGCAACCACTCTACCGCAGAAGGCATTGACAACTGTCTGTCCATTCAGTCATGTTTCATTTGAGACATGATCGCCTAATCGAGTATCAAGTATGAAAGGTACTTGAAAGATTTATTTAGGTTTTTGAAGACATTTAAACGTTTTTAATGTTTGATGTTGTAGAAATGTAAAATATCTTTCATGTTAGAAACCTATTGTTCTGACATGAAGCGGTCGTTTTCTATTAATATCAAAAACGGAATACTTTAGAATAGATTTGACAAAAAATTACCTATAATATATTAAATAAAACACATTTTATTAGATACATATTTTAATCTATTCAGTTTTTTTTGTGGAATGGGACCGATTGTGATCACTAAATGTGAGCAACCATTGCCCTTACCGCCGTGTTCGTCTCTATACTGGTGCTGAACACTGAATTAGGATGTGTAGCATTGTGTTCATGTGTGGGTGTTGGAAATATGTTGGTCATTGAAAACCAAAGAAAAAAGAGAAACGAGTACCTCTTCAAATTTATCATTAAATGCGATCTGCTATGATGTACAAAAATAAATATTCGAAGAAATTATAAAGTTTGAATTATATTTAAATAGAAAGTAAAAACATGAGTAGTTATATGAATGTTCGTGATTTATTATTGAAATACTCAATATATTTCCATTTATAAGATAATACAATTATTTTCTACTTCTAAAACAAAAAATCTATTATCATAGACGATGAAACAGATTCATATTTTTATCTACATATTGGTGTAACAGTTTAATTTTCAAGACAGTTTAAAATATAGATATTCATTCGTATAAGTGAACAAAAAACACACATACACATCGAAAGAGATAATTACACACATCATAAATATTAGCACTTGCAAACATACTGAATATATATATATATATATATATATATATATTTATATATATATATACATACATATATATATACATATATATATACATATGTATATATATTTACGGTGTGTGTATGTGTGAGCGAGAGATTGATAGTAACTTATAGATAGTAAATGCGAATATGACATCAGTATTTTAATGTGGTGCTATCAGGATATTTTGGCACGTGCCTCGTCTAGCGATATTCAGTGATCTTTTTTGTAAATATTAACCCGAATAATATTTATTATGACGTCGCATAGAAAGTCCGTGAAATAATTTTCAGAGTCCATAAGAGCACTTTTTCTGCGCGTAAGTGTTCATCGATAGGACAATGTTTTGATGCAGAAGACTGAATTTAATTTTTAATTTGATTATTTTTTGAAATTTGCTGTTAAGTTATACACAACATGAATATCAATATCTGAACTACATGAATACGCGAGAAATATATTTTCATTATGTGAACATGAACACTTACAATCATTTGAATCTCCATACATAAGTAAGCAATGAAAATGAGAGCATACTTGATGAAAATATTAATTCTCAATGGGTATTTCAATTACAACAAATGTAGTGCTCTAGAAAATAATTCTAAACTAAAATTTATTTGGAACGTGTGTAACCTATAAGCATTTTAAAAAGTTCACTTAGTGCCTTATCTACAGGTTTGATTATATATATATATATATATATATATATATATATATATAAAGATGATGTGAGAATGGTGCTTTAAACATCTATAATATAAGTAACAATATTTACGTATACAAATAATTTTCTGAAGGTGTAGAATCACGGAAATCTCATAACCTTAGTGCACTTTTTATTTTATATCTCTTTTCATGATACCACTTTTAAACTTGATATGTTTGGCACAAAATTAAGTATTATCCGTCTAATTGAAAAACAAAATTGAAACTTATTTCCTTCATTCACTTCACGTCAAGATTAAAAGTAATTTATAATTATTATTTAATTAATTACGTTAAATTCTTTGACACACACATTTTCTCTATGATCTATCACTCTATCTGCGTTTGTCTGACCACACACACACACACACATACACACACACACACGGACGCACACTAAAACAATAATCAAATTTGTCATTAATGTCTTAAAGTTATGACCCATTTCCAAAATATATTCAATTGTGTTCATGCGTAAAATTCATTTACTTATGTGAGCAGATAATTTCTCTCTAAGAACAAAATGGTTTTATCAAAAATCTACCGCCTGATCATTTAGTCTGATTTTAGGATGGAGATGGGATATAAAAATTAATATTTTCAGATTCAGTTTTTTCTTAAGAATCAGTTCAAAACAATACAGGTATTTCATTTTAAACTTGTCAAATTTCATGCTTTACATCTATGAATGTCTGATAATTAAATTGAAATACCACAAAATAGGATTTTACCATAAAGTTTTTTTACACACTAATTAGCTTTTACCATTTATTTGATACTTTTTTGATTAACTATATCTAAATTTGTTATCAAAATTAATTCTTAAAAACATCTATCCAAACAGGCACGTTTTGACGTGTGATATGGTAAACGATATAATCAGACACGTACACAACCTTATACAATAATTTGTCTTACAAATACACGATCATAGCTTACTATTAGCATAAATGAGACTAAGCATCATATTCTGAGCAGAATCATTCATTTTGTTAAATAAAGGCCGTTGTGTATGTGTGTGTGTAATTCCCACCTGTCATGCTCTTGGAGAGAAAGAGACAATAGCGAGACAGCGTCGGCTCGGTCCATTCTACTTACTACCAATTATCAAAGCTCTTACTGCGAGTATGCACTTTAACATTGGCTTATTTTATTTTTGCGATAATTATGTCGTTGGATAGTGAAGAATATATATCCTCTTTATTAAGTTTTATATATATATATATATATATATATATATATATATACTTAATATAAGATAAACAGTATATGTGTTACCGTTATTTTAGACGGCACATTTATATAAATATTTTGCCATCGTTTTTGACGGCATGGGCCCACTCGCATACAACTATAGAAATAAAAATGTTGGACTGAAGAATCTCTGTATTAGATTATCGTTTGAGATTTAAAATCCCCAATCAGTAGACACTGCTGAGTCATATCTAAATATAAGAAAGGTTTCTGAAATAGTTTTTTTTTTCCTGTAATATTTGATAACGAAAGAAAAGTAATTATAAAATAAAGTCTCCCATGTGAGAAAACAAAAGAAAACAAAAAAGATAAAAAAAGAAACAAGAGCAAAATCAAAACAAGGAAAGAAACAACGAAATAATACAGAATCCCTGCATACTTCCTATCATTTTCACGCTTCAAGACATCTTCAAAACATAGTCTCTCAAAATATAGTGTTGTTCCCAAACTGGTTTTATAATAAAGTTAGGTCTCCGATATTAAAAATTATTCCCTATAGAATTATAGAACTAAAAATAGAATGTACACATTTATATATACAGAGCACATAGACACACACGTTACCCTTACACGTTATGCGTAATAATCATTCTATAACATCTAACCACGTGACATAATTATATTCTATAAATAACTCTTATATATATATATATATATATATATATATATATATATGAATCGTCAATTTATACTGTACCCTATAAAAGAGACTACATATAATATCACTCGTATATCTCTTTGTCTCTCATTCTCCCTCTCTCTTCACTTTATATGTGTGTGTGCATGCGCGCGTGTGCGTGTGTGTGTGTTTGCGTGTGTGTTTAATTTTATGAAGTATTGATGAATTAATAATTCGTCAATAATTCTTAAAATCCAATACAATATATAATATTTATAGCTGCTAGAATGTTATTTACTTATACATGTATATAAAAGACATTCCAAACACATATAGTCTAAAAATGTCTGGCCTTACATTTAAAAGACTAATTAAAATAAAATTGATAGAAATATTTTTAAAATGCTATATTAACATCCTAGTTAAGTAATCAGTTATTTTTTATTGCTTAGTTTTTGTCTTAAAGACTTAAACTTATATGGCATACGAAACGGACGTCTATTTAGCTGGGGATGAATTAAAAAGAACTCTAAATTATACAAATCGAAAAAATTAAAAAAATAAACTATTCTATGTTGAAAAGCGATAACACTGTGCGTATTATCAAACGATGAGATTTACATCCAAACTCAGCATTATTCGTGTTTCTTACGACGACACATACCTCCATGTCAGTCAGCCCCTTTAACGTGTTGGCCTATTATCAAAATATTATATCAACTTTGCTTCTTCGTTGAATTTAGGCGGGGACGACTATGCTCTAAAATTAGTATATATTTTTTGTTTTATTAACTTTTGTCTTTCCTAATTTAATTAACCTGAGTTTTTGCTTTCTTGTTTAGCTTCAATTACTATTTTCTTTTTTATTTCAACAATCTTGCTGTCTCGTATTCCTGTTTGTTTACCCATTCTAATATTGCCTACTAAGGAAAACTTATTTATTCTTTTACCTTTTAAGCCTATATCCTCCCCTTTATCTTTCATCCTATGCAAATGCATTTTAAACGCTTAGTTTTTTTGTTTTTTTTTTTACCTAGATTTATCTGATTCCATTCATTTGATTTTACTGTAATTCTTGTTTTTATTTTCATTTTATATTCCCTTATATGTCATTTAATATTTTTCATTATTGACTGGTGTACTTCCGTCATTTAAATTATTTTGCTTCTCTCACATTCACGCTGGGTCTTTGCTTTCTATCTATTATTCATTTTTCTATAATTTTAAATCAATTTGTATTTCATATTGTCCCGGTGTTTGTTTAGTTCTTCGGTCTACTTTTGCATTATTTTATTTTAATGTTATTCATTAGTTGAGAAAAAGTATTTCAAACATGCTTCAGTCTACATCCTTATCCATTCCAGATATCCCACCCATTTGTATATTCCCTCATTTAATACTCATACACACACACACACACACACACATTATATATATATATATATATATATAACACAAATAGCACGATGGGTAAATTGTTGGCATTAATACACAAAAACATACTTGTTATAACAGCCTGTTAATCATGAAAAAAAAAATATATATATACACACACAGCACGATCGGTAAATTGCCGCCATTAATGCACACACACTCATTATAACAGCCTATTAATCATAAATATATCTATCTATCTATCTATCTATCTATCTATCTATCTATCTATCTATCTATCTATCTATCTATCTATCTATCTATCTATCTATCTATCTATCTATATCTATCTATCTATCTATCTATCTATCTATCTATCTATATCTATCTATCTATATCTATCTATCTATCTATCTATCTATCTATATCTATATCTATCTATATCTATATCTATCTATATCTATATCTATCTATCTATATCTATCTATATCTATATCTATCTATATCTATATCTATCTATATCTATATCTATCTATATCTATATCTATATCTATCTATATCTATATCTATCTATATCTATATCTATCTATATCTATCTATCTATCTATATATATATATATATATATATATATATACAAAGACGCACACACAGGGCGATGGAAAAATTGTCGACTTTTATATTTTTATTTTCTCGCATGTGCGACTCTTTTCTTTTTTTTATTTTGTCGACAGCACGATATAGTGTCAGTTGGGTACCGTTTACGATAATATAAGCACCATGATTTAATTCTCATCAGAAATTTGAAAACGACATATTGTACAGCTTAGAATTGGCACTGGAATCTCCAACATGAACATTTCGGAGTGTTTTCATGTCAACCTAAGAACAGAAGGTTCAGAGAGAGATGAGTCAGTGCATTGGTGATTATGAAATAGTTTCATGTGATCACTACTGAGGGCAAAGTTATACCTCTATTTACTTAACTGCGGTGCTTCCGTCTCAACCTTGAGACATATTTCAAGTGCATCGAACAAGTAGTTGTTTCGTTGACCAAGTGAGAGGTTGTTGGAAGACCTTCTGTCTGGCAAAAAGACTCTGCACCATGCCATACAAGCATGATTATATGTCTGCCAGACAATTTCTGTATCCTCTTCACCTTTTACATTTGGCCACCTAACTCTCTAAGGTGCATCCACCTTGACTATTTTGTGTAGCAAGGTTAATAGTTGAGCGAGATTAATAGAACAGTTTTAACAACAAAGATTAAATGAAAGCAAGGATTATAGCAGCATTCAACGACTTAAACTAGAAAACCGTCTTGGAGAGGTACAGCAGATTTCGAAATTGTGTGGAGGATGCAATTGAAGCCATGATGATTGTATTAAATAAATTTCCATTTAAAGATTGCAGTATATTTTTGTGCAGTTTTGTTAAATGTTTTTTAAAGAGTTAGTTGTATATTCACTTTTGAATAATTTAAACAATTCATTCACTGGAGAATGTGTGTGTGTATATATATATATATATATATATATATATATATATATTAAGAGAAAATTAAACAAATAAATGGTATTGCTATGGATAATATACATTGAGTTATATATTTACCTATTTAATATTTCTTATTAGATAAATTATTTTGTATTATCCTCGCCATTTTTGCAGGTTTGCCATTTTCTCATATATATATATATATATATATATATATATATATGCACACACACATGTGATCTAGCGTTTGCTCTCTGTTATACATATTTATATCTACACACTCACACACCCATTATCTGTCTTTCGCATTATACTCACTCACAAATTTCTTAGCTCTCTCGCTCTCACACACTTCATATCTGCTCCTCATACTTTGTTCTTACTTTCCTCTTTTTATGTCTATATACTTAGAGAAATGAAGCTGTCATACTTTTATTTATTTCATACCCGATTTGTATTTGTTTAATATGCTTCCCTCTCATTCCTATTACACTTCTCCACATGAGCCCTTTTCTTTTCAAAACACAGCATGTTCTATCATTTCCGCATCACAGATCTTCCCTTGCCTTCTTAGTTTCCTGTTTGTGTTATGTAGGTACATTTCTATTCAAGAATTCTACCATCACTCTGCTGCGCACTTCGTCATTTAAATTATCTTCAACAAAAGAAAAGATATTCATCAGTCTATACATTAACGGATATTTATACTTCTATCTTTAATTCGAAATATAATGGTCAAATTCTCCCTCTCTAACCTAGCATAATCTTTAATTTTAACAAGATAAATTATGGCAAACATGTTATCATATTAACCCGTGCACATCTCAACTCTCATATCACACACCACACACACACACATATATATATATATATATATATATATAAATTAATTAACGGGAATTTATAGTTGTTTATTATTCTATAGTTACATAATTGATAGCATGTGATTTCTGTGCTTCATATTTCATGTTTTTTCTTTGGGACATTACTATTAATCTTAAATTTTCCTTTAAACAAATTATTTGTACCAGTTCAAAGTATCTTTTTATTATTAACTTAATTTTACTTTTTCAAAAGACTTTACATTTACTCAATTCACCCCAAGCAAGGCGAAGATATTAACATGGCACATGTGGCTACTGGATGTAACAGTGTTTGAGAAGAATTTATAAGTAACCGGAAACCCAAACCTAATCAGAAAATAATTGATAAACTTCTACTCTTGTTTAAAAGACAGGGTAGGTGTGTGAACCGGACTATTTGAGGTCTAGGGTATATATATATATATATATATATATATATATATATATATATATACGCGAAAGATGATTTCCGCAACCAAAACGATCATACTGCCTCATTTATAGTGACTGGCTTTATTTGTAATGGGAAATTTTGCCTATACTTAACCCTCCAACCTCTTCGCTTAGTAAGAAATTCTAAACAACGTAGTCCATCAACAGTCTCCTCTTTTGTGTTTAGTTATGCATCTGTGTGCTTCGATTATATGATTTCAATACACGAGTTCATCAGTTTGGCCTTATCTTTCGGAAGCAAATACTGTTTTCTGTATTTAACCAATATTCATTTATATATTCAAAAATTCTTCAAATTTAATGCTGTTTATAATAACATTCATTTCCATACAAGCACATGACCAAGATCGAATGTATTTATAGAATTAAAAATTGCTGTTTATATGAACACACAGTATTATATACCCAAATAGGCACATACTACTGCCTGCGTAACTGAAATGCATATTTAGCGCACAGGCCTGGTTGATGTTACTACTGTCATGAATATTACCCTAGATGAGTACTCCCAATTTTTGTTGACCAGTGCTATATGATATTAAATTTATCAAAAAATCAATACATGTATGTTGGGTATCTTTGTTTTACGCATACATTTCTCACTTTATTATTCCAGTTTAATTCTTTAAAAGAGTCTCTTTCTATAAAAATATTTAATCGGAGTGTCTGTTTGATTATCTTTATCTTTGTTGCTAGTTTCTCAAACATCTACTCTGCAGGCGTCATTTTACGATTCCATTTAATTTTTTAAAGATTTTCTTTATTGGCTCTTTCGGTATTTCTTCTTTGGTAGTATTTTTTAACACTCACGTGATCAATGTTCTTTACATCTATGCAATATATTATTATCCCTTGCCAATATTCTCATATGGTTCAATAATCGACCAGCCGATGTCGATAATCGCCTTCGGCCTTTTTCTCTCGCATTGATTCTTTTATCGTGCAGCCCTCATTTACCGGAAAAACAGTAGAAACTGGCCGTTAGATTAGGAACCTGTGGACTTGCCATTTTATAATAAAATGATCTATCCATTGTTAGGGACATGCATTCACTGACAAACATACACAAATATGTATGTATGCATGCATGCATGCATCTATCTATCTGTCTCTCTCTCTCTATATATATATATATATATATATATATATATATATATATAAGCTAAAACAAATGTGCGTATTTTTGATGACCAGTAAGTGTCTCTCGCAGAGCAATTCGCAAATCTAGTAACTTCGTTCATATATTATTGACCCTGTAAAATGGTAAGACAAGTTTAATAAATAACTTGCAAAGAAATAAGTATAGTGTATATTTTTTTCATTCTACATGAAATCTGATTTGCTTTACATAATTTTTTCTCTGCTTTTTCTTAGTTCACATCTCCTTGTTTTTCTGTCTGTACAACTAGCTATCTCTCTTCTTTCCTTTTCATTTCTCAGTCCCCGTTCTCTGCGCCTATATCACTCTCTATATCACTCTCTGCTGTACATCAAACCTAAATTTTTGTCCTACAATATCAAGTATATTATCTTCGTTTTTGATTCGCACTGGCTTGCTCTACCAATATTTGTTCTTCTTTTAATTGTTTCTCTATGCTTCTTATACACCTCTTTTATTCCGACTTGTAATGTCTATGCTTTCTTTAATGTCATGTTCCGCAGAATTGACACAAAGAAAACTTCAAATCCACAACCAACACATGCTGTTCAAAAGAACCTGAAGTTTTAATGCTTATATCTATTTCTATTTGTGTTCTTGTTTATTTTTCTCACGCATTTAAAAAAAAAAGTTTCACCCTGTACAATGCTGGTAGGGCAATCGAGGTAAATAGGTACATTAAGTTAGTTTATATAAATACGAAAGAAAAATAACAGTTAACTAAACTTGTGCCGGTAATGATAATAGTGATCAAGAAAAAAATCTTCTTGGGAGCATGTTACACAAGGAAAGAAGTTATCTATATATATATATATATATATATATATATATGCGTGATTGAGAAAATTTAAATTTATCTGAATATGTGACAAAAAATATAATTACTATTATATTTTCTTCATTTCAAGCTTTTTTTCCCTATCAATTCGTCTTTCGTTTTCTCCTTTTTGCACGGATTTGTCTCTGTCTTTATCTATATGTTTGGTTTACACGCGGGGCTTTGTACGTTTTTTAAATGATTTTCTTCTATTTTTCCGTTCGTTAACATTTTCTCGGCACTATTTAGTTTGATTTATATCTCGCTTCCTGCAATTTTCTTTTCAAATCGCCTGTGTCCACTTTTCGCAATCGTTCCATGATTCACCTTCCACATATAAGCACACAACTATTCAATCATATTTGCCTAACAGACACGCCAAATAGATATCTCTTCTTGCCTCTTTGCAGAGTCTCTGTCAGGCTCACTGCATTTAACTTTCCCAACAGCAGCTTATTAGACTTAGTTCACCATATCTTCTTCGTTATTCGCATTTTTCCGCCTCATCAGTCGGTCAGTTTGTCTGCCCGTATTTTTGTAACTGCGTGCTTTTGTTTGTATGAGAGCACGCGCATGAAGACAGGCGTGCGGTGTGTGTATGAGTGTGGTAGGAAGGGAGTGATGCCAGTGTGACTCCGTCGCTTGCAGCCAAGGTGGCACGCGCCTTGACTCCTCACTTACCTCGATCAAATTCTATTCTTCTTTCTATCATTTTATCCCAGCCTAGAAAAACTGCTACTGTTCTCCACATAGCTACTAGTGGTGCTTTTACAGGAGTTATTACTGCTACCATCTCTCACACACACTCATTGTGATCGGAGTTATTGATATTTTTTTTTCTTTCTGAAGATTATTGCTTATTTTGAATAAAGTGTATAACAAACCAGCAATGTGTTGTGTATTTGTATCGAAATGTATCATATTTGTTTTACCAACCAGTCGAAGTTCATTTAGAACTCGCTCATTTCATTTGTCCTGATTTACCTAACGGTTGATATCCAGTTATCAAGTGGATTTTGCCTTTTATCTTTTATTTAATTAATATTTTTATTATTTAAAAATATATTTTTCTCCCTTTTTTCTAAATCTTTTTACTTCACTTTTGCCCGTTCTTTGAAATTTCTCTTTTTGAACGTTTCTTTTCTTCCCTTTTTTGAACGTTTCCTTTCCTCCCTTTTTTGAACGTTTCCTTTCCTCCCTTTTTTGAACGTTTCCTTTTCTTCCTTTTTTTTGAACGTTTCTTTTTCTTCCTTTTTTTGAACGTTTCTTTTTCTTCCTTTTTTTTGAACGTTTCTTTTTCTTCCTTTTTTTGAACGTTTCTTTTTCTTCCTTTTTTTGAACGTTTCTTTTTCTTCCTTTTTTTTGAACGTTTCTTTTTCTTCCTTTTTTTGAACGTTTCTTTTTCTTCCTTTTTTTGAACGTTTCTTTTTCTTCCTTTTTTGAACGTTTCTTTTTCTTCCTTTTTTGAACGTTTCTTTTTCTTCCTTTTTTGAACGTTTCTTTTTCTCTACATTTCTTGAACAATTCCTTTTCTCCCATTTCTTGAACGTTTCAATTTTTCCTTTAAGTGCAAGTTTCTCTTTCTCCCGTTTTGTGCACGTTTCTCTTACTCCCCTACTTTGCCCGTTTCTCTTTCTCTCCTATTTTGCCCGTTTCTCTTTCTCTCCTATTTTGCCCGTTTCTCTTTCTCTCCTATTTTGCCCGTTTCTCTTTCTCTCCTATTTTGCCCGTTTCTTTCTTTCTTTCTCCCCTAATTTTGCACCCGTTTCTCTTTCTCCCCTAATTTGCACGTTTCTCTTTCTCCCCTAATTTGCACGTTTCTCTTTCTCCCCTATTTTGCACGTTTCTCTTTCTCCCCTCCTTTTTTTGCACGTTTCTCTTTCTCTCCTTTTTTTGCACGTTTCTCTTTCTCTCCTTTTTTTGCACGTTTCTCTTTCTCTTCTTTTTTTGCACGTTTCTCTTTCTCTCCTTTTTTTAGCACGTTTCTCTTTCTCTCCTTTTTTTTGCACGTTTCTCTTTCTCTCCTTTTTTTTGCACGTTTCTTTCTTTCTCTCCTTTTTTTTGCACGTTTCTCTTTCTCTCCTTCTTTTGCACGTTTCTCTTTCTCTCCTTCTTTTGCACGTTTCTCTTTCTCTCCTTCTTTTGCACGTTTCTCTTTCTCTCCTTCTTTTGCACGTTTCTCTTTCTCTCCTTCTTTTGCACGTTTCTCTTTCTCTCCTTCTTTTGCACGTTTCTCTTTCTCTCCTTCTTTTGCACGTTTCTCTTTCTCTCCTTCTTTTGCACGTTTCTCTTTCTCTCCTTCTTTTGCACGTTTCTCTTTCTCTCCTTCTTTTGCACGTTTCTCTTTCTCTCCTTCTTTTGCACGTTTCTCTTTCTCTCCTTCTTTTGCACGTTTCTCTTTCTCTCCTTCTTTTGCACGTTTCTCTTTCTCTCCTTCTTTTGCACGTTTCTCTTTCTCCCCTTTTTTGTCGTTTCTCTTTCTCGGCTGTTTGCAGGATTTTCTTTCTCCTTTTTTTTCTTGTACTTTTTTTACCAATTTTTGCACATTTTTTCCACTTTTTTGCAGACATTTTCAACGTTTTTACACATTTTTCTTTTTTCAATTTTTACACGTTTCTTTCCTCTTTATTCGCACGTTTCTCTCCCCACTTTTTAAAACGTTTCTCCCCTTCTTTTGCACGTTTCTCTTTCTCACCTGTTTTTTTTTTTTTTTTTTTTTGCACGTTTATCTTTCTCCATTTTTTGGCATGTTTCTCTTACTGCCTTTTAATTGCACGTTTCTCTTTCTCCCCTTTATTCCACATTTCCATTTCTCCGCTTTTTTCGCACGTTTATCTTTCTCTCCTCTTTTGTGCCCGTGTCTCTTTCTCTCCACTTTTGTGCACGAATCTCTTTCTCTCCACTTTTGTTCCCGTGTCTCTTTCTTTCCACTTTTGTTCCCGTGTCTCTTTCTTTCCACTTTTGTTCCCGTGTCTCTTTCTTTCTACTTTTGTTCCCGTGTCTCTTTCTTTCCACTTTTGTTCCCGTGTCTCTTTCTTTCCACTTTTGTTCCCGTGTCTCTTTCTTTCCACTTTTGTTCCCGTGTCTCTTTCTTTCAACTTTTGTGCACGTATCTCTTTCTCTCCACTTTTGTGCACGTATCTCTTTCTCTCCACTTTTGTGCACGTATCTCTTTCTTTCCACTTTTGTGCCCGTATCTCTTTCTTTCCACTTTTGTGCCCGTATCTCTTTCTTTCCACTTTTGTGCCCGTGTCTCTTTCTTTCCACTTTTGTTCCCGTGTCTCTTTCTTTCCACTTTTGTGTCCGTGTCTCTTTCTTTCCACTTTTGTTTTGCACGTGCACGTATCTCTTTCTCTCCACTTTTGTGCACGTATCTCTTTCTCTCCACTTTTGTGCACGTATCTCTTTCTCTCCACTTTTGTGCACGTATCTCTTTCTCTCCACTTTTGTGCACGTATCTCTTTCTCTCCACTTTTGTGCACGTACTCTCGTTAATCTCTCTTTTGTGCACGTTTCTCTTAATCTCTCCTTTGTGCACGTTTCTCTAACTCTCTCTTTTGTGCACGTTTATCTTTCTCTCATTTATTGTACGTTTCTTTTTCTCCTCATATTTGCACGTTTCTTTGATCATCTTCTTTGTACGTTTGTCTTATTTTTTGCACGTTTATTTTTCTCTCCTATTTTGCACGTTTATTTTTCTCTCCTATTTTGCACGTTTCTCTTTCTCCCCTTTTTGCACGTTTCTCTTTCTCCCCTTTTTGCACGTTTCTCTTTCTCCCCTTTTTGCACGTTTCTCTTTCTCCCCTTTTTGCACGTTTCTCTTTCTCCCCTTTTTGTACGTTTCTCTTTCTCCCCTTTTTGTACTTTCTCTTTCTCCCCTTTTTGTACGTTTCTCTTTCTCCCCTTTTTGTACGTTTCTCTTTCTCCCCTTTTTGTACGTTTCTCTTTCTCCCCTTTTTTCACGTTTCTCTTTCTCCCCTTTTTTCACGTTTCTCTTTCTCCCCTTTTTTCACGTTTCTCTTTCCCCCTTTTTTTCACGTTTCTTTTTCTCTGCTGTTTTCAATGTTTCTCTTTTTCCTTCTTTTCACGTTCCTCTTTTTTCGTCCTTTGCACGTAACACGTTTTTCTTCCTTTGCACGTAACACGTTTTTCTTCCTTTGCACGTAACACGTTTTTCTTCCTCTGCACGTAACACATTTTTCTTCCTCTGCACGTAACACATTTTTCTTCCTTTGCACGTAACACATTTTTCTTCCTTTGCACGTAACACATTTTTCTTCCTTTGCACGTAACACATTTTTCTTCCTTTGCACGTTACTATATTTTCTTCCTTTGCACGTTACTATATTTTCTTCCTTTGCACGTTACTATATTTTCTTCCGTTGCACGTTACTCTTTTTTCTTCCTTTGCCCGTTACTCTTTTTTCTTCCTTTGCACTTTATACTGTTTTTCGTCCTTTGCACGTTATTCATTTTTTCGTTCTTTTGCACGTTATTCATTTTTTCGTCTTTTGCACGTTATTCATTTTTTCGTCTTTTGCACGTTATTCATTTTTTCGTCTTTTGCACGTTATTCTTTTTTTCGTCCTTTTGCACGTTATTCTTTTTTTCGTCCTTTTGCACGTTATTCTTTTTTTCGTCCTTTTGCACGTTATTCTTTTTTTCGTCCTTTTGCACGTTATTCTTTTTTTCGTCCTTTTGCACGTTAGTCTTTTTTTCGTCCTTTTGCACGTTACACTATTTCTGTTTGGTAAGTTAGTCTATTTTTTCTACCGTTCCTCTATTTCTTTTAATTTCTGCGCTTCTTATTTTCTTCTCTTTCCATCTTTAACCAATTCTATTTCCCCCATTTTTTCAACGTTCCTTTACTTCCCATCTTTCTCACTACTTTTTCTATTTTTACAGCGTTTCTCCTACTTTTCTTTATATATCACGTTCCTTTATTCCTTTTTTCTCGTTCCCCATTTTTATCCCTTTTTACGTATCTCCCTTTTTACGTACCTCCTTTTTCTAAATCCCTCTCTTTTTTTTCCACAGACCACTCTTTTTTCAACGTTAAATCTCTTTCCTTTTCCCCGTTCAATTTTTCCATATTTCTTTTTTTTCAATTTGTTTTTTTTTTCCACTTATTCTCCTTTTTTCCGCTGTTTTTTACGTTTCCACTTATTTCTGGTTTCTCTTTTTTTCTTTTTTGCACTTCTCCTTTTTTTTTCTCTTTGAAAATATTCTCTTTTTTTCTCTTTGAAAATTTCCTGATTTTTCTCTTTGAAATTTCGTCGTTTTTTTCTCTTTGAAATTTCGTCGTTTTTTTCTCTTTGGAAATTTCCTCGTTTTTTACTCTTTGGAAATTTCCTCGTTTTTTACTCTTTGAAAATTTCCTCTTTTTTCTCTTTGAAAATTTCGTTTTTTTCTTTCTCTTTGAAAATTCTTTCTTTTGTTTTGTTTCTTTTTATTTTTGACAATTTCCACTTCTTTCTCTTTAAAAATTTCCATTTTTTTCTTTCTTTGAATCTTTTCTCCTATTGAAAATTTCCTCTTTTCTCCTATTGAAAATTTCCTCTTTTCTCCTATTGAAAATTTCCTCTTTTCTCCTATTGAAAATTTCCTCTTTTCTCTTATTGAAAATTTCCTCTTTTCTCTTACTGAAAATTTCCTCTTTTTTCTCTTTGACACATTTTATTTTTTGGCAATTTCTTCTTTTACTCTTAGACAATTTCCTTTTTATTTCACTATTTGACAATTTCACTTTATTTTTCCCTTTGACTATTACCTCTTTATTTTTCCCTTTGACAATTTCCGCTCGTTTTTTACGTTGACAAATCCGCATTATTTTTCACTTTGAAAATTTCCGCCTTATATTTCAGTTTGGCAATTTCTGCGTTATATTTAACTTTGACAATTTGTGCATTATTTTTCACTTTGACAATTTCGCTTTAGTGATCCCTTTCACAATTTCGCTTCGTTTTTCCTTTGACAATTTCCGCTTCATTTTTCCCTTTGACAATTTCCGCTTCATTTTTTCTTTTGACAATTTCCGCTTCATTTTTTTGTTTTGACAAATTCCGCTTCATTTTTTTGTTTTGACAAATTCCGCTTCATTTTTTCTTTTGACAAATTCCTCTTCATTTTTTCTTTTGCAAATTCCTCTTCATTTTTTCTTTTGCAAATTCCTCTTCATTTTTTCTTTTGACAAATTCCTCTTCATTTTTTCTTTTGACAAATTCCTCTTCATTTTTTCTTTTGACAAATTCCGCTTCATTTTTTCTTTTGACAAATTCCGCTTCATTTTTTCTTTTGACAAATTCCGCTTCATTTTTTCTTTTGACAAATTCCGCTTCATTTTTTCTTTTGACAAATTCCGCTTCATTTTTTCTTTTGACAAATTCCGCTTCATTTTTTCTTTTGACAAATTCCGCTTCATTTTTTCTTTTGACAAATTCCGCTTCATTTTTTCTTTTGACAAATTCCGCTTCATTTTTCTTTTGATAATATTCTCTTTAGCTTTTTTCTATCTTTGACATTTCCATTTTGTTTTTGTTTTTTCGTTGGCAATGCCTTTTATCCTCTGACAATTACATTTTTTGACATTTTCATTTTGATTTCTTCTCTTTGACAATTCCATTTTGTTTTATTCTCTTTGACAATTCCATTTTGTTTTATTCTCTTTGACAATTCCATTTTGTTTTATTCTCTTTGACAATTCCATTTTGTTTTATTCTCTTTGAAATTTTCATTTTGTTTTATTCTCTTTGACAATTCCATTTTGTTTTATTCTCTTTGACAATTCCATTTTGTTTTATTCTCTTTGAAATTTTCATTTTGTTTTATTCTCTTTGACAATTCAATTTGATTTTTTTCTCTTTGACAATTCCATTTGATTTGTTTTCTCTCTTTGACAATTTTATTTGTTTTCTCTCTTTGACAATTTTATTTGTTTTCTCTCTTTGACAATTTTATTTGTTTTCTCTCTTTGACAATTCCATTTGTTTTCTCACTTTGACAATTCCATTTGTCTCTTTGACAATTCCATTTGTTTTCTCTCTTTGACAATTCCATTTGTTTTCTCTCTTTGACAATTCCATTTGTTTTCTCTCTTTGACAATTCCATTTGTTTTCTCTCTTTGACAATTCCATTTGTTTTCTCTCTTTGACAATTCCATTTGTTTTCTCTCTTTGACAATTCCATTTGTTTTCTCTCTTTGACAATTCCATTTGTTTTCTCTCTTTGACAATTCCAATTCTTATTTCTCTTTGACTATTTCATTTGCTTTGACAACTCCATTTGTTTACTTTCTCTATGACAACACCATTTGTTTACTTTCTCTATGACAACACCGTTTGTTTCATTCTCTATGGCAACACCATTTGTTTCATTCTCTATGGCAACACCATTTATTTATTTCTCTGTGCCAACACCATTTGTTTCTTTCCCTGGGACAACACCATCTTTTCCTTCTCTATGACAACAACATTTGTCTGTTTCTCTATGACAACACCATTTGTTTCTTTCTCTATGACAACTCCATTTGTTTTTATGTCTATAACAACATTATTTGTTTCTATCTCTATGACAGTCCATTTGTTTCTATCTCTATGACAGTCCATTTGTTTCTTTCTCTATGACAGTCCATTTGTTTCTTTCTCTATGACAGTCCATTTGTTTCTTTCTCTATGCACCAGCTCCATTTGTTTCCTTTCTCTATGACAGTCCATTTGTTTCTTTCTCTATGACAGTCCATTTGTTTCTTTCTCTATGACAGTCCATTTGTTTCTTTCTCTATGACAGTCCATTTGTTTCTTTCTCTATGACAGTCCATTTGTTTCTTTCTTTATGACAGTCCATTTGCTTTCTTTCTTTCTTTCCATTTGTTTCTACAGTCCATTTGTTTCTTTCTTTATGACAGTCCATTTGTTTCTTTCTTTATGACAGTCCATTTGTTTCTTTCTTTATGACAGTCCATTTGTTTCTTTCTTTATGACAGTCCATTTGTTTCTTTCTTTATGACAGTCCATTTGTTTCTTTCTTTATGACAGTCCATTTGTTTCTTTCTTTATGACAGTCCATTTGTTTCTTTCTTTATGACAGTCCATTTGTTTCTTTCTTTATGACAGTCCATTTGTTTCTTTCTTTATGACAGTTCCATTTCTTTTTTTCTTTTTGAAAATTTTGTTTGTTTCTTTTTGAGAATTCCGTTTGTTTGTTTCTCTTTGAGAATTCCGTTTGTTTGTTTCTCTTTGAGAATTCCGTTTGTTTGTTTCTCTTGGACAATTCCATTTGTTTCTCTTGGACAATTCCATTTGTTTCTTTCTCTTGGACAATTCCATTTGTTTCTTTCTCTTGGACAATTCCATTTGTTTCTTTCTCTTGGACAATTCCATTTGTTTCTTTCTCTTGGACAATTTCATTTGTTTCTTTCTCTTGGACAATTCCCTTGTTTCTTTCTCTTGGACAATTCCATTTGTTTCTTTCTCTTTGACAATTCCATTTTGTCCTTTTCTTTGATAATTCCATTTTGTCCTTTTCTTTAACAATTCCTTTTTGTCCTTTTCTTTAACAATTCCTTTTTGTCTTTTTTCTTTAACAATTCCTTTTTGTCTTTTTCTTTAACAATTCCTTTTTGTCTTTTTTCTTTAACAATTCCTTTTTGTCTTTTTTCTTTAACAATTCCTTTTTGTCTTTTTCTTTAACAATTCCTTTTTGTCTTTTTCTTTAACAATTCCTTTTTGTCTTTTTCTTTAACAATTCCTTTTTGTCTTTTTCTTTAACAATTCCTTTTTGTCTTTTTCTTTTTAACAATTTTTTCCTTTTTGTCTTTTTTCTTTAACTGTTCCTTTTTAATTTTTTCTATTGACAATTTTTTTCATTTCTTTTTTTCTTTTTTGACAATTTCATTTCTTTTTTTCTTTTTTGACAATTTCATTTCTTTTTTTCTTTTTTGACAATTTCATTTCTTTTTTTCTTTTTTGACAATTTCATTTCTTTTTTTCTTTGACAATTTCATTTTCTTTTTTTCTTTGACAATTTCATTTTCTTTTTTTCTTTGACAATTTCATTTTCTTTTTCTCTTTGACAATTTCATCAGTTTTTTCTCTTTGACAATTTCATCAGTTTTTTCTCCTTGACAATTTCATCAGTTTTTTCTCCTTGACAATTTCATCAGTTTTTTTCTCCTTGACAATTTCATCAGTTTTTTCTCCTTGACAATTTCATCAGTTTTTTCTCCTTGACAATTTCATTTGTTATTTTTCTCTTTGACAATTCCTTTTTGTGTTTTCTTTTTGAGAATTTCTTTTTGTTTTTCTGTTTGACAGTACCTTTTTGCTTTTTTCTCTTTGAAGATCTTTTTTTAATTTTCCCTTTTGACAATCCCTTTTTAATTTTTACTCTTTGACAATTCCTTTTTGTTTTTCGTCTCTTTGACAATTCCTTTTTGTTTTTCGTCTCTTTGACAATTCCTTTTTGTTTTTCGTCTCTTTGACAATTCCTTTTTGTTTTTCGTCTCTTTGACAATTCCTTTTTGTTTTTCGTCTCTTTGACAATTCCTTTTTGTTTTTGTTTCTTTGACAATTCGTTTTTGTTTTTGTTTCTTTGACAATTCGTTTTTGTTTTTGTTTCTTTGACAATTCGTTTTTGTTTTTGTTTCTTTGACAATTCGTTTTTGTTTTTGTCTCTTTGACAATTCGTTTTTGTCTTTTTCCTTTTTCAGTTCATCTTTTTTCTTTTTGAAAATTCATGTTCTTTTTTTTCCTTTGACGGTTTCATTTTTCTTCTCCTGGACAACTTCATTTTTTCTCTTTGACAATTTCATTTTTTTTCTTTCTGACAATTTTATTTTTTTCTTTTTTACAATTTCATTTTTTCTTCTCTTTGACAATTCGTTTTTGTTTTTTCTCTTTGACAGTTCCTTTTTGTTTTTTCTCTTTGACAATTCCTTTTGCTTTTCTCTTTGACAATTCCTTTTGCTTTTCTCTTTGACAATTCCTTTTTGCTTTTCTCTTTGACAATTCCTTTTTGTTTTTTCTCTTTGACAATACGTTTTTGTTTTTTTTTCTTTGATATTTCGTTTTTGGTTTTTTATCTTTGACAATTCCTTTTTGTTTTTTTCTCTTTGACAATTCCTTTTTGTTTTTCTCTATTTGACAATTCCTTTTTGTTTTTTTCTCTTTAGCAATTCCTTTTTGTTTTTTTTCTCTTTGGCAATTCCTTTTTGTTTTTTTTTCTCTTTGGCAATTCCTTTTTGTTTTTTTTCTCTTTGGCAATTCCTTTTTGTTTTTTTCTCTTTGACAATTCCTTTTTGTTTTTTCTTTGACAATTCCTTTTTGTTTTTCTCTTTGACAATTCCTTTTTGTTTTTCTCTTTGACAATTCCTATTTGTTTTTCTCTTTGACAATTCCTATTTGTTTTTCTCTTTGACAATTCCTTTTTTTCTCTTTGACAATTCCTTTTTTTCTCGTTGATAATTTCTTTTTTTCTCTTTGACAATTCCTTTTTTCTCTCTGACAATTCCTTTTTTTCTCTTTGAGAATTCCTTTTTTTCTCTTTGACAATTCCTTTTTTTCTCTATGACAATTCCTTTTTTTCTTTTTGATAATTCCTTTTTTCTCTTTGATAATTCCTTTTTTTCTCTTTGATAATTTCTTTTTGTTTTCTTCTCTTTGACCATTTCCGCTTTGTCTTTCTTCTCTTTGACCATTTCCGCTTTGTCTTTCTTCTCTTTGACCATTTCCGCTTTGTCTTTCTTCTCTTTGACCATTTCCGCTTTTGTTTTGTTTCTTTTGCTATTTTCTATTTTTATCTATGTCCTTTTTTTATTTTTCTTGTTTCACCTTGACAAGTTCCTCTTTTGTTATTTTTTCTCTTTAAAAATTTCGTTTTTATTTTTTGTATGTATTATGTCTCTGGCATTTTTGTCTATCTTCGATACTGATATTTGGATCAAAATTGCTCGCTAAATATATTTTGTCACTCGAACATACATATTTTCAAATTCTTTTTCTTTCCTACTAAATTTTGTATTGTTTATCTCATTACTTTGTAAATATTCTTTCAAGGATTATCACTTTTCTTATATTTTCATTAACAATATTTTATATACTTATATGTCATTGTCTTAAATATTCTGTATTTTCCGCGTTCTTTTTTTAAATATTTGCTTTCCTTCATTGGCTTACTGTGTGATATATTTTGGATTTCGAAAAGGTCCCATCATCTAGCCTATCCATTTCAACATTTCTTCCCCATGACCAGCTTTACAAATTTAGTTGCAGTTCACAATTAGATGGATCAGGGAAATTTTTATGTCCAAACATAAAAAAACGACAGCTATAGTTTTTGCAAGATATGTAAGTCAATACTACCGAATAAATTTTAGATTTAATTAAAGATAGCGAAGACTTTTTCTAACATATATAAAATTATACATTTGGCTTTCGGAAGAAATGTTGGTAAATGGTTACCCGTATTAAGCATAGAAAATACAACTCTGTAGTAAAAATTTTATTACAATTATGATTAATCCGGCCGAACGACATGTGAAAACGGCACTTCAAATTTTCATTTTTTTTAAACCATGACACAATAATTTTATGAAATCTAAGACTGAAATTGAATTTTTAGTCATAATTAAATCATACTAGTAAACAGTTATTTAAAAGTGCTTGATGTAATTTTAGAACGTTTGAATATTTTTCATTTTTAAAGTATTTATTACGCAACCAATGTTTCTATCATATGATGTCTTTAGACAATTTAAATGTCTGATTGTACCGTTTTTGTAAGAACGTCTGCAAAACTGGCATATTTTATAGACACGCAATTTTAAAAATTTGAATAAGTTATAACGTTTTCATCCATGGTTGTATGATCACATAGGTATCTTTTGGTATGGATATATTTAGTCGGAATTTTTGTCCTTTCATTCAGTAATTAATTTTTGTTTGAGAATAACATAATAATCTGTTTTATTTTTCTGTCACAGTTTACATATTTTGCCACAGTTGTAGGGCATGTTTCCTTTTTTCACTATAGTCTACATTATATAAAATTGTTTGTGTTGATAATTATATACATGAGACTATATTTTTTTACATACAACGATAACACGAACGATAAATTTTACTCATCTGTCACTAAACAGATAATGCTGCTACATCTTGTCCCTTCAGCCGCTTTCCTCACTAGAAATGGTATTGTTTTTATGTATTCTATTTTTTGCGTATAAGTATCCGTCTAATGGGATATATTATTTGTTTTTGCCAATACAGTTTTTGCCAAGTCAGTTTTTCAAAGCTGTGTTAACTGTTGAGCCTCTACACAACGCCCTAATAGCGACCGTTATGAGTAACGTAGAATGGAAGTAAAACAGATGTGTTTCAGGGCGGAAAGAGCAATTTCTTGCAAGCATTGTTTGAATCAAATTTGTTTATTTGATATTTTGACTATATTCAACATGATGTCTGTTGATCCGTATACTGGAAACGATGTGAAGCATGCTTGAGGTTCCGGATTGTGTTACCCACCATTTAAATAAAGAAAAATATTGACCGTCCAAGTAATCCACGGTACCTGGCCTCAATAATTTACACCTGACATGTCCAAATATTCCCCACAAAGTCGGATTGCAGTAATTCGTTATTGTTTTTCTTTTGCTTGCGTGACTCAACCCTGTTCTCTTTCATTTAAATCTTTAATTTTACTAGCAAAAACCTCTTTGAATCGGAAAAATGTCCGGACGTGTCTATATGAATGCTGTGTACCGGAAATTTCGGAGGTAAACTAAGATCATCTAACATCCTCCAGTCATGTGCTTCAGTCGATTGTGTAATGTTGTTATGTCACGTGAACATCTGCCGTGATTTTGTGTGTGCAGAGAACATATGACGTAAAATGCCTAGATCAGTTTGTCACAATGATCATACAGAGGTGTCAAACCATCTCCACAACTTGAGATACATTGCATTTGATAAGAGATCATAGGTAGATCGCAGATAGAATTACACTGCCAATGTTTCTATTGCATTCAAGGTGTTCTCTCCTAGCTTCAACGGATTGATATCACTTGAAGTAGTTTAAGCACATTGATTGAACTGAAAAACAGTAAATTTTTTTATGCTCTTCCTCGAAATGTAAATTTTCTTCAATCCCTATATTTCGCTTTCCTTATCAATCCTATTTGGAGAAAAATGCTGTTTTTGCTGCCTAGGACAGCTCAATTAGTTTGAAGTACACCCATTATGTCATTGGTTCATATGATGGATTTTGCTTTTTGGGTAGCTTCGACAGCCGAGCATTATGTTCCATTTTTTAAATGTAACTGCGACTTGCGAACGCACTTATTGGCCTAGTTCCTCATCACTTGAAGGCATATCTTCCCGACCTTGATCTTCTTTACAAATGAGATGGGAAGTTACATATATCCGGCATTGTTATTGAGTTCAACTGTGGGGAAGCAAGGGGGAACGCCAAGCAACTTGCGCAGGTAGATTTTTCCATTCCCGCTGGTGGAGGACTTTGAGAGGCTTAAATAAGTTTCAGTAATACTTGTAGGATATTCCATCTATTCTAGTTGCACAGCTTGTATGGGATTTGCAGATTAATTTTTGCTGATGATTTGCATATGAATTCCTTAAATGTAAACCGCTATAGTCTGTTGTCATTAAAAAAAGACCTCTGGATATTGAGGCTTAGCAACGTCATTCCTAGGGAGATTGGAAAAATTTTCCAAGCATCTGAATACGACATCAGGTGGAACTCAAATACCATTTACAGTATGTCACGTTTACTGCTCTTCGTGTCTCTGTAAACGGGCTTATAACGAAGAGCCTAATATTCTTGCAAAATTTTCTAAGAATGTCTCTTTTTCATTCGATGTAGACTTTAGTTTTCAGCCCAAGAGACTAGTTAAATATATTTTATATACTTGCAGGGTTTTTAGGCTTGCACACATTTGAATTGGATCATATTTGTGTCAGCGATTAATGACTTGCAATTAGTTTAAGTGAATATATTTTTGTCTATTTAGACGATTCTCTACTATCTTATCCACTTTTACACTTGCTACGGGAAACCATTCAAGACACATCTAATCCGCTAGCAAATTACGCAGTTTAAATGGTTCGTAGGTAAGAAATGAAATTAAGATTAATGATCCTAACATAAATATTTATATTCTATATCATACTAAGTGTGTTGTCTGCACCATCGTGTCTTAAATTTATCGAATGTGTGACTGCGGCAGAACATTCGATAAATTTAAGACATGATGGTGCAGACAAGATTTAAATTTTAGTTCAGTCAAAAAAAAATCATCAAAATAAATAAAATCTGAAAAGTGAACTACGTAAGTATGTGACTGATTAAAGATTCTAATAATTAATCTTATACGTTATGTCTTTTTCTGCTAAATATATTTGCATGCGGTTTTCAACATTTAAATTCTGATATCTTTTATCATTTTTGACAATCAAACCTTGTTTTTTACTTATCAATTTAACAGAATTGGTCATAAATAACGAAATGTTTATTGTTTTTAATCAACTGCATAATTTTTACATTAATTTTAATATTTTTGAATGTGATTTTCAGCAATAAATTTATATTGAATTAATAAAATGCTTCAAAAAATAATGGATTACACGGAAAAATGCGCGCATGTTAAGAAATATTAGGACTTTATTAAACCTGGAAAAGAAAAGGACAAATTGGTAAACCTGGAAAAGTAAAGGGCAAGATATTCTAGTGTATTAAAAAATAAGTTATTTTATACTAAAAATATTGCATCTAAAAATGCAATTTGAATGCATTAATTAAGCAGGATTTTTTATTTCAATAGAATATATTGCACATTACGTTTCTAGGCTAATAATTTATTGTTCTTTTTCAGGTTTTATATAATCTTAAGAATATTACTTTTATGCGATCATATTTTCCATGTAATATATACAAGAGGAAATAATATAAAGTAGAGGTAGGTTGAACCTGTAAACAGTAGACCGACAAAAGTGCTAAATGCTCAACCAAAACAAATGCGCTGAACATGCGGGACTAAACATATGTCTGAACAGAACACACACCATTTAATTGCTACCTAGGTTTCGATCAAACTACTCTATTCAGCCAAACAAGATTTCTCTGTTACTTAAAAAAGTTATATATATATATATATATATATATATATTTATATCTACATAAATAAATGCACACAATCTCATATATATATATATATATATATATAGATTATGGATAACTTTTTGTTTTTTAACCTGAACTTAATTCTAAACTTTTCACAAGAAAATCACGGCAATCTGAGAAAGCGATGATAAATTACATTGATAATGGCCAAAAATATGTGAAGAAATAATTTCTTTCTTGAAACATGATTGCGTTGTATACTATACTAAAATATATGTTTTCTCTTTTTAGTTTGCAACAGCAACAGAAAAGATATTTCATTCATAGATTGTAGTATTTAGTGTTCATTTTCAGTTAATTAGCATAATTAACTTAAGATAACTAATTATTTCAGTTATTAATTTTCTTTGATATGTCAGAGAATATATTGTTTGTCTTGAAACAAATTACTTTCTACCAGTCTTTTTGTAAATATCCATCACAGAATAATGACAGAAACAATTTTCTTTGCAATAATCTGATTTAACGTATTATTTCGTTAATACGTTTTAACTTATTCTTCCGGTTAAAAAACACTCTATTTTTGTTATATCTTTCTGCTTAAACTACATCGAGTTTAACAATCGTTAATTAAAACGAAAATAATTCAACATTTGCTTTCTATGTTTGTAATGAGCTCCAGATATAGTTCTGCTAATCTGTCAATTAAAAACAAACACACACACACACACACACATATATATATATATATATATATATATATATATATATATAATATGATATTTGAATATTCAGAGATATTTTGTGTTGATTTGAATGCCTATTACAAAATATAGAAACGCATGCATACAGTGAAACATATCTCCCTATACCCCTGTGGTAATCTGTACCGTTTACTTTATTTTATTTTTATTTTTTCGCATTTGATTGTCCGTTAAATCCAACATTCTTGACACAATAGAAATTATGCATATATTTCTTTATTTTTTAAACATAAATCGGTATATTAAATGCAGCTGTGCACGAAGTATAAACATTTTCTTCGGTGAAAAGCTTTTGTAATAGAGATCATAACTATATCGATAAATTGAAACGATTTTAATTTACACGTATGTCTCTTCAACACACGTACATTTTCATTGTGCATTATGAATGAAAAAAATAATATATATATATATATGGTTACACCCCCATCATTAGAGCAGAAATCTATACTTAAATATATTTTTGTAAATGATTCCTACGTAAATAATTATTCCTTTTTTTTATTTTTAAACATACTCCTACCTTTTGCAATAATTGATACATATTGAAATTCGAATGAATAATGAAAATGAAATGCGATAAACAAAGAAAAAATGGCCGGAACGACATCGCTTACATTCTTTGGAAACTTTCGACCTAATGTTTACCTCCTTATTTAAAACTAAGTTTCAAAACTACCAAAATATAAACATTTTATAATTAAGTTCATTATATATAATATATGCAATATTTTCACAAATATTTAACTTGCCTATCTTTCTTTTCGTCTACCCCCCCCCTCTCTCTCTCTCTCTCTCACTCACTCACTCACTCACACACAGAGAGAAATATGTATTATATGTGTGTGTCTGTATGTGTAAATGCCAATGAATGATAAAATGAAAAAAATCTATTATTGGTTTCGGGCTTCAGAATGTGGTATACATGATAATAATTTGAAATGATATCAATGGATACGAATGCCGTAACTTGGTGTATTTAGAATTTTCACACAATAACATAGTATTACTCCGGTGTATAGATTATCACACCACACGTATATCTCTTAATAATATTCAATTATATCTAATTCGATGATTATCGCACTAGTCTAATTGTCAGCATTTTATTGTCAGAAACTTATTAAATTATCAAATTATGATTTTTTGTCAAATTATTAGCTAATATATATATATCTATATCTATCTATCTATCTATATATATATATATATATATATATATATGTGTGTGTGAAAAATTAATGCGTTTTTCTAAATACATGTATTTATGTCACAGCTTTCTGAAACGTGATAGGTCTTGGCCAGCTGAATAGCATAGGCTGAAACGGAATTATTTTACGTTGTTCTTCAATTTGCAAATAACCGCACGCAAAGCAAAGTTAAGAATGAAAATCCTGTCCGTTGATAATACTTGAACGTTATTATTTTCAAAAGTGTGCTTATGTTTTCTATTTTCTTAATTAAAACCGCTTTATTTTGTGATAGTTTCTCCCTAATTTAAGACTTATTATCAGCGTTCGCGTTAATCATTATGCAGGGAAATTTCTTCTAAAATTTTCAGAAAACAAGTCACTAAGAAAACTATACAAATATAATCACTGCGTTGAAATTTGTATTATATTTGTATTGTTATAGATATTCGTATCCTTCGCAAACATTTCAGAAGTTATGTTCAGTATATTATCAGATTTTAATGTTTATTTTTATTCTGAAATTTCACGCGTATTTCAAAATATCAGCAACTGGTTACACTTTGGCTTTAAATGCAAGCAAATACAATATTACAATTTTGGTTTCGAGCTGGTAACAGTGGGACTGTTTCAAACTCAAATTTTAATTTCAAACTACCCTTTCTAAAAATATTGGGAACTTAAGAAAGAAGTACTGAACACACAGATAGATTGAAAATTAATAATCAGCACGTATATACCAATAATCTGAGTGATAAATATAATCTGTGCTTAGAAGAATATTTAAAATATTAAAACATGATAAATAAAATTTTGCTAAAACAACGTAACGAGTTAGTTTGCAAGTCTCGTCATAGGAATAGTTTTAAAAGCTCTAAAAAGATTTAATAACCTCTAAATAAATTAATTCGCTTGCTTTCCGTTTCATAGCTATAATAATTTTTATGTTAACGGTTGGAATTTAAATTTGTACACGTAATAAGCTTTGTCTATTCCTACCTCCTAATTTTGACCCTTCTGGCAAACTACCTTGCCTAAACCATCCGATCTTATATAGTGCGACTATTCTCTCTTTCTCGCCTCTTCATTTTCTCAACTAAACTTTATTTTCGGTCACATTAGAATATATTCATTTTACGTCCGGCTGGTGTTGATAACAGTGTTTATTAGTACCTGCTGACCTCATTATTCCATAACTGTAAAATATGTACAAATGAAATAAATATATGATTTGTAAGTTAAATTTATATCAAACACTATGTGGGTAATTTTGAATATTTAAATTAATATTAATTGTATCCATTGATAATATTGACCAAATATTCTCCTAAACTTATTATTTTATATATATATGTCCAACGGAGTGCACTTTCTGGAGAAATAAATAAATGCACTCTACTTTGTAAAAGAAAGCAACAGTAGATCCATCTGTGACCAAACGGTCTAAAACTCGCCGGATTAAATGGGTCTTTTCCTACTGGACAGAGATCACTATTATAACTAATTTTTTTAATGCAACCATCTAACCATAGTATTTCTCAGAACGATACTAAATATATTTGAGTGCATATATTTATATAGGTACTCATTTTTTTCTCTTAATCCGGCATTAACAATATTTTATATAACTATTATATTTGTTGGTAACAATATTTCAAGGCGATAATCATATTTAATATAAAATGGAATTAACGACTATTTTACTGTTACTTCAAATGTACCACCAGACAGGATTCAAACGGCTGTGAAGGCTACCCAGAACTTAATTAAAACAGACGTATGGCCTGAAAGTGCTTTTGCTGATTGAAGAATTAGGTTCGATTCCTCTCCGGTCTATTTCAAATTTTAACATTTTTGCTTATTTCTAAGGAGTTAATCTTTTTGTTTTTACCTTTTTTAATTTTTTTTTCATTACTTAGAAAGATAATTGCTTACAAACCTGCATATAAACGAAATAAAATCATCATAAGAAATATACAGGGGCGGGTTAACACTGTGACACATTTTTTTACGAAATCTTCGAGAAAAGATAAATTTGGCGCATGGACAATGTAGCTGACTAAATCAAAAATTAAATATTTTAGAGTTAAATCAGTTCTTGTTTGTAAATTACACGAAATAACATCATTACTATTTTGTTATGATCATATATATATATATATATATATATATATATATATATATATATAGTAATTCGTCGAAATTTTCTTTAGAGGAAATGCGATATCTGTAAAATGAAATCCCGCCACAAATAGCAAGCTGATTATTCTTTTTGATTTATCTGATGTAAGAAACAGTTTCTGCGGACAAATCAGCTCAAATCGCGGTATGCGTAGTCCTGAAATTATACAAAGTAGATTTGATTTATGCGGAAACAAAAGTCAAATCTCATAACTGCTAGAGAACATTATTGAAAAGACAATGTGTGATTATATTTGGGAAAATTATTTATTTTATATTTTTCCTTTTTTTCCAGGTTTAATGAAATTTGAGTGAAAGCTACGCTTACTAAATTTTAAAATGGCCGATTTAAAAATTCATATTCAAGAAATTTAGATTGATAGCAACATGAATATCTAGTTTAATCAATAATCATGGCGAGCAGAATTACAAATCACGTAATTTTATATATAAATCATTGTCACTGCACATAAATCTAGAGAATGTATAAATATTATAATTTGAGTATTACACTGAATTTTCGTCAAATGATTATTCCAAATTAAAGATTTATTTATAGATTTGTTTTTTTTTTAACTATATTTGTCAACGTGAAATTAGATGAATTGTGTTCAATGCTATTCTTCAAGAATTTAAGCATCAGGATCAAAATGTTCAGTTTAATTTTTAAAGAAATTATTCATGTGTGAACTTTTATAAGTATGCTTTTCGGAAATGTATTTATCATATTCATGTTCATAAATTTTAAGTTAACTAACACATTTTATTGATATTCATAAAAAATTGTTATTGATAATTTTGCCTTAATTTTGGGGTCAATCGAATTATTAAATGTGAATATACTCAGAATTCTTAATATTTTTTTAATCATTTCACTCCAAGCAAGGCATTCTAGAGTCACTGTTGCGCAGGAGGTTACATAGGAGAAAGTGATGAGAAACAGGGGTTAGTCATGGGAAATGTCAGGAGCATGGTAATAGACGGATAAGAATACCGATAATAGGGGTGGAGTAGATGGAAAAAAAATTGAAAGAATAGATCCGAGTTAGTGAGATATGAGATGAAATATTTTTGAAATTATCAGCTTTCATATTAAAGTTTTGAAAACTTCTAAACGAATAAAATATACTTAGCCGAAAATAATATTTTCACTAGAATACAAATACTACGGCTCGTTTTTCAATTAAACCATTTTCAATGAATATATTGTAATTGTCATTAAGTAATAATATGCAATGATTTAATATGTCTAACAAAAAATAACTGATTTAGCTGTTATGTTGCTATTATTTAATGTGTGTATGTGTCACAGAAATGACGATAACCTTCAAATGACAATGAATGCAGAGTATATTGGTTTATGGAGTAGTTAGTTAAGTGCCATACGAAAGAGGCATGACTGACTGGGCAGAAGATTATCCCACAGAAGACAATCATTATTTTTTGCTGTAGAGTGGTTGCTAACCAAAGCTACAGAATCAAATCTTTCCTATTGTTTAATCCATAACTGGAGGGAAGAGACGGATTAATACCTTTCTTTATGAAGTAGAGTTATGGTTAAAATTAAGAAATAAAATTTACCGACTCACAAAATTGTGTAAACTAAATATGAATTGTAGTGGAGCTGAAAAAATTAAAGACTTTATATTTACACTGTTGATTGATCTTTCTTGTCATGTTCGCATCCTTTCGGCCTTAATCAGGTGATTGTAATTTTATAGTAAATTGACATTTACTATATATATAATCCATTGGATGATATAGACATTGTGCATAATATTAAAAAACTACCCTTGCTACGTCGCCTTATATAATGATGCTGATACGTAGAAAAATCATCAGATTTTACTTTATATGTCACTGATGTTGTTAATGTAATCATTTTTAATAGAATTAAGGTTTTATAAGATTTCAGCATATACATGTAATACACTTTATAATACATATCCTTGTATATATTAAGGAATTTCGTTTTTATTGTACTAACAATAGCACAAACTATTTTTTATAAATGAATTCTGAATAATTTGACTGTAGAAGAATTCACTTAACTAATATTTTATAATTTTAAAATAAGCTGCATGGCTCGCTATGTCATTAAAACATCCTGCATTTGATATGCATTGCTTTTAATAATAGGTCACATGATTTCGATCGGATTTTTATCTGTTCAACTTGGGTTCTATTCCTTTAATGTTTGATTATTGACATATTTGCTGAAGGAACAAAATGTGGAGAAGTATATCCCTTTAGCAATTCTTCGCCTTGACTACTACTTCCTGTCTGAGACCTGTACAATTCATAAACGTCTTTTGCAAGAAGGTACAATAATTGTCTGCTTATATTTTGACCCAATACTAACCACATTTAAAGCATATCTTTCCATACAAATCAAGGCCAAAGTATTACATCTCTGCTGTATTATCAATAGAGATGATTTACTATTTACATGATTAAATTAACATCTAGACAATCACCCGTGTGCCTGCAATTTGGTTCTGCATTCTTCCATAAAAATAAACTTGATAAAAACCATTTCATAGTTTTGTTTTATTTTATTTTTTAATTTTTACTTGCCATAGTTTGGCTGCTTTAAAAAATAAGTTCACTGTTTTTGTATTTTGCATTTGTCTATCGGCTTTCAACATCGGTTTCTTATATATCCTTAATGATCAACTTCAATTTTCTGCTTAGAATCTAGTAAATTCTGGAAAATCTTGACATTAAAGCAGATATACTACATCAGATATGGATATTTTTAGATTTGCTTTTGATCCGTTACACGTATATATGCTTTTTTGTTTATTACATAGACAACTATTTTTTATTTACTTTCTCATCTAACTTTATATCATTGTGATCTATGTAAAGCTTTATATTCTGAAATTAAAATACACTTAATTAAAATACATTGATGAATAATAGAGATGCATAATAAAGTCTCACAGGGGATAATAATTTAAATTATATTTATTTTCCATATGAAATATAAGTACAAGTGTGTGGGGTGTAATAAATATTAGTATATGCCTAACAATTTATAAACATCGGTTAGTTAATTCTGATTTTATGAAAAAATTACTTGCATATTAAAATCTGACTTCTGTTTAATATACATGTGTGTGTGTTTTCGTAATGTATATACTTCAGAAATACTTTGCACTACGTTTATTTTCTTTAAAAGGCTGCGAACAATCATAGAAACATATAGTATTCTTATAAGAAATTGCCTATGTAAAGCACAGCCAGGTACCTATAGACAGTCACTGATAACGATGTTGCCTGAGCGACTACTATATATTTAATTATGTCTCTGTCAATGTATAATGAATTGAATCATTGGTGACTTTCCCGCCTAGTTTTATCACCCAAATATACGCATTATAACAAGTTGTAGTGTAACATTTAATAAAATTATTGTAAAAAAATAGCATATAAATCAAATCTCTTTATTGTTAATTTTTCTTCTAATATACTTTTTTCATGTTTAATGTGGTTCAGAGAATAAAATATATACGGTAAAATTTTAAGTAGGATCGAAAAAAATAATTGTGAAGTGTTTTATCGTTTAGGACTTCATCTGAATAAAGTAACGTTTTTGTAGATGATATTATATATAAATAAGAATGGAAGGGAGAACTTAAAACTCAAGCCTGTTCTAATTATGCAGAAATGAAACGCTGACAATTTTGGACAGTTGCAATTAAAACATTTATATTTATATGTTTTTTACATTTTTTATTCAGTTTATAAATTTTATGAACATTGTTCCGATAGATTATTCCACAATGATAAACAAATATATCTTGTAAAGCAAAATGAATTCTTGTTGCATAGGTTTCGTATATAAATTAGCCTTAAATTTATTACATAAGAATTATTGTAACCGATAAAACCGTTAATCCTGTTTCTTGATATATTAAACACAGTTCGTATTTATTCTTAATAGCTTCATTATTTGCATAACTAAATCAAGTATATAAAAAAAATGCATTCCCAGTTTATTTGGGAAATATTTCAAATATTATCTTTGCTAGCCAGACATCATGGATTTTTATTACATTTCATTGGAAATCTTAAGTTTACATATATCAGTTTTAAGTGTTTAGTGCATTTGTTAATCATCATTCATTAACAATTTTGATAGTAATAAAATTGTATTTCCAATATTTACTAGATGTATTTACAGGAGATAATACAAAACATTTGTTCCAGAAAATTAATCTAAATAATAAGTGTATATTTTCAGCTAAAGTTGTTAAAGATGAAATGCATTTTGCATCGGATAAGATCTTATATTTATTTTATATATACATATATCTCTAAAGGAGTATAATGAATTGATAAATGAACATGGTTCGATGACAAGACGATAATGGTCATGTGATTTTCATGTCCGTTTAGAAATGCGTCAGGTAAAGTTTCGGACGTAGTTACCCGGAACTTAAAAAAAAAATTAGAATGTTAAAGTGATACTTTCACGTGTGATATATGAGATATGTATCTAATGTTTTGATGCAGTATATTTTATGTTTGTTTCAAAGCAACAGAACCAAGTATGTGGATTTAAAATAGATTTTTAAATTCAAACAAGATCTTAATGCTTTGTATAGATCTCTCAGTAAATAAAGGCCGACATTGATGTTATCAGATAAGATATCCAGAATTAGATCCCATTCATTCAATGTAACCTTGCTATTTGAAAAACTGTTCACTTATGTAATCAATTGAGAAAATTACTCAGGTGAAAAATATTTTACAAAAATACTGCATAAAAATATCGACAGAAAATTGATATGCTTACACGTAGTTTGGGTTTTATTTCAAAATAGATTGGAAAATATTATCTTAAAAAAACTTCTTCAGGTGAATATCGTGATTTAGTTTTGTTACAGTGAGTTTGAACCTTTACAAGGCCCAGGTTTGGGACCTCGTTGTAGAGAGTTAGAAAGTAAGAAGCACATTGATTGTGGATGGATGGGGAAGATAACGATTTGCAATAGACGTGAGCAGGTTAAGAATAGAGTGATGATGAGAATTTCCTTTTAGGATTCGGTTCCAGAGAGCAGTGTTTCGTGGGAAGAATCTGCTCGTGTGGAAGTTACTTCACATCAACGAAATACAGAGGGATTGAGAATGGTTTGCTACACTATGAGTAGCATGGCGAGTGCTGGTCGTAACGTTTATTATTAGTGGAACCAAGGAATGCAATCCGTTTGTTCACAACTTAAATACAATCTAAGATTGCAAAACTATGAAGAGGGAGTAATATATAAAATGCAATTTGACCATGTATTAACGACTTCATATGCAGCAAGACTTCATGACCATTGTACATTTCAGTACAAGTGTAAGTGTTGAAAGTACAATTTTTGTATTTAATATCAATATTTTCTTCGCACAGGACACAGATATAATGAAATATACTTGCAGATGTAATATAATCACAAGGCACAGAATGCTAAATGTTTTGTAATTTTAGATTCCATTAATTTACAGCAATATCAATTTTTCAGCCTTATGAGAAAATATTATGTAACTCATTTAATACCAAGAATAAACAAACACATTTTTAAACAGTCATCACGTGAAAAATCCACTTTGAAATTACAAGATATTTAAAAATTAACGATTCGCTGTCATTAGAAAAGATAATACCACATCAAACTGAATATAGAGAAACAAGTAATACATGTTTAATTTTATTGTCGATGGTGACACGCACACACAAACATGCATGCACACAGCAATATACATTATTGCAGAAATTATAACGTCATTAACTACAGACAATGATTAGCATTCTGTACTTGGTCATTGATGTATTGTCTTGGAATTTACCTTCTGTACTATAGCAAACACAACTAGGCTTATTAAATTATTACACACACACACATTCTATCTCTCTCTCACTCACACACACACACAGCTATATATATATATATATATATATTTGTTTTAAATCTATTTTCTTTATATATATATATATATATATAAGAAAATAGATTTAAAACCAATATATTTTTCATATATTTTCTTAAATGTTATTTAATGAATGCTCATTTTTTTAAAAATATTCTCTGGTTTAACTGAAAAAATAATTTAATAATTTACATCTACCGGAATGAATAACGAAAGTTCTCGAATATTCGAGCCAATTAATATAAATAATAAAACAAATCATGCACTCAACGTTGAAACATATATATATATATATATATATATATATAAACAGAGAATATTTTAAAAAATGAGCATTAAAATAACATTTAAGAAAATAAATGAAAAATATATTGGATTTTATCTATTTTCTAATATATATATATATATATATTGAAGTCGACATTACTGAAACAACACTGCTCAGCTAAGTGACATCCTTCTTCGCATTAAATTTATATATATATATATATATATATATATATATATATATATATATATGATTAGTGTGTGCATGTGTATTTATATCTATGTTTATAAATGTGACATATTACAACATATCTAATGAAATTGAAATTAATAAAAACATACAACTAGTATCATACATTATTTCTATATGGACTACATACGGTCATTTAACTATTTACATAAAATCATATGCTTGCCGAGTTCTTATCTGCACACTGTAATTTTGCTTCAAATTTTGTGTCGCTATTAATCGATATTCTTTGATCAGTAAATAAATTATACTAACAATTTATCTCTCTCTATCTCTCTCTCTCTCTCTCTCTCTATATATATATATATATATAATTACTCAGATTTATCCCTCAAGTAATCTCACCTTCTTATTCTTACATGTCTGAAATTACTCGTGAATCATTGTTATTTTCCTTGACTTGTTCAATTATTTATTATTTGTTTGATTTATTTCGGAATCATCAATTTTTTTCAAATTTCTAACATGTTCTGTGGTATACTTTTCATGATAGAATCCTCTAAATATATATATATATTTAAATTTGCTGTTGAAACAGTATGTGGAATATACTGGAGTGTATTTTAAAATTTTTGTTAGGGTCGTCTGTATTATTCCATTATGTGTCTCTGCTTTCTTATTTGTCAGACAATTACAAAGTACTTTTCTGCATTTATGTCCTCTGTAATTTCTAATACTTTTCTTTGATTTAAGGAATTATGATTCTTGAAATATGCAGACGATAGCCAAACATTTATTTTATTTTCTAATTTGGAAATTTAGAATATTATACATTTGTAATAGTTTATATGTTAGATATTTTTTCTATTCTTATACAAAGGAATTCCATTGTTGGGAATTGTTTACCAATTCTGCTAGAGTACTTCTTCGGCCTTGACCTTTGAAAATTTCATGAATTCGATCAGGACATTTAAGTGAAACGTATATGTATACAATCCATTTTTCTCCCAATCTTTTCCCCGATATCATATATTTCTGGCAAGGAATGTGCCGTTTTTAATCATTGTGATCATAAATACTTTCTGTAATAAGAACCAGAAATTGTCAGCGGACTTCTTTATTTGAAATTTATAAAGTCTTTTTACGTCTCTCATCTAAAATATTACATATTTTACTCTTCAAACATTTAGGAAAACTATTGGATTATCCAGAAGCTTCATGCCAATTTCAAGGGAGAGTAAACACTAACAAAATTATGCTATTAAGTATTTATTCAACTATATGTGAACCATGTTGTTGCATAGCCATTCTCCATTTTTCCTTCAAATTATAGGTTCTTCCTTATAAAATTTGTGGTGGTTTACCACCAAAGAACACACTACGGGGATTGTTTTATGTCATCCAAAGAATTAATTTTTTTACATTTGAATTTTTTTATAAAGACCTGGACCTGAGTAAAGGAAAACTGGTAAGACCAATTTGTGCTGAACATGGTGTGTGAGTAAATATATCCTATACAATTTGCAAAAATGTTTGCCCGGTCGTGAAATAAATGTGTGGTCGGTCATTATCCTCTTATCCTTAAATTTTTCAGTTGTAATACTGTAATTTTCAGAATCAATTCACTAGTTACTTGACATAAATTCATAGTACAAGGTTTCTTTCAAATACCACCAGATGCACAGTAACACAATATCAGAATGAAGGCTTGAATTTGGTGTGGTAAAAGTATATATTATTTATCCCAGAGTCTTATTCACTAATCCATATTAGACATTCTCATGACTCATTATATTTTGCTTCAAAATGATGTATTTTCATTGCGCTTATATCATGGATCAAAATGCGATCTAAAATATTATTTTCATTCAGATATTGTAGTAATCAAACATCTTGAAAGTTTGATTAACCAGGTCTCACTAAGTCTTCCTGAAAGGAGGATTTTGATAAATTTACTGTTTCTAAGTTTTCATTTGTAATGAAGTTTTTCCTGAACAATTTTATCAATAAGGCTACAGTCACTTATTTCAAACATAGAGAATTACTTCCATCCAATTGTTAGCCAAAACCAATTCTCCGTACGTAGCACATATATTTTATTTTGCTTTCGAGGTATTTTTGCCTTTTACGGTAACATCGGCTGAAATGTCTAAAATGCACTTTAAAATCATCGATTTTCCTAGGGATGAAAATTTAACATGGATTAAGTTACTTGAACATGTTTTCTTAAGAGATAGTTGGAAATGTGCTCCAATCGTATATGCAATCATATAGTATCTGCTGATAAATTTGACCTGCTCCAGCATTTTGGAACTTAATCGAGGAAAAATCGGCATGAACATTCAGACAATCCAATACATAATCTTACCGAGAATATCATCTGTCAAAAACCTATTAGAAAATAACGTACAAGACATGAGACCAGGTGTAATTTCTGAGAAGTTTATTCAAGATAACGATGAATACTATTCTCCTCTATGGAATATATTAATAGAAAACCTCAGGAAGTAAAAGAACTAAATATTAGTGGATGGTGCAAAATATCTTACTTGGAATAACACTTCCGAAATGTGTGTGTGTGTGTGTGTGTTGGTGTCCTAACTTTAATATAATCAAGGTAATGAAAGAAACATACTGGAGTTTGTCATTAAAACGTAATTTTTGACATTATTCAGTCAAGTTAGTAATTTATTCTATCTCTTTCACAGATATGGAATAACAAATTTGAAAATTGTTAAGATACAAATGAAAATACAGTAACACTTGTTTGACCCACAATTATATAGTAAATAAGTAAATTCCATATTAAATTCCGACATTGTGTTTATTTCAATTGAAGGCAATGTGATTTATAATTTATTTATTTATGCATGAAACTTGCACGAGATTTGTATCATGCGATGTTGATTTTCAAAGATTGTGTGGTAATCGCTCTACAGCCAGACATTAGAAATTTAAATATCAGCCTTAGAACGATGAAAAAAATCTTATTAACGAAGAGATTTTATGTTGTTTTACTATTTCAGTGAAAGAGATATTGTGTCAGCAGGGTAATACGTTTTAAAGTTTTCGCTTGAAATGTATTCAGATGAATATATTTACAGCTTGAACATTCCTAACTGAATTGCATTCGATTATTTTAAGTAATTGTATAATTTGTTTAAATCTCAATTACTGCATCGAATTCCATATTTAATATTCCATGAAAATTATGAATTATCAAAAGATCTGTTGCTTAAAATATGCTTTGATATAGTGCAAAAATATTAACTGAATAATAATTTAAAACAATGTGCTGAAATGATATGTAGTATTTTATATCGCTGTAAAATCTTAAAAATTACCTCAAAGATGATGTGGATACTTGATGCGACAAATGTTGTTCTATAGAAACCATGTAACTATAATATGAGCAAAATCAGTGTACAGGTCTATGATATATAATTAAGAATGTTGACCTGATGAATTTAACACACACAGATCATGGAAGGTAAGAGAGACCGAGAGAAACAGCGCGCAATCTAATCAAAATGTCCACCTGAATAACTGAACATGGAATAAAAAATACGATAAAAAAATTTCAACGGTTTGATCACCTATCCCCACATAAAATACGAGTGGAAATGACACGGACCTAGCATTAGTAAGATGCACCTTGTACGGTAGAAATACCTCCGACATGATAAAACATTGGTGCCAATGGTGTCTTCATATAAGTCCGTCTTACAGATATGTAGAAACAATTCCTTTCGTATCTTGTATAAGAGATCAACTGATAATACTTTTAATATATATTATCAGTATATTTAATCGTATATTATCAGTACAGAATAACATTTACAGACAGCTCTTTTCTTTGCTATTGTGATATAGAAAATGGCCGAATAGAAAGGCTGAAATTCATATATCACGATCGAAACTTCTGTTTGATAAGTGAAGATGTCATCTTATTATTATTAAATGTTATTCTCAATTACACTTTTAGTCTCACACAATCATACATAGATAAAACTGTTATTCATTTTATGTATTACTAATGTGGGCTAAGATGAAGTTAATCGCGAACGGGTTTATAATGCCTGTCAACACTAAAAATCAAATATACATGTATACTGAACATTGCCAATATTTCACTCTCTCTCACTCACTCACTCACTCACTCACTCACTCACTCACTCACTCACACACACACACACACACACACACACACATAATTGACGACAAGCGTTATGTGTAATCGAAAAGCGTAACAGTTGATCATACTTAGGGATGAAACCTACGTCGGCCTTGCATTGAAAAAAAAACTCATGAAAGTGAGGTATATTTAAAACAAATCGGACAAAAGACAATTCTCAATGTTCAGTTACCTTTAACATATGAATACATTATATTGGTTTCTTCGGAACCTATATTTCTAGATTTTATTTTGATCTTAAATAACTTAGCAACTTGAAATATGGAATATATGGACCTTAATAGTGCTTATGAAATACAGGTATCTGGAGGTCAACATGAATCAGAGTTCGCAAATATTCACATATCTGACATTTCAACATATGCGGATATTTTGCCATTAGCAACTCGATTGCTAAAAAGTCGACTTTTATAGAATTATTTGTCCAATCTACAAATTTATTTATATTTTTTTACAGTTATTGTAATGTTTTGGGTAGCCTGTTTTGCTGCTTATACACAAGGTATCATTTTCTTGTAATCTTCAAGGCATTAATTGGAAAACAGGGTTCAAGATAAAAAGATTGAAATTAATAAATGACAGTTACAATAGAAGATGTAAAAAAAAAAAACACCACAAAATAGTTAATAATAATTGTTCCATGATTTATAACTAACTGATTAGACATTGTTCTTTCAATGTTGAAACAAAATGTACAATTATGTAGTAGTTACTTACATGTTCTAATGTAAGAGCGGAATTATATATACTGCAGTAGAAACAACTTGCAAATAAGTTTTATCTGTAGGATCCCGCAGAAATATTCCCACATTTTAAATTGTTAACGCTGTGTTGCTAGTGAAATTAGACAATTAGCAATTTTTTTTATCTTGCTAATATCTTAGTATTGCGCAGGAAGCATTTCTCGGGATAATTATAATATCTCTCTCTGTCTCCTTCTCTCTCTCTACACACACACATATCTATCTTTCTATCTATCTATCTCTCTTTGTGTGTGTATATATATATATATATATATATATACTCATTCAGTAATGAATTTGAACACTTTGGGCAACTGTCGTGTGTTTAAATTGTATATAACACTCTGAAGAGCGCTTTCGACTCAAAGGTAGAATCGCCGACGTATGTCAAATCTGTAAGGTTTCAATCCTGGCTAGAAGCAATCAGATGTCTAACCGTCCTGATGAACTGTGATACAGCAAAACAGAGTAGTCGGCGGATGATTATATATAGATATATAAATACGTAACACGCATCAATTACTTGTTACTTACTTTTCAGTCACGCTGTTCGCTTTAGGCAAAAGAGACAACGTGGCAGATATATGTAGCAAATAAATCTTGTGTTTCTTTTTTTGATATTCATATCCAGTTCATTTGTTTTGATTGAGTTGAGCACATTTTTTGACATACAGTTTGCTGCTTTAACTATCCACCATTTACTTATATATATATATATATATATATATATATATAACAAATGATGCGTTGGTGTGTAGATTAAGAAAAATGTTGTAATTATTATAATGTTTGCAAATCTTAGCTATTGTGTCAAATGTATTTATGTATTTTCTTGAATCCGAATAAGTTGCCCATGTCACAAATGATGTTTTTTCAAGTTTCCCTTTTTCCTTTTTTTATTCAATCAACTAAAATAAATGAATGTTCTGTTATGTAACGATTACGAAATAGGACACTAATATGCATCAATAATTAATTCAAATGGATGCCATGAAAATACTTAATGAAAAACAGTATTCAAGATCAATAAAAAACATTTTGCCAATTATAATTGTCATTCTTTAAAATTACGCAAGCCAATTTTGACAGAACAAGTTAATTTGAAAACTTCGTCAGGTGTAATGGCGTTGCATGCTGGTAAGATTACTTCCCAAATTAAGAGTTGATTACAGATTGATTGCAATGCTCATAAACATCTGTCTTGAGAATGTTGCATTTTTCTTGATGGGTTTCATATTCGAGAATAATGTTGGTTACAACATAGGTCGACTGATAATAAATCCTCATTTACCTAAGCAGTCAGTAAATATTCAAAAATAATAAGGGTGAACGTTGTCATTAATCATACAAATAGTCAATATTTTAGGCTGTATGCAAGTTGAATTTAAATATTCCACTCGATTGAAAAGTGACATTTTTACACTCTTTCACTAATATACATAAGAACACTATATTAGGCAAATTGGATTACTTGTGGTCTATCTATGCGAGAGATTTCAGTTTTCCTGTTATTTTTCGAGTATTGCGAAAATAACCACCTGCAGCCAAGTAAGTTTTGATCGCTGTTTGCCAATTTTACTTTCAGCACTGAAAACAGTTACGCTGAATAAATAAATACAATATAAAGTATTTATATATTTAAGGATTAAAATTATATAAGTGTTTATTTTTGTACGTTTTGCAGAAAATATTATTTTTATCGATTCCCTATTTATTTTGAGTCGAGAAAAACTGATTTTCAGCGAAAGTGTTTCAATATTCTTTCTTAGAGTATTCCAGCTATTTTTACAATTTAGATATTTACTTTGAGTTTTATTTATAATAAATATGAAAAAAATTATCATCAACAGTGAAAATTTATTTCTTAAATAAATTTCAAAGGTTATGAATAAATAGAGGTACTTTAAGTTATATATCTGCTATATTTCATCAGATGTAAATATTTAAAAGGTGAGTTTCGAAAGAACTTTATATTTTTGAAATGATATACTGTAACTATTTACACTTATTTCCTCGCAAATCTGAAAAAAATGAAAACACTATGAATACTGTAAATATTTTCCTTTCCCTAGAATTCCATCCATACTGTCATTATTTCTTTTTCTTACTATTTATCTGTACCTATGTATCTATTTTTATAAATTTCTGTTCTCTCTCTCTTTATACAGACACACACACACACACACACACACATATATATATATAGAGAGAGAGGGTGAGAGAGAGAAAGAGAGGAATGTAAATTTTAATGGTTAGGAAAGCTTAGACATAACTTCTTTATGAAATCATATTCAACATAAAATAATGAATTTCAGACTTGACCGGTTCAGATTTATTCAGTAGGCCTTCAGAATTATTTCTCTCTCTCTCTCTCTCTCACTCTCTCTCTCTCTCTCTCTCTCTCTCTCTCATATATATATATATATATATATATATATAAGAAAAGAAGAAAACCTTAATGAACATAAAAGGTATATTATGAAGGATTGTAAGTAATGTAATTACAGATGAAAGAAATAGTATAAATAATTGTAAATAAACCAAAATCATTTAAACCTATTTATAAGACAATAAATTATAGAACTTAGCACTCTCTTAATTTATATGACATTCCAGTCCTTGATACGTATTCATGAGCGTTATTGAATTAAAAAAAAAACGAGTTGAGAACCTACAGTATTTTTACTTATAATTCTTTTCTCAAAATAAAATCTTTACATTTGTCCTGATAAACTTCTTTAGAGGACGAAACACATTGGCTAAAATAAGGTTCCCTTTTATATTTATTCCTATTGTCACTTTAGAAAAATTTATTTTGGTTAAGGTTTATATACCAATACTTCAGTATGTCGCAAAACATCGTTAGGCCATTTTTTTTCTGAAAAAAATAGCTTTAGCAAATGTTAAGCAATATCAAGTTAGAGAAAAATTCTGATTAGTGGATAACCGAGTATGAAAAGAAAAATTGAATATTTAACTTTAAATGTTACAACATAATTTTTATATTTCTTTCATTCAAGAAATATAGCCACTGTACTAGCAACTCACTTAAAACATTTGCTTATGCTGTTAAGACTTTAAGCAAGATTTCAATAAAAAGATTAAAAAATGTGAAGTAATGCCTGAATACATCGTTTTCATATATTACAAGATTTATAAAACATATTCTTCAGAAATGAATCATTTAATTCAATGTCTCAAAATTAAATATTCTTTAGCTTAAAATTTAAGGATCTCCCGCGTCACTATTTTATTAAAAGTTTTGATCGTCCCTGTATTCAGAAAATTTTCATGAATTTCCGCCTTCATTGCACTTTTCATTTATTTCAGAAGCAATTTTACATACACAAACGTGTACATTGAGATATATATATATATATATATATATATATATAAATGAGTGCAAGCAGACTTCCCTTCCAAGATACATTAGCAATATTTAGATATGAATATTCATTTGAAAGTTTTCGCCATTCTTAAGAGACGTCTCGCTTCTCTCGACAACTCAATCGATATCAGATAATGTTCTATCCAGCTCTTCCGGGATGCTTACTCATGATATTTCAGAAAAATTTAAATATATTGAAAATATTAGCTCCTGAAAAAGGGATTAGAAGTCAACTAGTATATTGTTGATTAATTTATACTTTAAAATAATTTTGGTATGTTTTAGATAAAGTCGTAAGATCACAGTAGGTTTATTATTATATATTTTAAGAGAGAAACGCATAAGAATCACTAAAATTCAATGTATAGAATAAAAATATATGTGAGCTTTTAAAAATAAATATAAAACTTATGACATTCATAATTATGATATTAAAGATGAATTATTCTTCCAAAGAAGGTGACTATTATTTTAATTATACATAGGATTATGAAAACATGTCATGCATAAAATATATTTATAGATCATATGTACATCCACCATTCAATACAGCTCTTTTTAATCTACGACGTAATCGTGAAGCAAAAAAAAACATTAAAAATCACCGTAGTACGAGGTCACAAGATATAACCTACTGAAAAAATAGTGAAGACGTCTCTTTCCTTAAAAGGAAAAATAAATTAATTTGTGAAGAAAAGGAAAGGTATATATATATATATATATATATATATATATATATATATCCAGTGAACAAGGAAATAACTTTAAGTATTTTTATTCGCTTTTTCTCACAGTAGCCTCCTGCGTCTTAGTAGCGTTATCGCCTTTCTTGGCGTGAATATATATATATATATATATATATATATATATAAAGTGTCTGTGTTATTTTACAACGAGAAGTTTTTCTAAAGATGGAAAATATATATCTGTTTAAGTCGAAAACCTACTTAATAAAAAAAGCAAATGTACTGACCAATCCAATTGTATTACTCCATCTTACACCATGCACTATAGTTTCTGTGTAACTATCTAAAACGTATTTGCGTATAGATAATCCGAAAATAGTGCTTCTTATTTTAAATTAGCCTACTGTATAATGGCTGCATTTGGTGTTATGACAGTAAAGATACAAAATTTATTTTTCTCATATACCATTATTTTACTTTTTCATGATTGCGGCAGTTTTAAAAAATATTGTCTGATTTAAAAGTTGTTTCATTTCAAATATAATGTTCACGGAGATCACACAACAAATGTAAGCATGCGCTATAAAAACATATTTCTGTAGCTCATATCTTGTTCTAGCCTATGGTGTTATTGCGCTTCGTGTAGGATAATGAAGTTTACGAGAAAATAAATAAAATGTGTGATTTAGGTATATTTTCCGTTCTTTTTCTATGCTAGTAAACTTCTATTACGACTGAATAAACAAAATTATCGTTGATGTGTACATTGATGATGTACACATGTGTACATTGATGAATAAATCTTCACCAACACATAAATATGAAAAGCCAAAGTTATATATAAAATAGTTTATTTCAGCTTTTTTTTATTTATTTATTTTTGTAAAAAGAAGCATATAAGTTAAAATGTTTGAACGTTCTTTAGTAAATGTATATCAAGTGACAATATAGTTCGTAATTGTTTGGCTGCAATGTCTTACTCAAAAAGAAGTAAATAATTGTGTACCCCGTAATTGCCCTGCTTACGAAACTTGTGTAAAACGTAATTATCTAGTTTAGGATTGCCTTGTAATATTGCATGTGAAAAAGAAGAATATGTATTAAGTTTAAAGCGACGAAACGAAAGAAATTATTACTAGTTGCATTGTTGATTTTCCACTTTATATAATCAGGATATGAGTCAAGTTAGGAATACTTATTACATACTTGTAAAATCTGAATAAAGAAAAGCTAAATGGAAATCGAAGAAAATAGAAAGGGAAAATATATATTTGCACTGTTCATTGTTTGTTCAAATGTTGTTCAGAAGCTTTTTCGGTCGTTGGGAGAGGAAAAGCGCGGTAGTCAAAACAAGATTGTCAAAAATATCTGATCAGTTTAAAAAAGGTTAAATTTTTGGTTATGGAAATAAAGTGAATTATAAAATTCTAACATAAGAGTTGGATTGTTGACCAAAGGAGTGATATAACCCCCAACTCTCGAAATGTGGAGGCGGAAGTAATTTCATTGGTCAAAGATTTGATTTGCATAGACACCCCGGGTCCATCGCGAACCTCCCATGAGAATTTGAGAGAAGCAAAAAAAAAATTCTAAATATATATATATATATATATATATATATATATATATATATATATGACTTTCCGCAACTTATCCAGGGGTCATCGATAAAATTTATTTATTTATTTATTGGTGCCATGTTTTAATTTTTCAACACTAGTGTACGCGTGTGTTCCGTCTGGTTTGAGTTGGTAGAGAAAAGGTTACCGGGTTTTTAATGTGTCTTTCTTGAGATCAAATTTAACAACGTGGGCAGGAAAGTTCACCGTTGTAAGAGGCGACTCTAAAACCAGCTACTGTGACGAGAACATCACTACAAGCGAACCGAGTGTGTCGTCATAAGTCGTGCCGTGTCGACAGCGTTAACCCTGACTCAGGTTCTGAACCGCATTATAATTGGCTTCCGGACCAGTTCAGTCAGCGAGCCGGGCGAACGTGTTACACTTGGCCGTCATTTGAAACATGTTCGGTGTAAGAATTGGTTATCTGTAGCTGATTTTGTTTACTAATAAATGTTATACTTAACATTATAATATTGACTTTAAGATTAATCATAACCGTAATCAAAAGAATGTGTATTTATATTTTACGTATTGTTTTGTTTTTATTCTTTGATCTCTCACTATGGTTTTCTCTCTCTCTAATCTTCCTTTAAATCATCCAATCTTCAAAGCACACACAAACGATTAATATGATTACAAATATCGAGAAATTTCGACGTGATTTAATTGTTAGCAAGCATATTTCGTTATATCGATTACGAATGTATAATGAGTTCGAACTTTCTTGGGCGCCTCGTTCTTTCGGCCTTGTATCTCAACTATGATATGATTTCTAAATCACCATATAATTTCAAATATTCTCTATTATTTTTCATACACTAATTATACCGATGTATCAATTACTTACAATAAACATATGCCCAGATAGGAATGAAATGCTACTAATTTGATTATATCTGCAAGCCCACCTGCATCATGCCAACTCTATCAAATTAAATCACTTTTAGATTAAAGTGGTCTGGATTTCAAATAGAGGCTATTAACTGATTTCCCTAAATTTGGATAAAACGTATAGAATAAAACTCCATACTATAATATAGATATATACCATAATTCTGCAACGGGAATAATGTGTCATAAACATTCTTTGTTGTATATTATCAGCCAAGGCAATGTGATAATACAACTAATGTGTACAATGATGCCGAGTCTGAGACAATAATATGATATCAAATAAATACATGGCCCACCTAAATAAGTTACCAATAATAATAGTGACCTATCTAAAAAAAATTGAAACTTCCGAAAATATAAGAACTGACCATTGAATGGCCAGTAAATGTTTTATAGAGCTCGCATCCATTCGGAGGATATTAAATTATGTCGGAGCAACTGCAAATAAATGCAAATATCGTTTCAATAATCATATGTTGTCTTGAAACAAGAGTCAATTTTTAAAAATTTCGACTTTATTAAGATATTATAGGAAATAAAATAACAAGAAAACATTTATTACATGGAGTATCATAGTTAGAACCAAATCTTAAAATGGAAAGATATATGTGAAATCATATAAATATTCACAAGGTACTTTTAAAAATGTGAATTTATGATCCCATGCACCCATAAAAATTCGTAAATACTTAAATCCTGATAGATACAGATTCGTCTATACGTTGTCCCTTTCTTACTACATTATTTTCCCCAAATTCCTTTTTTCTTCCTTTTCCCAGCAAATATTACTATATATAGTAAATAATTACGCCCCTTTACATACATGTTCTGCATTTTAATAATTTTAATTTAAAATGTTCATATTGTTTTTATCTTCATGTAATTCTTCTCTATTTAAATTTTACTCTTCATAAATTAAAAAAAAACATGAACATCAAGTAAACTTACTTTAAAACTTAGAAACAACTAGTTCCGTATGTGGTAAGCTATCATCAAGTGCAAAAATCTGAGTCTTAACACCAACTTATATATATATATATATATATATATATAAAGCAGTATATAAACAAGAAAATACTGAGTTTTATGCATTTTAGTCCCCCAAAACACCATACGACGAGAAATATTGAACTTTCAAAAGAGAACAATTATCGGTAAAATCAGCAAAAACATACTTGAAAGATGTGAATATAGATAAGGAACGCTCTAGAAATAAACTAGTGACATGAAACAAGAGAAAGCCATGAAATAGTTTACCATTTTCAAAACAAATAATGAATGTACATTTATCGTATTACGTTATTTGTGGCTTTTACCACCCATCAATGAAAATATGTTATAAATTTAGTAAAAACTTATAGCACTATTTGCGATTGCTATATAATTATAAGAAAAGCAAAAAAAATCTATAGTATTTCATAATGGTTGTCTGTGGACCAAAAAAGTAAGCCTAGATTTAATATTGCTATGGAAGTGCATTATTCACGGAAGACATGTGAAGTTAGAATTCTTTTTGTGGGTATTAAGATTTACTTAGGATATTAATATCACCAGTTGGAAACTTCGATCTGGTGAAATGATTAGCAAGCTAGTCTGGCCAAATTCATATATTTTGCTTTGTTCTGCATCTAAACTGCGATTAGAAAATTACAGTTAAAGTCACCGGAATTTGTAATGATACAGTGCAACACTTCTACATAAATTATATCGGCAAAATACAGACCGATTTAGAAAGGATCTTGGTAGTATTTCGCCCATGATCAAATGTAATGTTACAGTTAGAACTAAGTCTTAGAATAGGAAAGGAAATTGATGTAATTCATGTCCCGAATATAAATTTATTTAAATAATTTAAGTAACCCTACGTTATGAAAACAAAAAAAAATTAAGTGATTGCTACATGTAAACATAAATATAATTTTCCACTTGGTTTATAATTTGATTAAGATAAACTGAAGATTGGTTAATATTGATTAACAATCAGTTTTTGATTTTACACCGATAATAAAACTGTAAATTATCTTAAAAACGCATAAGTAATGGCTTTATTTTTAATATTAATAATTAATGTTTACAAATGAAATATATATTTTCTGCTTATATATATATATATATATATATATATATATATATATATATATCTCCAACTAATATCGTTAAAATATTAACACTGATTCAGTACACGTATTTCTGTTATATGTTAAAATGATTTCTGAGGTTTTTGTATTCAGTATTGTTCCAAAGATCATAGTTTGTCATTTCTCGCAAACTGGAATGAAACAGGGAATTTCTGCGAACATATTTTTTCTTCTAACATAGTGACATCGATGATCTACAATTATCATTTGGGAGATTATTTGAGGTTTTAGAAGGTAGAAATCTTTTGGAAATTTTATTATCTAAATTGGAACCAAGCATCTATATTCTTGGACAAAGATTTGTACATGAAGGACTTGCACAAAAAAATGCCAGTACAGATGGTGCTAATTCTTAAAGTATGTGTGGGTCACACGAGGCCAATTTGAATTAAAAATCTCCTTTATAATATAAGGCCAAATAAATTCAAATTAATTTTTTATTGTGTTGTTTTAAAATCATTTATATGCCTGAGTAAAAACAAAAAACGAAAAAAATAACAACTAACAACAGTTAAAACATTTAAATAGAGGAATATGAGATTTGATTTATTTCCCTAGAATTTTAGTTGATTGCCATACGTGATTCACAGATGATCAAACCGATCTCATTTGAGATATGACTGATTGGGCAGAAAATTATCTCGCAGTAGATTGCAATTACTTTCTGCTGTAGGCTGGTTGCCAGGTAAGGTTAAAAAGCCCAATATCTTTATATTTAATCTATAACTGGAGGAAAGAGTTTATCAATACCTTTCCCAAGAGTATTTGTAAAAACTTCAGCTTGAATTCGAACTCGACTCTACTATTTCTCGCTCGGAGCCGATATCTACTGCACGACAACACACATGGCTGTATTATTTTGCCTAAAAAAAAAAAGTGTTTGTGCGTTGTTATTTTCTGACAACGCTGCAAAAACGCAACTTGTCTGTGATACATCTTCTTTTATGATAGAGGTCAGTTACTTATGAAGAATATGTTTGGTTGATCTTGGAGATCATTCGAAGTCGCTGGCTGTCATCAACGTATATAGAATCTTATTTGTAGAAAAATGAAGTACTTTCAGCCAAAGTGTTTTGCGATATTGTGCTTGCTATGAAAGCAGGTAAACACAGAAAACACTCAGTTTTCACTTGAGTAATATAAGATTGACCACAACAGATATTTAAGGTTACTAGTTATCATAAAAGTTTAAAGCGTGCCGTTACTAACCAGATTAATTAATTGATAGCAGAACGTAATTAAATATTCAGGTAAGCTGGAAAGAATAACTTTGGAAGCGAGAGAGAAAAAAATACAAACGTAGCACTATTTCCCACGTGATACCGAATTTACGTAAATTCTAATTTTGAATAATTCATCTGTCTTTCATCATCAATTAATGCACGTTTGTTTACTGTTCATTATTTTACCATATTTAAAAGAATTATTTATTCTCCGGTTTCAAGGAATAAAAATGCTGGTGTAAATGGTTCGTATTTAAAAAGAAACAATTAATGCATAGTGTGCAAATTATTTTAGTAATTTATACGGGTTGAATTTTATAAGTGAATAAGCTAGCAAACCCAATAAGATACGTGTTGTATACAGGCAAACTGGAGTCGGCAAGACGTGTTCAATCATCACTCGATGCTATTTACTTTCACCTACTTGCTTTGCGTAAGTTGTGAAACAAATCAGATGATTCTCTCCCTCTCCCTCTCCCTCCCTCCCTCTCTCTCTCTCTCTCTCTCTCTCTCTCTCTCTCAAATTAAAGCCCAACCAAGATAGTTGCAGCATAGATAAGAGGTATGGTTTTTGAAGGTTGAAAAAACAGTAATATGCCAGTTCCAGTGTCTGCAACCGATTGGCGTAGCATAAAATGTGCGGTAAAATAACGGCTTTTAAACTTTTATTGAACAGAAATATAGTAAAAGATCTTGTTTATAGGCAAAACCTGAAATTATTTTCAAGACTACAACAACCCATTTCTTGTACATGTACGTAAATTAACGTACAAATTTGTCAAATGATTTCTAGACGTTTTGCTGGCATGTATTCAGCATTGTATAGCGGATAAAAGGATGTATTCGATAATACTCATGCATTTTTTCAGGTGCTGTAATTTAATTTCGTTTAATGAAATTTATTAAATAAAATTAGCCGTCATATACCTACATGCACTTATATATATAGTCATTCGCAGACAGATCTGTTTCGCTGATTCTCAGCTCATCAATACGGTTAAACATCCGATTGCTTTTTACCCAGAATTGAAACCCATCTGAATTGGAGTCAGTCGGCGAATCTACCTCTGAGTTATGGGCGTTCGCCAGGAGGATGCAGATTTTTAGCGTATGATGTATCATACGCTAATAGTTTGTGCTCTAATTCATGGCTGAATGAGCGATGCGTAGATGCTAGAGTAATAACTGTTTTTTCAAAGTTTACCATTATTTCAGGGTTTGATGGCTTAAATAAATATATATATATATATATATATGCAAACGCACACACACTCACAAATAGTATGTTTTATACGTAGCTATTGTTCTCAAGTGTACATGGGGTTGCCGCAAACTTATTTTATGTATTAAATATGAAATAAATTTTCATAAGCACTTATATAACTTTTTTTTTTTTCGAAATTTCATTACAGATCTTTAGTTGCATAATATTTATCTGATTTTCTGATTGTATATATTATCGTCTGTTCTAATTAATGAGTTCCACATATACTTACTGGATGTACCTCGTATAAAAGGGGAATTTCCGAACTATATATATTAGTTAGATTAAAATTTCAGTATAATTTTTGATCAGGTATGTTAAAGTAAATAGTTGAAATATTATGTTATTAGGTACCATCATAGATAATTTAAGGTTCAAGTTTAATAATTTTCATTCATGCATAGTGTGACCCCTGACCTTTTTTTTTTACATGGATTGTATCTCATATCGAAACTGTTACCTGTGTATTGTCCAACCGCCTATTTTTTTTAATTAAAAATAACTGATCATTAATCTCAAAATATAACCGGGTATCTACGTTACTTATATTTCATTATCGAAAAATATGATTCTTTAAAAAATAATAAAGAAACAATTCTCGTTACCTATATATGTTCAGCTAATTTTACGAGAGAAAAGTCAAACAGACGTAGTGTTGAGCACAGATACAAATTGAGCCTTTGAAAGAAAAAAAATAGATTTAGACAATGGATATGAGTCCAGATATCATTTTCTAATATTTGTACTCATCTTGAGCAATGAGAGATTTTATCTTCATGGTCCAAGAGGAAACTAAGTACAGTCGACGGGGTGAAAAAACAAACAAACAAGAACAACTTGCTAGCTAACACGGTGGCTATAATCTTGAAGCAACGATAACGCTCAAATAAATGGGGATAAATCACAGATGATAATGCATCTAAAAACGAGTCACGTAAGTTGGTCATAAACATAACGATAATATCTATTGACAGAAAAAAATGTTATATGCAAAAAAATGCTCGACAGCAAAACAAGGAAGTTCGGAGACAAGAGCTTATGTTTGAGAGACGCAAGCTAAACACGTACATATTAGCAGAATATTGATATGAAATTTTCACGATGCAATATTCAAGATAGGTATTTCATATCTATCACTGAATGAAGAGCATTGAAAAATGATAATATAACAAAAAATCCTTCATATCAATTGAAGTTTGAAAATAAATATATGTCAAATATTTGCAATCGTTTTGAAATTCATTAGTCGTTCAAATTTAAATTTGTTGTTATTGCCTTAAAAGATTGCTGCCTCGACACTAATGTATATTCAAGTACCAATGAAATTTCTCGATCTATCATTAGAAAGTAGATCGCCAAAAGAGCACCATCATTGTATGTTCAAAATCCTTTGAATATATTTACGTTTTTATAAAATAAAATGCTAATTTCTCCTGGATTTTATAAGATGAGGTATTACACATCGAGTATTGTCAGAATCTTTATCATAATGTATAGACCGATGCGGTTAAACCTAACGAGAAGCATCAGCACTGATCCTCAACAAACAGTTTATATTTATGTACCCAATTAATCGACATACGCATAGTAAATTAAAGCATTGGCTCCTGAATTTGCTGGCTTTACTAAGGATATCATGGGCCACGCATGTGATCACCAATGAGATGTTGAATCGTATGCAAACCAGAAAAAATACTAATGATGGATATTAGAAAGAGACAGACGATAATAATGATGAAGAAGGGTTTGGAGAATCTGATACTCACAGGACGGATAGAGGAAAAGAAATAGAGGAAATTCGAGCAAGACGTATTTTATAAGATTGAACTAAACATGTTGCTGCGGGATTTGGAAGAGATACCCAGAGGAAGATATTAAGAGTGACAGAAATAAACGGAAGTGAATGATCACCTGTGTCCTGAAGAAACATAACTCAAGAAGTATGATTATAAATTAAGAAAAGCAGTTGAATTCATTGCATTCACTTAAGCGAAAATACCCTTGGGAAAGGTACTATGCGTTATGGATTAAATAACAGGGAAGATTGGGTGCTATAGCCAAAAAGTCTACCGCAGAAAGCAAGTGCAACCCAGTCAGTCATGTCTCTTTCGAGACATGATCTCCCAAGCGTGTATCACGTATGGCATTTAAATGATTGACGGAGTTTGCTCTCTATACAGCGAGACTTTTCTGAGGACCCTAGATGTTATGGCAGGATTTGTAATCGGTGGCCACAATTTGAACAGCATAAGATATGCAGATGATACACTTCTGATATCAACAAGGAAAGGAAACAAACCTTCTACAGAAGTTAGCTGAAGAGAATAAAAAAAGGAGTGCAAATGAACTGCATGAAAACCAAAGGCATGTTCATCAGCAAAAAGAGCAGGCCAAAATGCCAAGGTGGGTGATAATAAAATCAAGCCAGTACAAAAATTTAAATACCTGGGAAATGTTCTCACAGTAGACTGATGTACTACACAGAGATCCGAAGGCGAATTGTGATGGCAAAAAACGCGTTTCAGAAGCTGAGTAAAATATTAAGAGACAGGAAATTTTCACTAAAAACAAAGAGAATACTGAATTGCCATGTGATATCAGTTCTTCAAGATGGCAAAGAACGCATGACATAAACATTAAAGATGAGAGAAAAACTCCAATTAACTGAAATGTGTTTCTACAGAAGTTTGATGCAGATATAGTGGACCGAGCATGTGAGTAATACTGAGACTTTGGAAAGGATAGAAACAAAAAGAAAATTAATATTGAGCACCAGAAAGATACAACTAATATTTCTGGAAATGAGAAAGGAGGGCTTGGAGAACCTGGTCCTAACAGGCCAGACAGAGAGAAAAGGATAACTTATTTGTAGGGCCTGAGCAAGTGAATGATAGAACGGGGATTGCATGGTGTTATAGGGGAAAGCGTGCTAAGTGCCACAAGGGATAGGAAAACGTGGAAGACCACAATCGCCTACATCCTGAAAGGACAAGGCTCATAGAAGAAGTTTGTACTCAATGTAACGAAGCAAACACTCAAATAAAATCTAGAGATATTACTTGATTTGGATAGGGGAACCAGAATAAACTGCCCTTTAATATTGAGTTAGGTGTTCTGTTCAAAATTTCCTGAATATTACTCGTATTAACAAACATACAATAAAAGGTACAGTGCACAATGACCAAAGCCTGAATATTACTCGTATTAACAAACATACAATAAAAGGTACAGTGCACAATGACCAAAGCCTGAATATTACTCGTATTAACAAACATACAATAAAAGGTACAGTGCACAATGACCAAAGCCTGAATATTACTCGTATTAACAAACATACAATAAAAGGTACAGTGCACAATGACCAAAGCCTGAATATTACTCGTATTAACAAACATACAATAAAAGGTACAGTGCACAATGACCAAAGCCTGAATTTTACTCGTATTAACAAACATACAATAAAAGGTACAGTGCACAATGACCAAAGCCTGAATATTACTCGTATTAACAAACATACAATAAAAGGTACAGTGCACAATGACCAAAGCCTTCAATAAATACAAAATAATAAGTATAATTAAGTGCAGTAAGATAAACAGAATAAAAAATATCGATTGAAGTAAACACATTTTAATGCTAAAATAATTTTGCATATCCTGCAAGGTCAGTGAAGGAGTTATAGAAACTGTGTTAGGCCAGAGTAATATACAATAATAATAATTCTCTCATTTATTTTTTTATATCAATGTTTCCAAAGTAACTACTCAAAGCCAGAACAAAATAGCGTTTGCGTTGGTTCTAATATCAGCACTGGGTGGAGACCAACTCTTCCATGCTTGAAAGTTATATTCAGTGTCTAAAATTCTTATATTTCCATAATATTTAACCCAGATATTGAGCAATTTCCCATATAAATATAGTATATCTTTATATGAGTTGGCATCAAATTTAAATCAGGATCCACAAAATAAGATAAAGAACGAATAGAAGACGTTTAAAAATCTAAAATGTTTCACTTTTTTTTATAGATTCACCAGATTATGAGAAATGGAGAAAAGAATACTCATTCTGGAAATTTTATATTTTGTTTTTTATTGTAAGTAAATGTTTCACGTGCATTTGTCTTGCTAAACTGATGTTTGTGTAATTCAGAACGCCTCAAATTCTGATTAACATGTCGACTATGTGTAATCAATGAAATGCAAAGAAAGCGAAAGTGAAATGATATAATTTATTTCTACTTTTATTGCATATGTCATTCTGTGATGAAACTTTAATAAAAGTGGAACATATTAGCGATACTAAAATTGCAAACATTTCCTTTTTTTATAATTGGGTGATAGTGACAGTTAGGTAGGAAAGGAAGAGATAAACACAGTCATATGATTTGAGAAGTTTCGTGCGTCATAAATTTAAATATTAAAAATCAACATATTGGTTATTGAATATATAGAGAAAAAAAGTTACACACACACACACATATATATATATATATATATGAGAGAGAGTAAAATATGCATGAAAAAACAGTGGTGATTTTTAGTGATACATTTAGAAAGCAAGAAGTGCCGAATTATGTAGCAATATATCGTGAGAGATTATAAAAAAGAAAAAAATAGTTATAAATCTAAATGTTAAGATAGAAAAATGACTCTCATATTTCCACAATATATACGTTTTAGGAGAAAATATATTTTGAAAGACTGATCTTTCAAAGGAAACTGAAAGGAGATAAGTAGAACATATTCAAAATATCAAACTGAAAGTGAAATCTTCCTAAATTTATTTTTGATTGACTTGATTTTTCGTTTCATTTATCTATATTTTCCTTGTTGTAGTAAACTTAGGTTATCTTATTTTTCTTATAAACGACGGCATAATAGGCCTATGATATACAGCATTAAATAAGTTTCCGGGTTCATCTGTCCTATAAATATTTCGTTATAAGATAATTTTTTTTTTTCATTTACCGGTGAGTTAGTAAAGTTTTCTATAATTTATTATCAATCGAACTGAATCACGCAATATTGCATGCATATATAACTAGAAGAAAGTTAACGTTTGCGTCTATATTTAGGAAGAACAGCATGACAATTGTGTGTGCACATGTTTTCTCAACCATATATATATATATATATATATATATATATATATATATATATATAGAGGCGTATATTTTTGTCTATATTGAGTAAAAATTAAAAATTAAACTGACAGATATAATTCCTAAAATTGCGCGAAGATATCTTGAAATACTAAAGAGTAATTTCTTCAATGTAATCATTACTGAGTGCTGCTCTGGTCTCTAGACGACTTAAGAATCTTTCCTGGGCGGTATTTTTCTGGACGGGGTGGTTATTTAAGTTGGTTAATGCTGGTATAGTCATTAATATATATATATATATATATATATATATATATATATAATGACATATAATTGCAATACATGAGCACGAACACTCTAGCATGATGACTGTTCCGAAAGTACGAATCTCTTAAACAATCTTGGACAAATACATAGATAATCTTAAACATTTTCAAGACAAATCCGTCAATAACCATTCTATTCGTTCTCTAATATGCTTTAGCTTACAAATAAAACTCAATGGCTGCCACTTGACTCTATTTTTGTTCTCATCGAAATATGTCATGACAAATGTCAGCCTCAATTTCAAATTTATAAGCTTTAATAGCATTTTGAAAGAATGGATTAAAACTTAACTAATTTGCTAATATTATTCGTTTCTATTAAATCATTGTCTTCATTGACGATAACTGATTTAGGATCATGCTTCATTTGTACGCATATATATATATATATATATATATATATATATATACATATATATATATATATATATGTGTGTGTCCCTAAGACTGGTATTGCTGTTGCACTTATCAGAGATTGACCATTTCCTTCCAAATAACTGGGTTCAAATTTAGTTGCTCATTCATCAGATAAAAATACAATCGTAGGCAATGATATGTGCCCATCGATTCTTTCGGTAGAAAATCAGTGTTCTATCCATTGACTTGGATTTAAGCTGTATAAGCAGCAACGCACTGTAATCATCGCACTAGCTGCATTTATAACTATCATGCCTAGTTTACGCTATTATGAAATATAGCCGATGAGCCTGCACAATGGTTCATGATCATTTTACAGTGAAACATTTAATACTAAATAAACTAAACACCGGGCAAATACAAACACCTACACTAAAACGGACTTCCAGTTTGTCACAGTTTTGAACGATGTCCTCATCCTTCTGGTGCGTACAATGTTATTTAGTCTTTGCTACTTTTCTTTTGTATATATGCATGCATTTTAGCTTTCTTTTAAAATCTTCTTGCGAAGATAAGTTACTTATCTGTGCTTTCGCGTATACAAACACATACATACACACACACACACACGCACGCATACATATATGTATATATGTAGGTATATTGAGTGTGAAACTTTTATTGATAGAGCTGACAACATACTTGAATTATTTTGTTTTATCATATAGTAACAATCATTGAATATAGCATATATGGATCCGTAGATTCACAACCAATGTGCTGCCAGTGGTTTTAATGACTCACTTTGGTATCCTATGTGTTTTGAATATTTTGCAATGTTCTAAGTCAGACCAACTGTAGATTACAGCATACTTACGTGGATATAATCTCGTACGAGTTTACATGTTAAAAATAAAAATACAAAAATACTCTCTAAAATTGAAAATTTTACAAAACTCTCGGGCAATAGCGTGAGGTAGAGGCTAAATTTCCTTGCAAAATTGACGAACTATAGTCAACAAAATGGTCTCGGAACAAAAAGTTCATTTTAACACTCATGATTCAATCATTTCATCCATTTTGAAACAAATTAGTCTATTGACATTATTTGAGAAAAGGTGAATGTTAAAAAATAATCTTATGGCTACAGACATTAATTATTTAAGGATCACTTACAAGACACAGTTCGTGTACTCTACACAATTTTTAACAAAGTAAAGTGGAATTTACAATGTAATTAAAGAGTCTATGATAGTCGCAGGAAAGTAAAATATCTTATAAACTGCAACATTACAGTATTATGTGTTTTACTCTCAATGTGTTTGGTGAATAGCCCTAGATGCTAACAGGTATTTTCTGAACGTCTGTCTTGCGTGTTTATACATATAATTATGGGGAGATGCTACAATTTAAATATATATTTTATGGGCAGTAATAATTTTTAGAATTTCAATACATAGGATGAATTACGAAGAAAAAGCAAATAAATAATAAATAGTGTCTAACCAACTGTGAAATAATATAATTCAGATGTTCGAACTTTAAAACAAAATATTGTTATAATTAATGTTTATACAAATATTTTATATATTCCATTTGTAAACGAGTTATTACGCGATCTAGGTTTCTACCATGCGATTTGCAATAACTAATTTTACAGTTTACCGTTTTACAGGCGATCAAATAATTCTTCAAACAAAAAAGGATTTGACAAAAAGTAAAAAACTATGAAGATGCACTAAGAAAATCTTGACATAAATACATTTTACAATATAATTCTCAACCAAACAGACAAATAGAAAAGGATAATAGAAAACGAAAAATTATCTGGTTCAACCCACCATTTATTCAAAAGGTAAAGAACAAAATAAGACAAATATTTTTAAAAAGGCTCAACATTAAACAAAATTTTCAATAGAAACATAATCAAGCTAAGTTATAGTTGTACTAATAATTTAGATAGTTTCTTAAAAAAAACACAAAACACCAGAAACATAGATAGCATCGTACAAAACAAGACTACTAATAAAGTATGCAACAGCAGGGACAAAATAAATTTCCACTTCAAGGACTTTGCAATAAAAAAGCAGTCAAAAATAGACAAAATAAAATATATTTTGGATCAACCAAAGACGCATTTAAGACCAGTTAGTTTAATCACAATAGAAAACGTAAACAAAACTAGACAAAATTGGCTAAACACATGTCGAAATTGAAATAGAAATATGTAAATGACCTAGACATAAAGTGGAGTACAGTGAAAACAGCCAAGCCTTACAACAATGTCAAAATATGTAGACTGTGCCAGGAAGAAAACTTAGAGATTATGCTGTTCCCAAACAAAAATAGATTATTTAATGAAAGAAATGAATTATGATTAAGTGTAACTAAATTAAAAAATACCTATTAGGTTCATACATCCATAGATGACAAAGTTATAGTTTCTTGTAATTTTAAAAATTACGCGTCCAAAAATACACTGCCACGTGAGAGTCCAAAACAAACACCGTTACGTGAGCATTCTGAAAAAAAAGATAAACAATAAAATCATTTTTCGCAAATCACCTGACGACACCACATAGGAGAAACGTAGGGCATGTAATAAGTTGTTTACAAATAGAAAATATTGAAAAGTTCTACAAAATAATTGTATTGACCACTTTTAATACAAATGTGCACTGTTCTAATGTTCTAATTTTATAATGACCAAAAACTAAGTAAGTAATCTATATATATATATATATATATATATATATATATATATGGCGGAAATACCTCTCCCATAATTTTAAGACATTAGTGACAATATCATCTTCATCTAAGTAATGTGTTACCATTATGCAAGTATTTTTTCTTCCACGTCCTATATACTGATGTTGTTTATGAGAAGTACATCCTCTTTGATTAATGTTTAATTAAAACTACTTAGAAGGTAATTATTTTATATTTTTATGATGTTTACTAGTGTGCAAACAAGCGATTTCTATTTGTATATGGTTATACAAACATCATATAAACGATTGTGTTCCAAGCAATTTTAGCTAGCACATTACGAACCTTTAGATATTTTGTTTCTCCTATATGAAATCGTGTGAAATTATTTTAAGTAATGTCTGAATAACTTATATATATATATTTTTGATTTTCTAATAGGGCTACGACAGTGATCCCAGCCCGTCATTTACGTGTTTTTTTTTCTTAATCAATTTATATACCGATGGATATATACTGCATCTCTGACTGTACACTTCTAGTTCGTTAGTATTGGATACAGATGGTAGATATTTGTTGAACAGTTACAGATAAAATTGAAATCATATTGTGATGTGTGCTTCGTTCAACAGAAGAATTTAACTTGATTTTTTCCTGTCTTAAAGTTTCTAATTCAATTATATTTATTATATATGAGCTATTGTTTAAATTTCATACACTTTTTAATCAATTATATTTGGGGGAGATTGAATAAATTAATATAAAACTTATATAAGCCTATGATTCAAAGTGGTACTTGAATTGATTGCCTCATATTATATGCATATAGTCATGTTATAATGGATTGAACATGAAAAATGTTTTCTTTAAATTGCTGTTTAAATCAGTACCTGAAATTTCAGAAATATCTCGACGTTAATTTCGACAAATGAATTTCTTAAAACTTGGCGGGTTTTCGTGTACTTATTCATACTGACCACCTGATTTCCAGAAGGCTAAACAATTATTTCTTTGTATGCGATTTCTCCACAAAAAGAATGAAGTAATACAGGAATTCGAAGTAAAATATTGAAAACTTATCTACCTGTGTGTATACCGGCAACTGTCGTAGAACAAAAGATAGGCATAGTCTCACGCGCGAGCGCGCACACGCACAAACGCAGGCGTCAATATAACAACAATCCATCTTGGACGTTGAAATTTTGTAAATATAAATGGTTGTATGGGGGAAATACATATATTATAAAAGCACAATGTATATAACATGAATATTTGCATATTTTTGAATATATATGCACAAGTATATATATATATATATATATATTTATAAAACCTACATTAGTGCAGCTTAGACGATTATGGCCTTCCACATCTCCCTTTCACAAGTAGCCGTCAACAAGCTTTCTCCTGACATCGCTCCCAAATGCCACTCAAGCTAATCAAGTATTTTACGCCTTGATTTTCTCTGACAATCTTTCCATCTATTTCACCGTGCGTATCAGTTTCTCTAAGTTCTACTTCCTCATATGCCCAGGAAATTCAGCTGTCTTTTCCTGATGTGCCTTTTCGTTTCCATCCTCTCTAATACTTTACCGTAGCTCAGATTTTCAGTCCACGCTATCTCCAGCGTACTTCTGTAGAAGCACATTTCGGTTGCTTTAAGTCTCTTAATGCTTAATATTTGACGAGATTGTCCAGCATTCACTACCATGCTAAAGAACATATCTCCAATAACAATTCAGAACCCTCTACTTTGTTTCCAGTGACATTTTCCTGTATCTCAATACTCGACTCAAGTTCTGAAATGCATATTTGGCCATTCGAATTCGACTTTGAGTCTGTGTTGCACTTCAATTAAATAACTTATGACAACTGATGTAATTTTACTGACAATTTTAACTGTTAGCTTATTTTCCTCGACTATTGCCTTTGTGCATAGTCAGAAATTGTGGAAGAACAAATAGTGTTTGCCTCACCATGAAAATGCACTTGTTTGCAACGCCCTGGGCATCTGTGAGATAGTGGCCAAGAAAAATATCTGCGTAATAGAACAACCACCCTATTCAAATGAACAATATAATCAAGCTTGTCCGTTTTGAAGATGTAGAGGCTATCAATATTGCTGAAAAGTGGAAGCTGAGAGATTCTCAAGATGACTTCTTCTAGCATTGTTTAGAAGCCTGGCAGAGAATGATGTAAAACTGTATTAGACTCGAGGGGGATTACATTGAAATGAAAACTATGTGGATTGATTGAAAATTTTAAATAAATTGTTCGTGAAACTAGTCCAATTACTTTCAGACAGAAGGCGTTCATATATATGCCGTTTGTCCAGAGAACATATTACAAGCATTATATTAAACATTTTTCTAATAATTAACCACATTGGTCGAAATACTTATTTAATCACAAACATGGGTGAAAATACCATGAAATGGTAAATAAACCTATACTGTTCGTCTGTTGTGTTAATGCCCCATTTTTAAATCAATGTTCTGAAATATTTCTTCAATTTTACAGCATTCTAAAATTCATAAACAAGAAGACTTGTTAAAAATAAACATAGAAAAACCTTAGATTTTGTTTTCTCGTGCATATGAAGAGTTTTCTTCAAGTGATATTGGGTACTTATATTTTTATTATCGTTGTTTAAAGAAAAATATGGTAGCAAAAATATAAAGATGCGAACAATAAGAAACTATTGATTAATTCGTTTCATTTTTTCCTATGGGACAGTACTTTTCCTTTTTTTTTTACTTCATACCTGTACATTTCAAGTATAAAATTGAGTAAAATAAAAAAAACAGAACACTTTATGAAATCAACACTTGATGAATTCAATTTACATAAATAAAAAGGAAAACCTATGAAAGGAGTTTAATTAATAGCTAAACTGAAATAAAATACGCATACAAATATTGTAATTAAGTGCAAACTATATATTTTAGTGTGTATTTGTATAAATACGTGATGTGTCATGGAATAACATTTAGAATCACATAGAAAAAAAGCAAATTACATATTGAATTCTATCAACATACTGTTCCCATTAAAAATATTAGCTGAAGTGTCGTCATATTTTACACACACACACACACACACACATATATATATATATATATATAATCAGCGTTTGAGTAAGGGTGTTATTTTCTCAATTCAACAATGAAGAAATTCAAGGTAGTTTTTAAAGTGTAAGACTATTAATCCATAATCTTGCCGCCTAAATGAACATTATCAACGCTGTAACTACGATAATGAATATTACATCTATCAATCTTTCAATGCTAAAATGCTGACTTACGCTTACAAGAATGAATTTGTTGGTTAATGATAAACCATAACTTAAATAATTTCTACTTTCTTGATATATTGAGTACTAAGTTATTTATATTGTCCTGTAGTTAATCATCTAAATCTGAATTAACTTCTGTGTTGTTTTCTTATTTCTTTTGTCTATAATATAAAACTTTAGAAGGAAATCATATACTGATTCCTTATTTCCGTATAAAACTTCCCGTAATGTATATGCGCGTTTATTCGGATGTCCTTACAAACTTCTATTTCCTTCTGTTAGATAGAAAACACAAATAAACTTGAAACGCCATGAGAAATATAGATCTTAGAATTGCATGTTTTCAATATATTCATATTTTATGCAAATAATACTATTTGAGTATATATAAAATAGAATGCATAGAAACGAAATCTAAATCTTCAGCAGGCAATATTGATGCACTAATGATATAGATTTTGTAAATTTACACAACTTGCAAGATTTGTTTGAAAAGTTGTCTTCTTAGTCATTTGATAAATAAAATTTAACTTAAAAAGAAATATAACATAAGAGAAATTTGTAATTAATGTAGAACAAATAAACATGATATTTTAATACGTTCATGATGAAATTTCATAGTGTTTTGGCACAATTAGGTCAAATATATTTTGCATTATATGAAATACGTAATATGTATATCATAAGGGAAAATTATATTTGCCTCTGCATTTAAGCAGTTTATTGTAAACAAATTTGTTGATTTTTATTCTATTGTTTTATATTTACTTGCCAAAATGCAATCTTTTAAGTAATAACATTTTAATGACCAACTTTTCAATACTGAGAAAATATGTTCGCAATTTTAATTAAATTATAATTTTAGGCAGTTTACACACATATATTAAGCAAAATTGGGAAGTTGTGGCAGGCCATCATTTTTGTTCTAAAAGTTTGGTAGTATTTCTATGCAGTTTATGCTTAAAAAACATGAGTGAATTAATTCTTGCTGCCTAAATGTATATTTCTATTAAAGATATATATATATATATATATATATATAATTTTCACCTTTATATAGGTGTTCTCCTAATTTTCATCGAACGATTAATATCTGCTCAGATTGTATCCGAATGCAAAAAATGAAGAACCAATAGGGAATATAACGGAAATCCATCAAACTAGCATTAGCCGACATATTTGAATTTATATTTGTTTAATATTATTATTTTTTAAATGAACATGTTAAACAAATAATAATAAAATTCAAATATGTCTACCAATGCAAGTTTTGTGAATTTCCGTTGAATTCAATAAATTTGCCTTAGGTTGAGTATATTTATATTCAGATAAAATTAATGTAGATATTAATCATTCGATGAAATTCATAAGAATACGTATATAATGATGAAATTGAACTTAGTTTTCCATGAAACCTTTCGTGTGTCGATTGGTAAAGACACGTGTTATATATATATATAATGTGTGTGTGTATGCTACGCAGATTAAAATATAAATGTGATTTTCTTTGCGTTGAAATCTCTCGATAATTTCTGAGAGCAAAACTGCCGTTCTTTTTGTTATGGCAGAAAAAGTATGCAGCCAGCTCTTGCTATTAATTCTTATTTTATGTGCTGTGTCTCTTCTGGAGGTAGACGATATAGCCATCCACATCATTAGGATTATTCCAGCTTCCAATAAATTTCGTCAGATTATTCCCAACATTGAACTGCTATCCTTTTGCTCAACCCTATTAAATATATTACACATGTTTCAACTGTCCCTCAATTCTACAATCCGCCTGTGAGCTCTCTAGGCATTTCTTCCTCATTATGGGTCACAAAAAATTTAACTGTCTCTATCTGATGCTTTGTTCTTATTTCTATACCCCATAAGGCCTTATCGTTGCTCATATGTTAGGTCCAGTTTACCCTTAGCATCCTTCTGTAGAAATTCATTTCTATTGCGTGGGTCTCTCCTTCATCTGAGAAGAGATTGTCCAACATTTTCTGGATTATGCGAAAATATTTTAAAAGAAAAGCGCATACACCATAATATAAGCATAAGTATATATATATATATATATATATATATATATATATATATATATAGTACTGTGTAAAAGTTTTAGGATAAAACCGTTATATCTTTATGAGCAATCAAATTAAAGTTTAAAATCACCCCTGTCTTAACACTTTTGCACGCACACAACCGATATTATGCAAAAGTATGTGAACAGGGGTTATTTTCCTAAAAACCGCACTGAATTTCAAATACAGTGTGAAAAGTTAAGTAAATTGCTAAAAAATATTGATTATGCAAAACTAGGTGTAAAATAAATGTATTAAAAATGGTTATACTTACATTTTCCTGTTTTCTATTAAACAAGTTTTTTTTTTTAATTTCTCTATCTATGGGACATTTTGAATAAAAAATGGTTAAATCTAATGTTACTTAGCAGGACATACTTTGGGAGCAAATACAAGCTTCTTGGCAGGAGGTACTATTAGATACATCAAAGAATCTTGTGATGTCAATGCCTGACAGAATGAAGGCTGTGATCAAAGCAAAAGGCTATTATTCTAGATATTAAATTTATTTTGTAATGAGTATTTTTGTTAAAGCATTTCTTGAGTAAATAAATAAAATTACTTTAATTGAATTTTTTCAATCAGTATACCATATAAAATGTAAAATAGTTATTTTCATAATACTTTTGCACAGTTCTGTATATATATATATATATATATATATATATAACATAGTGATGATCCACGTATAGTGTCTTAATATGTATAGGAAAAATTATTAAAATGTTAAAAAGTTGTGAGTTTAAAAATGTATTATTTTGACAGTATTTGTTTATTTCTATTAAATAAACAAATACTGTCAAAATAATACATTTTTAAAACTCACAACTTTTCAATAATTTGCCTATATATATATATATATATATATATATATATAGCCGTTTTTTAACTCATTGAGAAAGCTAAACTTAAGCTTTCAAATACTCTAAAAAAATTACAAAAATTATTCTTTATCGTGAAACTGTAACCCCGCTGATTTCTTGAATTCTCTGTTCCGCATCAATATACGCCATTAAAATTTATACTCGTGTAGAACCCAACTTAATGTGTTACATATTTTTGGCATTAATTTTTTCGCTTCCTAAAAAAAGAATTATCTATTCATAGTTTGACCCCACTATTTTTTCGTAAAATATATGCTCATGAAAACTCAGAATACTTCAGTATATACTGTATATCAAATCAGCCGCTTTTTCATCTACATGCAATGCCTCTTCAAGACGTAGGCGATCATAGCCTTTCCCATCTCCCTAACTATGGTAGTTGTATTTCATACCTTAAACAAACCAAACCCCACATTGCCATCTGCCTGCTCAAACCTTTCAAATATTTTATTCACTGCTTTCCCCTGACTTTCTTTCCGATGTATCTGACCTGTGAGTATCATATTCTCCAATACTCTCTTCCTTATTACATGTTCCAAAATCATCGACTGTCTTTTCCTGAAAATCAGTATCAATTTCCTATTCGTTTAAATCCTTTCTAAAACTTTATTGTTGCTCACATGCTCGATCCATGATATCCGCAATATCTTTCAGTAGAACATATAAGATGTTTTTATTCTTTCCTTCATCTCTGCTGATATTGTTCAGTATTCACTGCTATATTGAAAAATACACTTCACATAGCATCCAGTACTTTCTTGATTATTTCCTACGAAATTTTCCTGTCTCTTAATACTCTGCTCAGCTTAAGGAATGCTTTCATAAATTTCATCAATAATTGAGTAATAGGATATTTTCTTTACAAGTTCAAAGTTTACTGATTTTCTATATGGAAATGAGTGTTGGAAAATTATTAAACAAAACTTATATTTTTCTACATAAGGATTCTGAGAATTCATACATGGAACATGTGAGTAACGATGAATCTGTAAAGAATATGTAACAGACAGGAAATATGTATTCAGAATCATCAAAAATTACAAATGAACATATTCAGAAACTTGATATATAAAGAAGTCGTATAGAATTTGACTTTAACAAGATATATTAAAAAGCTAAAGAGAAAATCGCGAATTCTGAAGCTCTCTTGTTAATGAAAGTCCCCAAAATAACTAAGAGATTTAGAAATTGGAGGACATTGTATTGTGTTACAAAAGATACAATATTGTGAAGTCGTCATCTGAAAGAAACACGCCATATATATGTTAATGAGTTCATACTGTCAATTATTAACCCATTGTGGATCACACATTATTCTCTCTCTCTCTCTTTCTCTCTCTCTCTCTCTCTCTCTCTCTCTCTCTCTCTCTCTCTCTCACTGTGTCACACACTCACACAAGGGGTGTGGCGAACATCTCCCTTATCTATAACTACATCTATGGAAAGTGCTCAGAAGAACTGCATTCGTTTAATCTTTACTGCTATGACCCTTACATTATAGTAAACCACCCACATTCCCCGCGAATTTATTCCGTGAGAAGTAAATGCCAATCGAAATCTTTTTCTTCCTAGCCACTGCTCTGTGGAATAGACTTCCAAGAGGATGTATTCCTGATCTTTACGATCTTAACCTCTTCAAGTGTACAGTTAACTGTTACCTTCTTTTCTTATCCGTAGAAACTACTACTTAATATAACCATCTACACTGAGAGGGCCCAGGGTCTTGTATATTATGAACTTCATTGTAAAAAAAATTGTAACTATACATAATAGCCAAGGATACAATTTGGTCAATCGTAGTTGAAAAAAGGCTATGTATAAAAAGGTTTAATATAGCTCTGCAATTTTATATTAATTAATTGAAAGTACCTAATGTATGCAGCCACTTCTATTTCGATGATTTTAACGTTAAGAATCTCAGATGCTTAGTAGTTACATTAAGAGGAACAGGAAAATGCACGAAATTTGTTTTCTTTCATATATTCTTTCTTTACTCAATCATCCAACCAAATGAACTCTGCTAGGAAACAAGTGAAAATATTTTTTCCTTTTTGTTTATGTAGCTTATATAACGAAAGCATAAATTCATCTAAGAGGTTCTTTCATAGACAGAATATCCAATTTAGCAAGTGAAGCAAGAGAAACACTTGTTTTAGGAAGATATGAGTTTCACCGCCACAAACTACTGCTGCATGCCCTTTGTGAAATTATTGTTTGATTTTTAAAGTTTTGTTGATGGATAAACTATTGGGTTATTTTTTAAAAAAAGAAAACATCTATTTTACTGAGAGAGTGAAAACTATATTTCGATTTATATCTTTATTTAACTGAATTTCTCAAAGACATTTCTTTCTCTGGTCGATCTCATCAAAAATGTAAGATAGACTTAAAGCAACTAAAATGTGGTTCTTGAGAAAAATGCTAGGGTTACCCTGGACACAACACGTGGGATACTGCGATGCTTTGGAGAGAATGGAAACTAGAATGAATCTGATATTTAACAGCAGAAACACACATCGGATATAATGAGGGAGGAGAGTTTGGGAAACCTGATGATCAACGGGATGAATAGAGCGGAAGAGAGACAATGGAATGCGACGCGTGACATACTTCATAGATTTTAGTAGGTTAATATCAGAAGGTGTATTAAGAGCATCAAATGATAGGCTGATGTGGAGAGCTATGATTGCCTACGTCCTGAAGGTACACAGCACATAATATATGAAGCAGTCTCATTTCATGTATTTTCTTTTAATATCTTACTTTTTATGCAAGATAACTTACCTGTTTAATGTTAAGACGTGATCGTGTGTTCTTCATTTCTCCATATCTTTTGGTATACATTTTACGTTCGATTTCAGGTTGGTTAGTGTGATCTTGTTCAGTTTTGTTCGTGAAAACTGTCTTTCACGAACTATGTTAGTGCAGCCCAGTACTCTTCATTGAGGAAATACGTTTAAGAGGGGTACGTTCTATGTCACATAATTTTCAATGGTCTTTTTAAATTCATTAGCCTCGATGAATGTATATTACATATCCTTTCCTTGAACTTTGCTTTTCATGAAGATTTTAATAAATGAAAGAATGTATAATTCGAGAATTTTAAATCTTATGGCCTAATTTAAGTTAATAATATTTTACACTTTGCTATAAATAATTTTCTTAAATTTATTATTCTTAATTTTAGAAATAAAGAATTAATATTATTTGTAATATATTATCGTATTAAAATGTTTCTATAACACTAATTAGGTAGATTAATATTATCAAATAAAATTCGATAAGATTCATAAAATAACACAAACATATGGAAATATTGTAAAAGGGCAAAACATTGTACTAGAATCTAGTACTTCAATGTTGAAGGAAAGAATATCTATTTTTCGTTATTTTACGAACGTTTTGTTCTAGAATAGATAAATATTGAAAACATTTCTATATAATTGTACCAGACACCTGGCATTAACCTGAGCTCGCTTTGTTTTTTTTATCATTTCACCCCGTGCAAGTCATTCCATTTCCACTATTGCGCAGGGGGTTACATAGAGGAAAGTAATGAGAAAGCGTGGTTAGATATAGGAAATGTCAGAATGAAGGTGATAGACGAGTAAGGATACCAAGCATCAGACTTGGGTAGAAGGAAAGAGTGTTTGAGAGAATGGATGCGAGTTAGTGTGTTAGGTGTCTATTGACCTTACGTTTAAACTCATGGAGATTGTAGCTGTCGGAGAAGCAAGTATAAGGAAGGGAATTCCAAAGGAGGGAAGTGCGAGAAAAGAAGATATGGAGTAGAAATTGAGGTTATATCTTATCTGTTTCACTGTCAATTGGTGGGACCTACTTGCTAATATAATATTTCATGCAAATTCGTACCTAGGGGACACCAGTGATCTACGTTTATCGGAGCAGAAGCCGTGAAAGTATTTATAGAAGTGGCACAGGGAAGCCACGTCACGCCGATGAGAAAGTGACTGCAGCCGGGCTGCCAAGTCGGCATCGATTACATTACAGATTCTCCGTTGTATTTTGTCAAGAACCCCGAGTATAGTAGCAGGGGCACGAGACCAGATGTACCAGCAGTATTCAATACACGGGCGGATTGTAGATTTCTATATATGCAGGATAGATTCAGACGGGAAAAACTTCCGGGCTTTCCAGAGTACTGACTTTCATAGCAGCGGATTTAGCAATGGATTCGATCTAGTCATTCCACTTGAGGCCCGCTGAGAGTGTTAGACCATAGAGGTGTACTGTTTTACTATCTAGGAGGCAAGACTGTTCCATGCTAATGGGAGGTAGGTTTGATTGTCTATGATAATTAATTGATAGCAGCTTCGTTTTGAAAGCATTAATATTTACGAGCCATTTCTTACCCCAGTCCACTATGGATTGGAGGTCTTTTTCATGCTCGGCAGCGAGGTTCGCTTTGTCGCCCAAACAAGGTTTTTCATCGAGGCGAGAGTAAATTGTGATGTCATCGGTGTAAATGACTACTTGGGATGTCATGGCATCGGGGAGATCATTAATGTTGATCAGGAAGATCGTAGGACCTAGGATATAGCCTTGAGGGTCACACGCGTTCGTATGGTAGTTTTGGCATCTCCGTTTAATGCCACCTTCAATGTGCGGTTAGAGAGGTATGACTGGATTAATTCAAACAAATGTCCAGTTATACCCAATCTCCGCAGTTTGCGTAGAAGGCCAGCATGCCTGACTCTGTTCAACGCTTTGGAGATATCCAAGGGAACAGTTCGGTCTTCGTCATTCTTGTCGAGAGCCTGGTATATATACTCGGTGATGGTCTTTAGCATATCAGCAGTAAACCCCGTGAAGCGGAAACCATACTCTTTGTCCGAGAGGAGCCTGTGGGCTGTGAGATGTTGAACCACCTCAGCGTTGATAATGGCTTCGAACATTTTGCCAAATATCTGAAAAAGGCAGATAGGGTGGTAATTTGCAGAGTCCGAGTGTTCTCCAGTATTCTTAAATATAGGAACTACAGAGGAAGACTTTCAACAGGTAGGAAAACAGGAAGCAGATATGCAGAAGTTGTAGAGCTTAGAGATGATGAGGAGAGTTCAGGGGCACATTTTTCAAGCCTATAATTGGGATTCCTTATCTACGCTTGCTTTGAGAGGGTCAGATTTTGCGATTAGGTTAAAGACCAGCGATACTGTAATGTGGACATCACTCAGGTGATGTTCTAGGTGGAAAGTCGGGTGTAGATACGCCAGACAAATCCAGTCTCGATTGGTCGAGAATCTGCGAGCAAAGCACTCAGCCTTGTCCGCTTAGAAGGTGAGGACCTCATACTTATTGATTCGGGGGAGTAGTGATGTCTTACTCTTCTTAAGCAGTGGTTTATAGAGTCGCCAGTTATCTTTGGCGCCGAACTTAAAGGACGCTATGCGTTGCTTCATTCTGGCAGCAAACAACATCTTAGCTTCGTTAAGTATCTTTTTACACTTATTATGAGCTGAGGCGAAAAGGCGCCTGTTTTGGTCCGTCGCGTGGTTTCGATAGAGCCGGAAATAATGATTTCAGTGGGCAAAGGCTGCAGAGCAAGCGGGCAAGAACCAGGGAGACGAACGGGAATTAAGCTGAAATTTCCTGGCAAGGATGAAAGCATCGATGCCAGCCTTAACCCAAAAGAAGACCTCGGATGCAAGCGTTGTTTCAAGGGACGTCACACAGGAGGTCTCGGAACGAATCCCAGTGTGCTTTTTGGTAGCAGTAGGATATTCTGCTGGTTTGGGTTTCTTGTGAGTGGAAAGAGATGTTGGCGGAAACTACCGCGTGGTCATAGTTTCCGAGAGGGCAGAGCTGCTTGGTTGTGCAAGAGTCTGGGATGGAAGTGAAGAAGAGGTCTATTAGTGAGTCCTTCCGTTTGGGTTATTGGAGAAACTCGTGGGGAAGTTCACCACTTGCGCAAAAGATTGGGCAATTGAAAAATGAATGGTGTGGACAATAGTAAGGTCGGTGACAGTCTTTCAGCCACTTGGTGTGGTGGGTGTTAAAGTCACCAAACACAAATATATGGGCAGATGAATGAGAAGAAATGGCCTTGTCGATATTGATATTGTTAGAGATACTATCAAGTACCGAAGAGTCAGAGAAGGAGGGGAAGCAGCAAAGAAAGAAGAGATAGCTAACCGAGCTTAGAAGTGAGAGACGGAAGCACATGAAAGAATGATCCAGGGATTCAAGAGTTGGCACCCTAGCTAGTGGGAGGTGTTTGCTGACATAAATACCAAGCCATGTATATGGACATTGGAGTCTTTCCTGGAGAGGGGAAGGTAACCGGGAACGTAAAATTCAGAAGTGTGGATAAAAGGATCAAGGTTAGTTTCACATAAAGCTAAGATATCAGGTGAGTTAGTTTGAAGGAATGAATGATATAATTTTACATTATTAGCTGTAAAAATACTTGCAGTTTAGTACATGCATATTCGAACTCTCCACTAGGACACTAGTGAATGTAAGCATAATTTCATAATTATTAACAAAGCATGATATGCTATCTCAGATGTTAATTGGTCTATGAGTTTAGAGACTTTGAAAGTATTTTTTTTATTTTAAGCAATGTTACTTTTTGCTAAACTCAAACTGAATAATTCTCACAATTAATTATTACTATAACGTCAATTTATATTTGAAGCTTTCTAGAGGTAGTTTCAATTTTCATTTTGACTGGCAGTAATATAATCGAAATGTAAATATAAAAAATAACATAACTTAATATTGGATCAAATCGCTATGCAATTAATTAAGAATACAAATATTAATTCGTAACTGAAAAAAACATTTATTCAATATATGTAATGAAAGATGAATGTTTAAATGCACGTGTATGAACGTACATGAGGGTGATGGTGTACATGAGGCTCTTCTCTTTTAATGACTCATATTCTTCGTGCGTATGTGCTCGTAAAGAGATAATTATGCTAGAATTACTCGAATATTTTTCTTGAGACGATATTAATAATTTAACTGACTGGTTCAGTTTCAATCATCATAGCAGGCATTTCAATGTAAGTGAAGTTAAAATTCCCTCTCCTTCGATTAAATGATCATTGCACAAGGTGATTAAATACGACACGATTGTTGATCGATTCCAATTACTCTACACAAACGCGAATTTAAACCCATTTTTTTTCTTTTAGCTGATCATTAGATCATTCCATGTGGTGATTAAGACTGATGATTGTATCAGATTGCAGTTCAAGATAGTGTTTTCAAATTAGGATAAATATCGAACTGGCCTGCATTGAATCAGATTCCCTAATAAATTCTGATTTGATATTTTGATTATTAGACTAAAGGAATTCAGATTCCAAAAATGCCAAAATCTCGTAAGTAACGAAATTTAAAGAAAAAAAAGACAATTATTTTATTTATTCTTACTTTGCGTTCTTCTGAAGAAAAATACTTATAAAATACAATCAGATAAAATTAATATATAAACTTTGATATTATTCGTTCGTGAGTGATTTTCATGTTAACTTTAAATATACTGCCAAGAAGAGAAGCAAAAACGATTAATACGTCAACGATTATTAAGATTAAATTTAAACATGATTATTGCGTGATAGATTTAACTGTAAAATCACTTCCGTCTTACACGAACACACACACAAACAGCTGTAGTCCGATTTCTAATATTTTACGCAAAGAAGTAAGAAATTGTCTGATTCTGTGTATATTCATATCATATTATATATATATATATATATATATATATATATATATATATATATATATATATAGTGAAGATCACTTAAGACGTGAAACTTCTGGCACAAGATTCTTGCGTTTTATTCTCAGACTTTAATGTCTATTTCTTCATTTGCCTCCCTCACTCGAACACACACACACACATATATGATTTGCCAAAATTCCGAATCCTAAACATAGTTAATTTATTTCATAAAATAATTTCCATTTGCGTTAAATCCCTTCATTTAGAATGATGTATTAATCGCAGATATCAAGCATTATAAAATTAAAATTTCAAGCTTTGAATAAAACAAAAATACACGCCTGACAATCACCATTCCGTTTAAGCACACATACATAACTATATAAATGTATAACTAATCCAATGTACTCTTGCTTTATTTATAAATTAACCAAACTTGTATCTAATAACAATGTCATATATATATATATATATATATAACATGCCTATATCAGTCATTTTATTTGTGCTTACCAAATTGTGCTTGATATTAAGCACAGTTGTAAATCACTGACGTATAAAATTCACGTTTCTCTGCTGATTTACAATGTTATTTTTGTACTAAACAATTCTGTGAATATCTACGTTATAAAATATTGTAAAGAAATCACGGTGCCATTATCTTGTATACAATTCAGTTTTATTTCCAAACTTTGCATTCACATGCAGAAATGAGAAAGCCATGCCTAGACATTTTCCATTCATTTAGTTCTAGAGAACAGAACTGGAGTCAATGCATCTATTGACTTTTTCTGAATGTACTTATAATCAACGATCCAACATTCTATAAATAACAATTGTCCATTGCTTTCATTTCGAATTACTTTGAAGAATCACTACTTTCGTCCAAACTGTTTGTCTGACTTGGTTATTAAGAGCACTAGAATATTTTGGTTTTTCTTCTTAACGCCCTATCACATAAATAACATCCTGATTTAACATTTCATTTAGTTTGAGAGGACTTCAAATTAAATATTAAACCTAAATTGAGACATTCACAATTCTTATTTTTCGCGGATTTGTAGTATGCACGACATGATTTCAGTCATTTTGCTTTACAGCCTCTACCACGTCGGCCAATTCACTTCGAAATCTTTGAAAATTACATGAATTTATTTTCCAATATTCATATTTGACTTTGTTTTACAATGTAGTTTGCATTTGTGGAATTAGAAACGAGGGATATCCAAAATATTTTATCAAACTTTATTTTTTCAAAATGTTGACTTAATACAAGTCTAGTAAGCCAATCAAAGAAGACTTTATAAAATGTATATTAATTAGATTCTTTTACGAATAAAGGGTGGAATTAAAGATATTTAGTGATTACTTTAAGTCAAGATCATAAAGCCGTAATATTCAGAGAAGCATTATTACTGTAATAGGTTAAAAAAGCGGTCCTTAGGAAGTAGGAGGAGAAGCTGTATAATTGAGCAGTTTTCTTGGAATACAGGAAATTAGGGATATTCTAATTTTTATTTGAAACTGATTTTATTTTCACATAACTAACTCACTGTATATTTTGCGTTAATATCTGCTGATAAGCAAACCTTTGCAAAATGCGGGCCACTTATAACAAAAAATAGCTATTTGCAATGATAGTTTAAATTTGTATGTTTATATAGATATAATGTGTGTGTGTTAATATATTTTATGGGGTTAGTCAGTATGAAAATGTACGTTTCTTTCATAATAATTATTGACATTCAGATTTTTTCATCGCGGAGAAAAATTCGTAGATTTAGAGACCATTTTTTAAAATTATATATATATATATATATATATATGATGTTGATTTTCTTACATAAGAGATTTTCCCTACTTTAAATTTTTATGAAACAGTTTTTTTCACTGATTACCCTCTTATTGTCTCCTACAAATTTCCAAGAAAACTATGAAATTATATGACTGATAGTCTAAGCAACACTACACAAATAATTTGCTTTTTTTCGATTTTAAGTTACAAATCTGAAATTGCAAAAAGAATAAAATAATAAACAAGAAAAAGAGATAATCTTTGCTTTAAAGTCTGAGCCGTAAGGTTCGTAAAGGTATTATATTTTTTTAAGAATAAATTTCATTGGTGTGTCTCTGGCTACATAACCTTACCCTGTCAGATCTTTTTCGCGCTAGGTTTGAATTCATCATTTTCATTCTAGTTAAATTTCTCAGTCAGTGCTTAAGTGATACGTTGACACAGTTATTAAAACTATAGATGTATGAAAATGTGTATCTTGCCATTTTCTTAGGTACTTAGCGCGAAGTGAAAGGACTGGAGTCTAGCGGAATTTGAACTCCTTTTTACCGATTTTTCTTTCAGCGCTCTTAACTGTTACAATATCCACACATTCTAAAAGGAGGCAGGAAAATGTGTTTATAAATTTTGCTGATATAGCCATAAATTGACATGAAGAACTGAAATTCTCTGGCCCAGCACTATATACATGTATCGGGTTATATGGCTAGATTCTTTGGGGGAGAATTGCTACAAGTTGGTTTTAATTCCCGAGCGACGAGCGTTACTTACAAACATTCTAAACGCACCGGAATGGAACTAATATTTAGGAGTCCATAACATAAGTGCATCAAGTGCAAACCATCTTCTATCCAAAATAACTAAAATAACGAAACATGTATTCTATTCTAGGGAAAAGGGAAAAGACCAGGCGTGGCTGCATTTAAGACAGGATATATTTCATTTTCCATGAATACGCTCTAGGGACACGAATGGCAAGGATGTGTGCCAACAATTTATAGGCTTCTTTCACCGATGTCAATTCGTAATCTCTTTCGTATCCGTCATCATCTTCGGCATTGTCTGGGGGTAAAGAGGCCATACCAATTACTTTTTTCCCCTTCTGCATTTATTTTTTTAATACTTCCTAAAAATGTTCAGTGTTTACTTGATCTCGTTTTAATAACTTTTCAGGACTTATTATTTTTCAGTAGTTCAATATGTTCATCTTCGATTTTGCTTACATATTTCATTTAAAACGAAAGAGATTTCAATAAGATTTAATCAAAGATGAATAGTGCCTTATAAATATAAATCATTAACATAGACTTCAAGTATATATCTCTGCTCAGATTTGTATTCTACATAAACAATGCAATTTCTAAATAAGTGAAGGAATTACTTTTAATACTCCGACATATAATGTTACATAATTACTTTCGTATTAAAGACCAAATATTTGAGTAGACGCTCCGTTCATTTATTAAACGGTATTTTATTATTTTTTTCTACCGGCCAAAATATTGGTGAAATCATATTAAATAAAGATATACGAACTGTGCAAGATACGAATGCGCGTCCTCTTGGGCAGGGAAACTGTCGATAGATCCGACGTGCTTTAGATTATACCGGTCCCGAAATGGGAAAATGATAAAGCCAAGTTGAATCGTGCCTTACCAATGACACTCTTGACTAAAACGCCAGACTGATGCATATTTGCCCAGTTTTGTATCCTAACATAAACAAAGCAATGACCAGGTTACTTATAGAATTGTAAGAAGAATTTCATTTTTCCAAATAGATCTGTCAATCTTTAAGTGATTCTCGGGCATGATAAAAAAGCAACACTTAAAGGTGCCTAAGCCCGTAGCTAAATGCGTGATATCTAGTAAATTCTCTTTTTATTGAAATACAGTTTCAAATTAAAGGCATAACACATGTCCTAGTAATATACGAATATGGAAATTCCTCCATATTAATATATTTTGTATTAAAGGATAAAAACTAAGAGGCTCAATTCATATTTTCAAAACTTTCTTAATATATGACACACTTATCTATATATTGATAAAATTTGAATTTTATGATCAACCAATAGAAGTCTGAATATAAAGGGTTATTTTGTATAAAAATGCACTCAATAAATGCAGTAATGATTATAAAAGAAATAATTTAATATACTGTAAATATTTTCTATGTTCCTTACATTGTGTGTCATCTTAGAAATATTACATTCAGAATTATAAATTATCATGTGCTTCTTCATAAAATTGGAGGTTTTTTTCTGTTTATTCGTTTAAATAATTTCACCCCAAGCAAGGCGGTACTAATGTGCAGGGGGCTACATAAGATAAAAGTTTAAGCAGGAGGAAAGTGAAGAAAAAGACGAAACAGCTTGGTGAAAGAACAATAGAAGGATGTGAACACAGGAATGAAGACATTTGCGAAGATAGTGAGAAAAGAAAAGAATAAGATACAAGAGGTGATGTAGAAAGGACTGGAGTTAAGTGGATAAGAGATGGGAATTGATTTGCATTTAAAAAGCCTGGAGATTGTAGCCGTCAGGGAAGCAAGTACATGAAAGTGAGTTCAACAGGCGGGAAGTGCGAGAAAACAAGCTGAATAAGTAGAATTGACGCCTGCATTTAGTTGATCTAACTGTAAAATGGTGTGACCCAGTTTCCAGTCTCGTTGCACGAGTAAATTATTTTGGAAGGGGTATCAGTGACCTAAGTTCGTCAGAGCAGAAGCCATGAAAATATATATAGAAGAGACAGAGGGAAGCCATATCACGCCGGCGAGAAAGTAGCTGAAGTCGAACTGCCAGATCGGGACAAATCACATTACATATTCTCCTTTGTAGCGTGTCGAGAACACTGAGACGAACTGCATGGGCGCCTGACCAGATATGACAATAGTATTCCATGCATGATTGGATAGTTCATTTGTCTATGTATAAGATTCAGGCGGAACAAAACTTTATAGCCCGACACAGTGAGCCGATTTTCATAGGAGTGGATTTAGCTATTGATTCAATGTATTGATTCCACTTGAGGTCGGTAGATAGATAAGACCGAGGAGGCGCAGTGTATTGCTTTCAAAAAGACTTGCTTGGTCGAAGCTTATGGATGGCAGGAGAGATTGCCTGTGATGGTTGACAGATAGGAGTTTCGTTTTAGAAGCATTGAAATTTACGAGCCACTTTTAACCTAATTCCACCATTGTGTGGAGGTCTTTCTGATGACCAGCATCGAGGTTATGTTTGTTCGCCTCGCCTGATTTCTTACTCATGCGGGAGTAAATGATGGTGTTATCTGCGTAGATTCCTAATTTTGATTTTGATCACATCTGGGAGATCATTTATGAAGATTAGAAACAGTGCCCTTTTTAGGAGTGGACCATAGCGGACAACAGTTGTTTCAAATTAAAAACAATAACGGCAAAATAAAAATTAAAATGGGAAAAAATGCAATTGCATAAACTATTTAAAAATAGTTTAGACAATCGTTGCTATAATCAAATCATATGTAGATACTTTGGACGGATGTCATAAAGTTCTTTTAATTTCTGCATCTAATTCTGTACGAGACTTTGCCTTTATTCTTCTACGTCACTTTTAGTCATGAGAATAATTGTATTTAAAAAATATTCGTCTGAAGAAATAGTCAAATATCAATTTATCCATTCACTCATCACCCACCCGTATATATATATATTTATATATATATATATATATATATGGGGTGTTTGGGTATTGAGGTCAACACTTTTAACAATATTGATCATTTTATCCCATAATTGTAGCATACCTTAAAACTATATTCGGTATATATACGCGCAAATACCCCTGGGAAAAGATGAATCTGTCGTCTCGCTCTGAAGCTTTGAGTTAAAGAGCAGGAAATTTTTGCTTTTATAGCCCCGTTGGCAACTGTCTACTGCATATTCTAATGGCATTCTATTTCTTGATAATCTCCTGCCACGTTTGGCATGTCTCTTTCGAGCAATGATCAGCCAAACGTGTATCACATAAAGAATCTGACATATATATATATATATATAGAGAGAGAGAGAAAGAGAGAGAGAGATAAAGAGATTCATATTTTATGCGCGTTTCGATAAAAGTGAGACGAGGTGATACGATGATGTTTTTCATGTGATCTTAATATTTTTACCTGTTAAGATCATATCATATGGGAATTGTCCGTAAGCTTTATTTATCAATCTCTTTCTGCTATAATTTTTGTCCGTGTAAAAATGAGTTTTATTTTAATTTGTTTTGTGTATGTAATATGTAAGTACGTAGAGTCATAAGAATCATTTATATACAAAATACAGTGAGCATACTGTGGCCGTGTTCATAGTTGATATTGTAGAGAGTTGGCTTTTTATTATTAATAAAAATGCTTTCTTTAATTTTTTTTTTCACATGGAGATGAGGATTTTGTTTTATTGGTGAATCTGTTACGGGTAAAATATGGTAGGTCTCTATTTGTATTTAACTGAGACTTGATAGAGCTAACTTCAGAGAGATGTGACGTGAGTCTTTTTGACAAAGTTTTAGTACTATATTCATTAAAGTTATTTAGACGTTTGCACAGATTTATATAATTTATATTCCGAAAAAAAAATGCTATGTTCTTGTCTCTTCTACTAGCGACTTTGATTATATCTTGACACCCTATGTCTCCGTTTATCTTGCTTATTGAATTAAATTTGATTCATGAATACCGTGACATATTTATTCTCAGTTTACTCTTTTGTTTGAAATTCAGATCGGGTGGAAACGCGGTTAGACATACTAATAATATAGAACGAGACTATATTTATAGGTTCTATTCCTTCACTAGTTCTTTCATCCCAGGTTTTCAAAATACCATACATGTTTCTTTGATTGCTGTATAAGTGAAGAATATCAAAGGGTACAGTAACAAAAACCTGATAATAACAAGGATTATGAATATATTCTTCTGAACCAAAATAAATTAAATATTGGCTTTAAGGAAAATTTTTCCTTAGAAATTCATTTGTGTATTTAAATATATAAAAAAGTTTGGAGCTATTTAACCGTAACGTTGAACAGAGTATGTATAATATCTGCTAATTATATTAATGTCAAATGGAAATATTAGATATCTTGTCTCTGATTGCATCTGATTCAAAACTGATTTTAAAATTGCGATGCCGAAAGAAATGGTTACCGTCCAAGTTTTATCAAACTGAGCACACATGGGAGCATATATTCTAATATCCTTGGCCTAGCCAAAGCTTTTGTAGGTGAAGCTAAGTTGACCAGAAAAGATTTGCTTGTACTTATCACGATAGTATTTTCATAATTCGATGATATTTGTTCTGGTTGTATCGAGCTGATGAACGGAAGTAGATATGACTAGACTGTATTTTCTGAGTTTGATCAATCAAGAACGACTGATGTGAAGACGAATTGAGATATTAATTAGCTGATAAGTCGTGACATTTATAAAAAAATGCATCATTTTTCTGGATGGGGAAATGGTATAATGTTGAAGTACACACATTCACTGAGATTAACCAGTATTTGAACACACAAAGAGAATCCGGACGATATATTTTAGCGGTTACGCACCTACCTACCTCCAAACACACATACATATATAACTTTAATATTTTCTTGTAAAGCGTGTTGTCGACTAAGTCCTCATCGGAATAAATTTATGTTTGTGCGACAACACACCGAAATAAGTCTGACCCCAAATTTTAACATGATAAATGCTACTTTGATAAAAAAAGAAAACAATTTACTACGGCAAAAATGTCTAGAGTATGTTTTCGACCTGGCTTTTAAACATTTTCACGGGAGAAGGATATATATATATATATATATATATATATATATATATAATAACGTGCTTATGGACAGTCTATTCCTATTCTTTTATCGAGGACTTTACGATAAAATATACTTTCTTGTCAAATTCATTTTATCATTAAAATCACTAAATAAACAACTAACTTGGCGCTCAAATTTATCTCAGTTTATACACACATATCTTTTTACTTTCAAATTTTACGGTATTTTAAATCTCGACATTGAAAATGGAAATGCGACACGGGAAACATATTAAAAACTTTTCATTTCTATCATTTCTACTTTTGTTGCAATTTTTTATTCTTACATTTAATATTTTTTTATTTTCCTCTTATTTGAATACACCTGAATATTGTGAATTTATAATTAAATTTAATCAAATTTAAGATCTTGTCATAGATCGAGAAGTTTATCAAAATTTGTCAAAATGTATTCTTCCAGACCTAGTGTTATCCACCGATAGTTTTGATATCTCACGCTCTAATCAACAGGATAAAAAAATCCAATGAAAAACACAGTGAATAAACCTGACTTATTGCCATGATCTCACACAATATTCTTTCACTGTCTAAAATAAACATTTCGGTTTTCATTTTCGTATTGAAAATAAATTTTATCATAGTCAAAAGATTGTTCTTAAGAAAACATTCATGAATTAATTTCAAACGATATTTTATATGGAATAAGTGTGAAGGAGATTCTTTTTCTGCAGCTTTTCTTACCTTCAATATTTTTGCATTCATGGCCTTTTTCAACTTTTTATTCTTTGTAGATTAGTCAGGTGTTATATTTTGCAATCCATGACCATCAATTTCCTACCATCCAATTTCACAAGCTTTTTATTCATTCTACTCACTGCTTTCCTTCGGATCATATGACTTCAATAGGTCCTGTGAGTGGACAACTTTTCCTTTTCTAGTTATGTTTCAAAGAAAGTTTAATATGCTTGCTGATTCTGATCTTTTCGTATATAGCTTTCTTAAAAGTGTATTATTCACATGTTTAAGCCATGAAAGTTTCACCATCATTCTGTAATTTACACAAATATCAAAACAACAAGATTTATTGTATTTAATATTAGTCATTGATCTGTCACATTAGATTGTTTGATATTAGATATGTGATTACTTTTTGAGAATAATTGAATGTTTGAATATATTTGGGCCTTTCAGCAAGGATAAAATCACTAAACATTAGTCATTATCAACAGGTTATAATTTCTGATATTTTACCCAAACTCGAGTCTCTCTCATATGATTGTGCTTTTATCAAAAATATTAGTATCATCCGTCTGTCAGTTTTCCATACTTCCTTAAAATTTATTTTTTGGATATGATGCAACACACTGTATTAAAATTTTGTCTGAATCAATCTGTACAGAATTTTGACAGTTTGCCATTTTGCGATAGGTAGCAGACTTGTATGATATTGTTGCCCGTCAAAAGTGGAGTGTGCCTACCTTCATTACAGTAATAGAAACACCATATGGTATTTTTCATATATTGATAAACGGTTATTGATGGTAATACTCGTCAATCAAAGATATAATGAGAGAGAAGGTGACAGCGTATATAGAGAATGTAAAGATGTATGGTGTCTTTGTTTCAAATCGATCTCCGGAGTATGTGTCACTTTTCTCGTACGGAATAAGCCGAAAGTTAGTCTAGCTCCCGTTGCAAAATTTTCAGAAACGTAAACGTAATTCGAATGTATACTTGATTTCTATATCCACTCTTTCTATACAATTATCGCTCTATTTCAAAATCTATCTGGTCCTGTTTAGCGAAAATGTTTTCGTTTAGAATTTCTATTATATTATTAAGGGAAAAGCCTGCTGTTAGCAGAAAAATTAGTAAATACATAAAAAAGATTTCCATACCTGCACTTAATAAGAATATTTAACTTACATTTAATTAAATTTGATTATTTTCTGTGTATAAAAATATAGTTTGCGATGGATAAATTGTCGATATTTTATATTAATTTCGCGCATGCGAGTTGTGTGTTGATTCATTTTGCTGTCTGCTGAATATAGTAGCATCAAATGGGCACCGTCTGTGAGACAAAGGTCATCATGACCCAATTCACTCCACAAGAAATTTATAAAAGGCTTGCTGTACAACTTGGTATTTGCTCCGGAATCCCCACTACGATCATTTTAGATTGTTTGCGCTGTACTCAGATTAATACCCATCTAATTCGGAAATCATTGTATGACATATCCATTAAACGTAGTGATGATTTGAATGATCACTAGGGATAGCAAATTATAGCCTGGTTTCAGTTTCCCAAAGGGCATTCAAATCAATACTAATGCCTACATCAAGAGTGTGGCTGCTGCAAGTCCCTATCTAGAAACAGGACTCTCTCTACACCATCACACTCAAGTAGAAGAAATACCAGACAATTTCAGCGAACACATCTCTTAAATATGGTGACGTATCTTTTCAATGTGGAACCCCCTTGATTATTATGTGTGAGGTAAATCTGAGCGACAGAGCAACAAAAGATTTTGTAACACCAAATCTGAACTGAAGGCATTGATTATGTCAGCATTCCTCAACATAAACGGCCATAAGAGATGGAGATTCAGGATTCTTCTCGAATCTAAGGATTAAAGCAGAAATTAATCGCTATTTTGATGAATATATGTACATATGTTTTTAATAATCTTTTGTGTAATTTTGTTAAAAATATATTAAAATGAAATGTCATTGATATTTTCAATTTTGCGTAATTCAGAATACAATTTTTTAGTCGCACCCAGTATATATTATGTTCAAAGTCAACCTAAATGAATATTGTGAAAGCCTATGAGAGTGTTCATAGATCATTTAAAAATAAAATTCATAAAAGCTATATCGTATATATGAAACTTTCGGTATATAACTAAAATATGGTGATTTATATTAAATATTTTATAACGTTAATTAAATCTCAACATGTATGCCTTATTTCTTCATTTATATGTGTTTGTAATGTATTTCTTTAAAGTAATCATCGCTTCAAACGAATCCTTTCATTGAAAAACAATTTCGAAATTGTGTGAAAAGGAAGTTTACGAAATCCACGAGTTCTAATTGCAAGAAAATTATTATCGAATGCAAACAAGAGGCAGTTAACTTTTATCATTTTTTCTGTTAATCTATTCGTCTTCTCTAATAATAAACGCAGCAAAACATTCTACTTATGAACTGAATCTTGTAAGTAATAGCATATGTCATCGTTTAAATTTGAAAAAATTGTTTGAAAATAAAAGGATCATGTATTCATTATAAAAATGTCGTACGAACTAAAATATTAGGTCAAAGAAAATGTTAATGGAAAAATATTCAGTGTTATTATTTACTATTTACCTCTTGCTGATTTAGATTCATTTTTCACTGATTTCCTGTGAATTTACACAGGAAGCCATACAGTTTATTATTTATCACTAAGTAAAAACATCAGTAAGTTTTTAATCTCATGAACAAATGTATTTCTATTATATGAAAGATACATTTTTTATTATAAATACTTTTATTGTTAAACAATACTTTTCATTTATCAAATAAAGTGTACATAATGAGATATAATTTTGAAATAAAAAAAGGTTGTTGCTTATCCTTACTCATATTCGTCTTCATTTTCAATTTATTTGATTAACAATACATAGTGAAACACAATAGATATTAAAGAGTAAAAACTTATAAGATTTGGTTAATTAAACACTGTCTAGATACTTATTCATGTACTTTTTCCATCGTGCCGCAATGTCCATGTCGAAATAATCCTTATCATATGCTTTTTAAGAAGATTGAAAATGAAAATTAGAATTGGGATGATCTAACACAGCGAATACAATGAAAATGTACGCAATTAAGCTATGAAATAGTAATCCTTGTATTTTGTTAGCTATTTTCCAGAATAAAGTAAATTATAATATGTTATTTACTAATACTCGGTGAGGAAAATAATTGACTCCGATTGCTTTGCAATAATTTGAGAAATGTTTAACCCGACATATTGATTCCCACTAGAAAATTAATGGATATATGTAAATATACGGACCATTGTAAGAGTTACATGTAATTTGTCTGTTCGTAATGCGGTTGTTTTTCAAATATTAAAAATAATAATCTTATGAACTTTAAGCAGCTACCGAGCCATAAATAATCCTCTACTACTGTTCCAGATGAATAAAGTGTTCGTGATGTTTGTTAACGCAAATCTGACTTTAATAATTTTTTTTTTTCATGAATCAAATTTTTCTATAGCGAAAAAGTCGTTTATGTTGATGTTGAATGGCCATGAGGAACTTGGACTTTGATTAGAATATTCCAAATATTATTGTCTACATGACCCACAGCTTAGACATTCTTTCTTAATTTGTTGTTTTCGAGGGTCACAGTGCTCTGATAGCACTGACGATGCAAAATATGTCAAGAATAATAAATTAATACTCATGTTTGAATTTATATATTTGCCAACACGTTGTTTCTTTTTCTCTCGGTGATATTTTTTGATTTTCATGGGTTTGTAAATAAGTGGGTGCAATGAATAATTGTCCTCTGAGAACAAAGTTCGAAATCCAATCGGGTTTTTCATATTCAATTATTCGAAGATATCTCTGCAAAATGAATGAATACGTCTCCTAACGGCTAGGAATGAGAAATCTAAGATCAGTCGGAATTTTATTTATATTTGTGATATACACTTTCGCTCAAATATCTTTGAAAAATATATCAATTCATCGCCCACATAGAAAATGTCAAAACTTTTTAATCTAATATACTCTCGGAAAAAATGCAATATGCTCTCAAAAATTTCTTTTAGACACACACGCACATCTCTCTCTCTATATATATCTGTCTGCGGATGACAATATATATATATATATATATATATATATATATATATATATATATATATATTGTCATCCGCAGACAGATCTGTTTCGCCGTATCACAGCTCATCAGTAAGGTTGGACTACTATTGGTTTTTTACCCAGGATTGAAACCCGACCGAAATAGCGTCAGTCGGCGACTCTACACCTGGGCTATGGGCGTTCAGTGGAAGTAGGTAGACTTTTTAGCGCATATCATTATACGCGCCCCATAGCTAGAGCGATCTAATTCATTTCACTGATATATATATATATATATATATGAATAGAAATCGAAGAAAATATTTGCAACCTTCACAACATTAATTTAAAACAGTGCTCAGTACAGAAAAAGACCAATGTAGTTATAAATTACACTTTAGAACAAGTACAAACTACAATCTACCACAAAATTGTACATTTTGTTTCGACATTAAAAGAACAGTGTCTCATGAGCTAGTTAGTAATGATGGTAATAATCATCATCACTAACTACCTGATGAGACATTAGTTAATAATGCTGGTTGTTACCATCTTTACAAACTACATGATGAGATATTGTTCTTTCAATGTCGAAACGAAATGTACAATTTTATATTTGATTGTTTGCACATGTTCCAATGTATAATATACGTATATATATTAAACGTTATTTTGCTCTAAACTTATGATACGAAACTAAGGATATATGTCAATTTCAAGAATCGGAATAATATCTGTTTAAATGTGCTATTCATCTTGAAGTGAACATCGACACACTCTGTGGGCGGGAGATGTAGAGTACATCAGATGTAATTATTATTTCTATTATAAATAATATTTCCAGAATATTCAGTAGGCACAAATAAATATCATTATTATTTATCCATCGTACCCAATGGTGCATAGGGCAGCAACTTTTTGTTGCTGTAACAAAATGTTCTTGTTTACGGGGCAGTGTTGTTAACCCTGCACCAAAACACGGAGGACCGGTGGATCATTATTGTTCTTTACGTTTACAGCACCTGGTATTTCCAAAAGGTCACCCATTTAAGGTTCGACTTTGCTTAACTTCGGTGATCGGACGGGAACCGATGCATTCAACACGATATAACCGTAGACAGAAATAAATATAAATGCAGCTAAATAAATAAATAGAGTGTCTACTTATATCTACATATCTACTAAATAACGTTTACTTACGTATAACCACCGGATTAATAAATAAAAACAAATCATCCGATGTTTTCATTATGTAATATGCTTAGCGTATCTCATTCGTTATAATTTTATGTTTGGTGTGGACCAAATATCATCTCTCAGTTGCGTTTCTGTCCTCGAAGACAGAGCGTGGCTCAGTTGTAGCTCTGTCCGTGAGGTGCATTCTGTGAAAAATTACACTGAGTAGATGCCCGGTCCTGGGTAACAGTTCCGCGGTCGCGCCACCTCATTACACGAGAGGGGTGAACCAGTTGCTTATTAACGGCGATAGGGGACTGGGTAACTTTTTGATTCTTCGCTTGTCTGTACGCGTTCGGGCTCCCCAAGTTAAAATAAAACATCTTGTGTCACATCTTGGTCCAGTGAGAGAATAAGGTAAATATCTACTTAGCTTATCATTTCACTCGCCGGATATTTTGCACATTTTCAAAAAATGCACAAGTAAAAAAAGAATGCACATTAGACTTGCATTGTAGTTTTTATTAGAAGTACAATTAATTTGTTAAGCTTGTAATATCAAGGTATCTCCATGTTATTTGCAACTTTTTATATACCTAAACATTGTTTTTTTTTTCTGAAAAGTTCTCGTCTCAAACAAGAAACGATTAAAAACAAATCGATATTGGTTTGTTTAGTCAGCTTTTGGGAAATAAATTGAACTGAAAGTTTCGCAAACTTCCCTTGTGTTTATCGATTAGAACTACGTACATCCATATGTATGTGAATGTGTGTTTAAATATAGAAATGACTTGCTACGATGCAATGGACGTCAGATAGATGCAAAACATGTCATTGAAATGTCAAGTTTGAAGATTGTGTTTCAAAACGGATATGAATGTCATCATTTTCCAGAAAAATAAATTTTGAAAAATGCCATCTTTTCACATTCATCCAAATCAAGACCATAAAATTAAGTGCTAAATTTGTCGTCTCAGATTTAGAATATCTACTTACAAAAATACGCAAAATTCTTTCGTAACCTGCATTAAGATTTCAAAATTTGGTGACGTCAAATTCAAAAGCCTACACTGAATATTTATGCAAATAAATTTTGGAATTCCTGAGTTAAACATTTCATGTGTTTGATAAATTTTCAAAAGGTATTACTCTCCCAAAATTTATCGTTATATGTCTTTCAAGCAATAAAATTATTTGAATTAATTTTAAAGACTTATTTCTTTCATTTATTTTCAAAACCAAAACAAATTTTAAAAGATTTTTCTTTTGATATATTTTTGCGCTCATCTTCTACGTTTCTATTCATATATCAGTTCTCAAAAAATAAACAATTTTTTCCTGACAAGAGGTTTCAAATTACCCTAGTAGTTTTATTCAATTCCCTTACTTTAAGCAACAGCAAAATTAGAATGTGTTCTCATTTCAAATAATATAGTTGAAATAAGCTACGTCAATTGAAATATAACTTTCGCAGCAATAAAAATATTTGTCATACCATGTTTTCAGTAACAAATTTAATGCTTACATTTGAAAGAGGAATCTGATACTATTAAATTCACTTTAATCTTGAACGACCTCCCGAATCTAGCCAACGAAAACAAGATACTCCACAAAGATAGTAGTGTTCGGTGGGGATAACTTGCAAAAAAAAAAACAACTCCACAGAGAAATACTCCAGCATAGCAAAGTCTTTAAAATAAAAATAAAGAAAATCCCGGGTTCAACGAGGAACAACTATAGTAATGAGACAATTTTTGACAAAATTAAACCTTGAATGGGTTTCATTAAACTGAAATCATCATATTAATTCATGAAAAATTACTTGCTGATATATTCACAGAATCATAGTCTTAACTATCTTTTCAAATGAGATATACAGGGAGATGTTTGAATTATTTCCAGTCGGACGATCGTAAAGCTGTCTTCCCTTACCCCATCAATACATTTGAATCTTCATTTCACTAACGTAGACGATCTTACAGTGAAATTGCTTTGCCCGTTGTTCCACAATTAAGTCCATAGTATATTTATTTAGACCTAGAAAAAATTGAGATCAGCTACCCAGATATGTGCGTACACTTTCGGCAGAATTAAAGAAACATAGCAAATTTCTCTACTCTTAAACCTGTTGTGTGTTACATATCCGACATTATATATAAAAAATTGCCTCTTAATTGGTTCAGTGAGAAGTAAAAACTTGGAATTGAACTACCCTTTAGCCACTATTGATGAGGGTATATTTATTTCAAAATAATTTTTCGAATTAGTTTGTAATGTCAACATTTTGATTATTTTACTATTCGAGTTACATGTTTTGTGCCTTTTAACCGTTATTTCTGTATGTCTTCAGGTGATGTCATTTCTGATATTTCGTAGCACAAGTGCATGGCATTACTTGGAGAGTCAAACTAAAACCTACAGTATTTATTCTTTCGAATCCGATTTTAACTATTGATTTGACAAATATTGTGTACAAAGAATTCGATAATTTCGAAATAATTGGTCATTATACATGCTATCTATATAAAAAGTAGGTCTGAAAAAGTTATTTAAGAATATTAACTAGAAAGCCGCTTTTAAATGGTGTGTATTTTCTTTTATTTAATTGCTAAATCTAATGAGCGAGATTTAAAAGTACGTTAATTTTCAGATTTCTAGAAATTGCTAATGTTAGAGAATGCATCAAATTGATGTATGACTCTTTTTTAGAATTTTGAAAGCTTTTCTGAATGATGTCTCTTCTTTAATTCAAAAGAGAGATAGTTTAATTATATATTGTTCTGGTTTTAAACCTATGTGGGGTGGGATTTTGAAAAATGAGACGAATTTTACTCTAAATATACACACGGGTGATTGGTGTATTGCTATGTTTCAGTGGGTAAAATAAGTGAAGCGTAGAAACAGTACAACAAACACAGAAACGTTCATAGATGAGAGAAGTCTGAAAAGTTTAGCTGCCTATAAATAATATAATAAATAATCTCGGAAGAAAATCCGTTAAAAGGATTTGCATTTGAAAGTGGGCAAACGAATGGGAACAATGCCAAGTCGATGTAGGTCAAACTAACATTCAAATCTCTTTCAATGGAAATATTCGACACTAAAAGTGAATCGTAGATGTAGGTTATAAATTTGCGTAGATAAAAAGGAAAAGCTTAACCATTGCACGAAGACAAAAATAGCTGAATACTGGAATTTAATGAGAGAGGAAAGTGTTTAAAATTAACTTCTTCATAAATAACACATTTTATTTAAATACGATACTGTACGGTAATTCATTTTATTAGAAATCCCTGTTTCTTTCCAAATTGGCCCTTCGCCTCATCCCAAATATCATTTAAATTTTCTTTATATATATATATATAATCAGCGTCTGGTATTACAAGATCATGTTCTGCATCGGGAAGATCCTTTTTCGAAATTTGATAAAAATAAAATATTTTACAGATCAGATGATTCTCAAATGCTCAAAATCGAATTACATCAAAATGGGAAAATTGATACTATTTCCGATTAAAATATAAGAGCGAAATATAATTTACTATTTGTAGATTCTCGTTAAAATGAAATAAGTCTGCAGATATTTTTAGTTTAAATTTGCTTTTCTCATCCAAACTGATATAGGTAATTTCAGCTGAAAGGATCACACTTAACAATGCTTATATTGATATAAAAATGGTAAGTCGCAATATTGTGTACCCTATTTTATGCGAAAGAAAATTGACGCGTAATATGGAATATTCTCACATGATTCACATATTTATACATTTTTTTTTTAATCATCTCAGCCCAAGCAAGGCATTCCACTGCCATTATTGCTCATGGGGATACATAGGGGAAGGTAAAGAGAAGGAGTGGTTAGACATAGGGAATGTCAGGAGGAAGGTGACAGATGAGTAAGGATAGCGAGGATGTGGGTTGTGCAGATGGGAAGAGTGTTTGATAGAATGGGAGCAGGTTAGTGTTTTTTTTTTTTGTTTTTTTTGTTTTTTTATAAGCGTTTCACCCAGAGCAAGGCATGTCACTGCCACTACTGCGCAGGGGGCTACGTAGAGTGGAGAAAGGCTGATTAAATATAGGAAATGACAGAGGGTGGGTGATAGGCGGGTAAGGATACCGAGAATAAGGGTTGGGTAGATGAGTGTTCTGAGAATAGTTGGGAGTTAGTGTGATAGGAGTTGTCTATTGACCCTACATTTAAACACCTGGAGATTGTAACTGTCGGGAAAGCAGACTTGTGGAAGGGAGTTCCACAGGCGGGAAGCGCGAGAAAAGAAGCTGTTGGAGTAGAATTTACGGTTACATCTTATTTGTTTAACTGTAAAAGGGTGGGACCTAGTTGCTAATCTAGTATCTCGTGTAAATTCGTGCTTAGGCGGCACCAGTGATCTAAGCTCATCGGAGCAGAAGCCATGAAAGTACTTGTAGAAGAGGCACAGGGAAGCCACATCACGCCGGTGAGAGAGCGGCTGCAGCCGGTCTGCCAAGTCAGTATCAACCACGTTACAGATCCTCCTTTGTATTTTGTCAAAAAGCCCAAGGAGAGCAGCAGGAGCACCCGACCAGATATGGCAGCAATATTCAATACACGGGCGGATGGTAGATTTGTATATGTGCAGAATAGATTCAGGTGGGAAAAATTTCCGGGCCCTGCACAGGGAGCCCACTTTCATAGCAGCAGATTTGGCAATGGATTCAATATAGTCATTCCATTTTAGGTCCGACGAGAGTGTAAGGCCAAGGAGGCGGAGTATTTTACTCTCTGGGAGGCTAGACATATCTCTTTCCTCTAATCTGAGTAAATAATTATTTTATTCTAAAATAATCTTCTAATCTTCTATTCTAAAAGTGTCATCATTTTTGAAAATTATAAAACAGAATATATAGATTTCGTTAATGAAGTATAAATTTTAATGGATTTTTAATCTGAAAACTCGTCTCATGTTCTTCAATTGTTAAGAAATATCTAAACTATCAACTGTGTACAAGCACTTTCTAATATAAATGTCTAAAAATGTATTTGACCGAGTAATACCTGTTTGTTTTTGAGAATATCAACTTTCTTGGAACGTTATGTAATTTCGCTACATAATAAAAACAAATGCCAGATAACAGAATCCACATTATTTGAGTTTTGCCAACAGTAGCAGCAATCAATTTAGATAGAAAAAATAAGTACAAAAAGATATAGTGACATAATCAAGATGTTGACATTAACACGATTTCAAATAAAAGTTTAGGAAGAAGACACCAATCAATATGGGAAAGATCGATAAATGAGATTGTAATTGAGAAAACAATATTTCTGAAAGATTGATTTAATTTAAATGTTTTCAGAAATTTAACCGAAATTAATAGAAACTTCTCATTCAATGAATCCGAAACGTTTCTTTCCCAGAAAAGGATAATATTACCATTATGCATAGAATACATTTGTGAAAGTCTGTTGATAAAATAATGTTACGAGAAAATTTATCAATGTTCATGAATTTTCTACACAAAATGATAACAAGTAAAATTATCTAAACCAATGAAATCGTGAAATTTACAATTTCATACATAAAATACATGCAATAAATTTTTTTGCTAAATGACGATATATATAAAGGGACCCGCTTGTATTTGTTCTTGTCTAACGTAATCAATTCTAACACCAGATCTAGTATTCAGGTGTCTATAACTTAGGCGTCTTTATGTCTAATGTTGGTTTAATACATGGACTTTAGACTGAAAATATCTATTGGTAAGTTATATGCACCAATTGTCGTTTTAGTTCTTTAGGAACAAGCCAGTATAACCTTCTCTAAACAATAACAATTGGCTCAATATTAAAATCTAACGTGTTTTAACGAATATTCTGAAACTGCCCCTCAAATTTTGTAGGCTTTTGGTTTCAGGCCATTGCTTTCAAAGAGTAAAGCATTTTGTACATCCCCTTTTCTCAGTGACAAGAATTATTTTATGTTAATATTTATAGGACGTAGAAAATGGTCTTGATTGCAATTTCTTCTTTACTTTAGCCTGTGATTTTTATTTGCCTACATTTCTGAGATCAGGTATTGTAATTATTTACACTGTTCACAATGTTCTGATTTTATTAGATTATACCTTATTTTTATTGCCATATACGTGAGGTTTCGGTCTTCTTCAGGTACTAGAAATTCGAATGGAACTTTTTGTGTTCTATTTCACCGAGCCATGCATCAGTATAAATTATCTCCCTTTAACTAGCATCTCTAAGTTTTAGTTCATTTCTGCTGGAGCCAGATTTGGATTTCGAAGTATTCAGCTATAGTCACTGGATTTAACCAATGCTTTTCTCCATCAAGCATCGGGCATTTGAGAACGACAGAATATGGATTGCTCATTTTACAATTTTGCTGTGTGTAATTATTTTTCTCTGTTAATACGTATTACTGGTACTCATACGATATTCATTTCTTTGCTTGACACACTTAGGAAATATTTATAGACAGGCATATGCGGTGATTCCTTAAGTTTTCTCATTTTCCAGTTTTGTTCCCTGTATATTATTTCAACTTCATTCTACAGGTGGCGGTCATATCCCTTTTCCATCCATATTTCATCAGATCTACCGATTTTTTCTCTTTCCTCTTCATGTTACGTCCTTGCATATTCTTGCCGTCTTATCTTAATGATGTGGCCCATTTCACTTTTATATTTCTTATACGAGCTTCATAGGATGCCGTACACAATGCCTAATCATGTTCTTCTCTATGGGATGTCTAACTAGAAAAAAGTGTCTGCGAAGTGTTGAATCACATTTGAAGGTCGCGCTGATGTTATATGGATCACGGATCATTTGTATGTTTCCGATAATCCCTTCACATAAGATAAGCAGACCGAGGCTATTTTCTGAGTGCCGTTATCCTCTTGCTCCCATCAATCTCAGGTGTATGGAGCTGATTAAAATTACCTACGGTAGTTATGTTGTATGATACTGGTTATTCTGGCAATTTCTTGTTCATATAGCTCTTGTTTTCTACTTAGGACTTTTGCACGATATTTTAAGTAGCGGACGATGCATTCCTTATTGTGTATGGGCGGTGTGAGATGAAGGTGAGTTATTGTATGAATAATGTTGCTTTGCAACATACGGATATCCTGAACTTATTCTCAGTCGAGATATTTTTATATTCAGAAATGCTTCTCTCTCTCTCTCTCTCTCTCTCTCACTCTCTCTCTCTCTCTCTCTCCTCTCTCTCTCTCTCTCTCTCTCTCTCTCTCTCTCTCTCTCTCTCTATAGCCCAGAAGTAGGTAGAACTTTTACTAGTGTGGCCATATTTGCTCTATTTTTGATTAATAAAAACGTAGTTTTAACCAAATGATATTCTGTTTTCTCCTATGATGCTTATTTTGTTCATTTATTTGGAATATATATATATATATATATATACTAGCAGTAGAGTCCGGCGTTGCTCGGGTGTAATGAAAGCTTTAAAACTAATCCATTGTCCTGGAGCTCAGACTCTTTGGACGATGGCAGAAAAGACTAACAAGCAATAGTCGTTTCCAGTTAAAGCGAAACCGTAGATCGAAAGAAAAATGAACGGATTTAAGCCAAATTTTGAATTCCTGGTACCGATATCAAATAAGTATTTTTCGTCGTAAACTGAATTTTGAATGCTAACTAAGTCCTCTGAGTCAATGGTATCATGGCTGAGAATAAGAACTACAATTATACATTCTTTGACCCAAACCCGAAGCAAAAACTAAAATAAAATTGCTGAATACATAAAGTCATACAAGCAGATAAACAGACACACACACACACAAACCTCTTGCCTTTTATATATATATATATATATATATATATATATATATATATTATCGATTTTCTTCATTATTGTAAGAACCTCAAACTTGAAACTTCTGAATATCGTTTCTTGTGTCTTTGTCTATGAGTGTATCAAATTTTAGGACCTCGAACTTTAAATTCGTCCGCATTTCCAATCTAGCATAAAGACCAATGTTTGTTTGTTTTTTGGTTCAGGTTATTTCATGGAATGCAAAACAAACGTGAAACCGTACTGGTATTACACAGGTACATTTACCTGTGTTACGTTAACAGATTAAGTGCTCATATACATAAATATCAGAAAAATCCGCTGTAGAAAAAAAAATTAGGAATGAAATGATCAGCATCAATTTAAATTATAGTAGAAAAATGTTGGTAACATTCTCCCTCTAATATTTAGTTTTTAAACTGCCACCTGACATCATATACGAATTGATGAAGTATCAAACGTCTGCAACATTTTTTCCTCTAAGTTAACGAAATACAGTATGCTCCCAAAATATGAAGTTTTAGCATTATTATATGATTAAAAAGTTAACGCATAAAATATTAACATTTTAGTTTGAAAACCACATCTGAAATTTGTGTTTTTGTGTAAACTACTAAATTTCTAACGTTCACTTTTGTATTACATGTTTAACAGAAATTTCAAAAATTAAATAAACTCTACAAAATCTGCTGGTTTTTGAGGTTCACCCTGTTGAAACTTGTTAAAATATATAAATATCTATGAAAATCGGATTTTGAGTAAAATAAAAATTATCGTCATTGAATAAATATAAACAATATATACATCTGACATCAACACACTGGTTATGAATGCAGTGCAGTTGGAAGTGTGCTACTGTTTATATAACCTTCGATGGATCAATCAAAATATTACAGATGTTAGCATTTCATTAGAATTATTTTAATAAATATTTTTTAAAAATATTTATCATTTTTAAAGAATTAAAGAGATGTGAGTCTGCATTACATTGCGATCAATATGTTACTATTTTAAAACAGGATTTATATGTACAGCGATTGACAAGTATGCTACTTTGAATTTCTTGAATCATCACTATGCCATTCAGAGACATTCTGTTTAGTCTCATAAGTTTCCGTCTGTCAAATAATGGATTTTTATTCCCTATAGAAATTTTGAATGAAGTTATTTCAATTATCAGACAACTTGCAGTCTATAAAAAGAAATGAGAAAAATATAAGATTTCCTTAATAGATATTTTGTAATATTTCACTGAAATGGCAGTAAAAAGAACCTTAACGTAAATATATATAATTTTATCGCACAATATATGAGTTGATGCAAAGAGAAACACACACACACACACATATATATATATATATATATATATAGATAAATATACATATATCTAATATATATATATATATATAGATATATCTAACACACACACACACACATATATATATATATAAAATATCTACGTGCCATTATATCAGTATGTGTGTGTGTTAATTTACGCAACTGTTATTTCTTAATATAGTTTCGGTAAATTACGATACTTATGATTGATTTCCATTGCATATTCGTAAACAAATATTTTTCCATGTCTGTAAACAAGAAATGCATGTCATACAAATAAAACTATATATATATATATATATATATATATATATATATATAAAGAGAATTGACAGGCCATACAACTTATCTTAACAAAATTCAAATAACACATAATAGCTCTGTTATTTTGCTATTCACTTAGCCATAGGGAAATTGCATAATAAGCATTTAAGGTAAGTATCAAATTTGTTATTGGTGAAGAATTAAAATTACAAGGAATGCTAAAATAATTACATCGTGGCAGCATTTAAAAATTAAATAACCTAACAACTTAGTCATTTTAAGTATTAAATTTTTTTCATATTCATTTAAAGCCTGAGCAGAATAGAGACACTGCATAAATTATTGAGTCAGCTATATTTGAATATAGGAAATGAACTTCAAATATTACTTACAGCTGATATTTTGTGAACCAAACCCTGATAACAACTCACGATATGAACGTCAATTAAACTATATTCTTGCATATGCAGATTTAATCACTGTTTTTACTATTTCAGAACATTCATCGATTGTCAACATCACAGGTATAGTTCATATCAATATTGCAAAGTTGATATCTAGTTGATCGAAATAATTAACCTCATTATGTATTGAGACAGTTTCATTTATCTTGTAATCTAAGAAAAAAAGATATAAAAGCTTCTTGAGTAAGTATAAGTGATCAAAATATGTCAACCAGTTAAATAAGGTTGGCTTTGAGAAAAATCAATACAATTTAATTGACGTAAGTGTAATTTTTAAAGTATATCAAATACACATATATTAACTGAAGCCGTAAATTACTAACGTCACGGACGCACACGCATATGGAAATGTATGCAAATATATAACAGTGAATGTGTTTATATGTAATCAATTCGCAAATAAATAATTCTCGACATTTTATTAGTAAAAATTCACTCAGCAACGTATAAATATAAAACATTTAAGTAACATTTTTCCTGAAGGTAATAAATTACTTTTGTAATTACTGATAAATTTAAAACGTAAATAATGAAAATTAACTGCAAAGGAACCCCTTAAAAGTGGTTTAAAAACTTGCCGAAAGCTTTTGGATCCATCATAATTACGGAGATTTCTCTCAACTTCTTGCACTGATGAAAATAGTAATTAAAAAACAATTGACAAAAAAATATTAAATTAGAAAATAATTCAGTGTGAAACACATACACAAACATTTTTTATCTCAAATTAATCTCGATAATTTACCGTGAGAAGGCTACTGTTTTCTTAGGCCTATGCTAACAAGGAAGTTTATCTATGCAAAATGGTTAACTGAGTTTATGTATATTATTCAAATATTTAAGACCATTTTCCTGAAAATGCTGCATTTCTGTAGACTGCATATATGGTATATGTGATTGCATCTTTCACTAAAAATGATTTCACGTTAATGCAGTTAAGTTTTCTTTCTTTTAGCTTATTTCATTGTCTTCATACAAGAGGGATTTGTGAATTAATATACATAGTAATTGTTCAAAATATTTTAAGTTCCGAGTGAATTGAGCTAATTGATATCATTTTCAAGGAGTTAACTACGAACAAGTTCATAATGTACTAACTGTGTTCAACAATTAATGTCTAAGCAACCTGGATACAAACAGAATTAGCTAAAGCAAATCAACTGATAATGGCTTTTAGATTAGGCGGAAGCTCCCAGATGCAGTAAAAGTTACATACTTTAGTTATTTTCAATCAAACCTAAATAAGTATGTAACAACCAAAACAAACAAATCATACAAACATTTAGCACTCATTTACACCTACATATATATGTGTGTGTGTGTGTGTGTGTGTGTGTGTGTAATTTATTCTACCTATATAGGTAGAATAAATTACACACACACACACACACACACACACACACACACACACACACACACACACACTCTTTATCGAGCGTCGCTTCTATTTATGGAATCACTTCTAGAATTCCTATTTTGGTGATAGCGAGGAACTATTCTTGGATTTCATCAACGTCGCGAAATCTACAGGTTTGACTGTTTTTTAATGAGAAAATGTTGCAAGGGGCAGGAAATTATGTTGATGTTCGGACCAGGGTAATATTGTGCTTTGTTAACAATTGCTACTTAATCTACGATCATTTATGTTGTGAGACAACCTGATTCCCACAGTTTCCTTTAAAGTACTTCTATAAACAACGGATGAAGCAAGATATTTACAACTAGTATGGAAAAGTGGTAGAGTTGAATAACATTTATTAGTGATAATTATAATAGTTTTATTAATTAACATCTGACTTGGGTTAAGATGAAAATATATATCTCTCATTAATACAGGTTTCATTGAATAATATAGACAAATTCTGTCTATTTATTTTGTGTAAGATCCGTTCGTATTATCTGATTAGCTTGATAGTGTTGCCATGGAAAGACGAAAAGAAATCGCAATATTTGTTGATTTTTTTTATCAGGTTTGAGCTTTCGGCTTACTTAAGCCATTATCAAAGGATGAACATTAAATGTTCAGTGAACATAGAACATTTAAATTATTAATAGAGTGGAGTTATACAGAGAAATTAGAAAGGTCCATTTTTGTGTCGCACATGGCTGTAGGCCGAGAAGGAATGTTGGTAGTGGGTTTTTGGTCAATTGAGTGTATAGTGGCATGAGGGATTGGTCTGGGAACTGCTGCTACTATGGTGTAGGGGATAAGTATAATAACTATGACCTCTCCAGTCGTTTATAGGCTCTGAAATATGTTAGTAGAAATTTATTTTATTTAGGCTAGGTTTAAGCAGTTTGATGTAGATAGCTTCTAGAATATATATATATTGAGTTCAGTTTTGCGTTTCTGTCGCCATGAAACTGCTCAGATAAATCAACTGATATATATATATATATAAATTCGAATCTTAAGTAAGTACCATCTGTTTTCTAATAGATAGCGTTGTCAGAAATGTGTGTGTTCACTTTCATATGATAATACATCTAAAAAGAATTACTATAAAATTTAGTGTATATAATTTCAGCGAAATGTGATTAATTTGCTTTTACTCAGCGTCATACATGCCAGAATTCATGACAATGTATATTTGCGGGGAATATTACTGTACTATTTTATTCGAAAGAAATATGAAGCAAGCACACAGGATTCTTTATGAGAATTACGACGACCATGCTCTATCGAAAACAACTCACATAGATTGGTTTAACCCCTTCAAAGTTTGTTTATGAATTAGAAGCATTGCACATTTCAGTGGCAAGCCGAATTTCCAGTATCATTTATGAGTTGATATAACAATTTCCATATTTAAAAGTTTTAAGACGGATTCAAAGACAAAGACATACTATGTCATACTAGTTGTATCAGAGAAACGTCGAACAGCGTCTTGTCCCGTGTGAACAGCTGCTTCAGCGGCAGAATAGCTACGTTTTTTGCCTCGCAACTTAACCGGTGATGAAAAGTAGGTACACGACGATAACTCTGAGCGTATTAGTTTGCTGGTTAAGCCTGTCCATGCATCAGCAGCGGCGGCATCGCCGAGTATCGATGGTTTGAACATCATCCTCTGTATTTGGAGCAATAACCTGGGTACTGTTTAATATGAGCTGCTCAAACTGATTGAAACTATGACAAAAAATCGCTGTTGACTACAATTGAAGCGTTTAAAACGAGCATTGAAGAAAAACAAAACGGCTACCGTACGAGCAGATACACGACATAGTGATTTTGCAAAATGACCGAATTCACCAGATTTTGCCTCGTCCGATTATCTTTTGTACTGATCGATAGCATATGTTCGGCTGAGCATCACTTACATTGTTATGACGATGTAAAAAAAACAAAACAATGAGTTGACTAATGATTAACCTCAAAATACGTGTCGTTTTCTAAAGTGGAATTTAAATGCTGCCAGAAAGGTAGGAAAGCTTAGTGGCTAGCGAGGGATAATACATTCGGTAACATGTTTCTTACTAATGTTTGTTACAGAAAACAAGTCTTTTCATGAAAAATCACTGAGAACTCAATCAAGTTTGTAATACATACATTTTGTGTGAATTAATTAGAAATCTGAATGTATAAATAAATATGGACAAGTTTGACTTTTATATATTTTTTGTGGAACAGTTAAAATAAATTATTGCTTCTTGAGTTACATCGTCCGTAGAATTTATGTATATTGAACATTGAACACAGTTTGTCATATAACATTTCCATAATCTTTGTTTTCAATATGTTCATGCGTATACGTCTCATGTTCGATAATTACAGTTGCATATTTATGTTGCTATAATGCAACGAACATTATAATACCGTTGTGTGCAGCTAAATAATCATTAATTTCATTCAATTTTATGAATTATTTAGCTTTCCATTCTTGACATTATCCATTCCGCCACACTTAATCAGCATCTATCGTTATCTAGATTTTGCTAAGATATTACTTGATAACAGAAATTTACATTTCTTTATATTAACTGCTGCGAGTATTTGTTTTTGTTGGATTCTAGTGCTGATTTTTTTTGTTATCTAATCGATATTAATTAGTATAAAACGTGTCTCAGTTTTTCGAATCTCCCACTGACATATTTTGATTTGAATATTCAGTTCGGTCAAGTAAATTTTTCTTGATAAGTATAAAGAATACCGAAATATAGGTCATGGTTCTATGATATTTTCAGAATAAGCTATCAAGGACAGACAATGAATTATCCTTCATATTGTGTTTGTTCAAAGCAGCCAGAAAAAGTAATGTTATCGACGCATATTCTTTTATAATAGGAAGTATATTTGACATTTCGAAGAAAAGTAGATGTTCATATTTATAGACGCATTAGTATTATAAGTACAATGTTAGATTTATGAAAACAGAAAGATGTAGATTACATATAATTACAAAAATGTTTTTTAACTTTCGATCTTTTTTGTCACGAAATATTATGACATATGGAATGGAAAGCATGGCGGGTTTAAATCATCTAACTTCCGTTTATGATTCGATTTGAAAATATTTCAGAAAATAAGCATGGTATAAATATGTATATGTCTCATAATTTTCAAACCCAAACTCATTATAAATTCAAGGTGAACTGAGCTTAGACGAACAAGCAGTGAATAATATTTCGGAATTGGTAATAGAATAAATTTAAAATTACCTTTCGTTTATGTATATTCCATTACGCGCAAATAACTTCCCCGAAATGTACAACATTATCTCTATGGATTAATCATTACGAATTCTATAATAAACCATTATTATCATTGAAGATATTGATTGTTAAATTCTAAATATATTTCCGGATGTAAATAACTTGCAAATAATTTGATACGCAGTAGAAAATGAACCATAGACATGCTTAAAAAAACATTAATTTTTTTAATGTTTGCAAACGATATGCCCTACTTTCAACTGAGAAATTTCAATAAAATATATATTTTCCGTATATTTAATATTGAATATATTTCAGTGGTTATAATTGTTCGAGTAGATAATTTATGTATGAACTGTTAAATTAATGTCTGCCAATTTGGACAATAGAATGTATTTGAAAAAAAATATAACACTCGGCATTGATCAAACTTGCATACAGGCAAACCGAAATTTAAGGCAAGTGTATGGTTAGGAAACCTTCGATTAATTCCAGAAACAGATATTTGGTAGAGATTCAATGCTCCGAAGGCCAATCGGAATGGCGAAGGTCGTATTCCAGAAGCTGAGCATAGTATTAAGTGACAGGAAAATTTCGCTAAATGAATGAAAAGAGTTATGGAATGCTGATGTCTGTTTTTCTATATGGCAGTGAATAGTGAACAATATCAAAGATGCAGAGAAAACCTGAAGAAACTAAAATGTGGTTCTAAAGAATGATAATGAGTATATTATGAATCGATCATGTGAGCACTGATGAGATTTTAGAAGGGATGGAAACGAAAAAGAAATACTGAACATCAGAAAAAGACACCTTAACTTCGTAGGACATGTGATGAGGAAGAAAGGTTAGGAGAATTTGATACTCACAGGTCAGTTAGAAAAAAGTGAGACAGCAAAAGACAGCGGAAATCATATTTGAAGGGCCTGCACACGTGGATGGCAGAGAGGGGTTTTGATGGGATGACAGAAGAAAGCGTGCTATGAGCTAATATGGAAAGGGAGACGTAGAAAGACAAGATCACCTACGTCTTGAAGAAATACAGCATATTGTAGTAGTAGTAAAAGAAGAAGATCCTTACATCAAAATATTAATTAATTTTAATAAGCTTATTCCTTTTTCGGTATGAAGAAAAATTACACACACATATGTCTAATTTTTTGTCAGGTAAACATATTTGAATTGCAGTCAAATATCAAATGGCTAAAAATAACTAATAGAAATATATGGTATTAATTTTCCGAGAAATGATTAGATTAATACTTAAAACAATAGTAAATATTTGACTAATTTTTACAGTGTTTACCTGTTAAATATCTTGCTTAAACCTTGAACATTTTCATTTATACAAATAACTATCTTACAAAGACATTCCAATTTGTCATCTTCAGCAATATTATACGTCATTATATTTCTATAAGAGTTTGACACTGGGAATATTCTAAAGGCAGAACATGTTATCAGGAATACTATAGGACATAAAGATAATATTTAAATAAGTTTATAATAACTTGGACAGGGTTTGGCAGATATATGTCCCACATGATAAGACATTAGATCGATGATAAAACCACTGTCACTGTCTTACTTTTATGTGGGAAGTAACCCTGCCACCCTACACTCTATAAAACTTATATATCGTCCATTATTCCAAACTCTCTATATCGTCATTTTGCAGTTGACCTGATTAAATATAACCGGAAGTTCTATGCTAGCAATTCTGAAACTCTTTTCAAGCTACAATGTTTCCATTCATTTTGATTTTTAAAATTTTAAATCAGTTGTTGTCATGAGTCTTACTTTTTTCCTTTTATTGTTTTTTCTCCTTAATATTTTCCATATATTCTCTTACGTTCACTAATCCCTTGGAACCTAGTGACGTTTTCACTTTCTTAATATAAAACTATTAAAAATGTTGGGTTTTCATCTTAAAAAATATACTGGAAGTACAGTTATTGTGTAAGTGTAAATATGTTTACTCTTGCGTGCATTTTCGGAAATATTTGTTTCGAACTCAAATGATCTCGAGAAATAAGGACAAATTGTCGAGATTCATGTAAGTTTGTGTAAAAGACATATGTAAATATTCATACACACACACACACACACACACAGAGGTATTCTCAAAACTATTGAAAAGGCAAGTTCAATTTTGTTGTTCTTGTTGTTCACAGGACGTATGTGTCTTTAAAATCAAAAGATGAATACGAGATAAGAGTAGTTGAGATTTTCAGCTGTTAATTTCCAGTATTTACAGTTAGTTCTGTGAAAACGCTTAGGATAAAACACCTTTTGCTTTAAAACCATTCAAAGTCACATTCAAATTATAAAAAAAGAAACTCTGACAAGCTGAAAATTTACGACATAAATACAAAACATTTCTTATTTAGATATTCAGAAAATCTAAAAACTGAATTTTAAAAAAGCCGGTAAATTGATGATAAAGCTTTATACTCATAAAAGGATATCGATAGATTTTATGTGACATTTTAGAGAGTTTACATTGATTCCGCTCTGAAGGGATTTGTTACTTACGCAAACATTGTTTACGTAATATACAAATAAAACTTAATTTTTATTAAAATACCAACTGCTAGACGCATAGAGAAACAGGGATTTCTAGAATTGGTGGGAACAAGATATAGAAAGTTGACGAATTTAATTACTGAGGTATCAACGCGAAGGAAACAATCTGAATTTATTAATTTATTCATTATTAAAGTAATTTCCGAACTACAAAATAAGGAAAAATTATATAAATTTCATGTACAATTAGAGAAATAAGAGGATACAGATGACATAAAAATTGTAAATAGACTGTTTATGATATGAATAAATGAATGCAAAATTTGGCTAAAAAATACAACAAAAGTCCCCATGACTAGATGAGTTATTTTCTGACTTAGATCTGTGCATATGACTGGTTCGTAAAATTATATTAATGTAGCAAATATTACGGAATGCTTACTCACTTCCAACGTGACAACCGCTATCGTAAAGTTCAGAAATTGAATATCCGTACTGAGTAAATGCGATTTGAAATTATGGAGAGTGGATTCTGACAAGGATGGACATTATATCTTTTTTTTAGATTTTCATATAGGATATAAAAATTTAATCTGTACATTTGCATTAATGGAAGAGTGAATATTTCTGGACGCACCAAGACTCCAAAGTTTCAGAAGCAACTACGTTCTTGGGGCAATTAATTGACATCTGTTATGTTTACATTCTCACTCAATTAAAACATTGCCAATAAATTACACAATGGTTTTATAAGCCGTAAATCTCGCCTAAAATGATGCTATGTCTACTATCGTCCCAATAAAAGAAAAAAGATTCTGAGAAAATTGTCCGATAATTATTCAGTCAGCACTCAGTCATGAAGAAGCCAGAGACGTCACAAAAGGTAGCACAAATATGTTACATGTTGTAAATAAATAAAGTAATATTAAAAAAAGTTAAGTAAAATGAAGAAATGCATTTTAGGACACTGCCAATTCTTTGAAAGGGTTCTGGTTAAAATGAATTGGAGACCATTCAACATAGAAATTGTAGTTGTCTATCCACTAACAACGCAAAGCACTGAGGAAAAAATAGAATCTCTTTACTCCACTCTAGACAATGTCAAAGCTCAATGTAAAATCCAAGAAATTAGACAAGATGATGGAAGGCATGACAACTGGCGACTTTGAATTAGGAATCCACAACAAACCAGGAGAAAAATGGGTCAAATAGTGCACAGTAAATGAACAGGTAATAACTAACACCTGGTTTCAAGAACACCAACGACGTCTATGCACATGGAGAAGCCCAGCAAGTGAAACAAAAAACTAGATAGAATACATGACCATAAACAGGAGATGCAGAAACGCAGTGGTTCAAAGCAAAGCCTGTCCAGGCACCAACTGAGGAAACGACCACGTCCCAGTCATCTGCAAACTAAAGGTGAAACTCCGGAGAATGAAGAAGTGTAGTGCAGCACAAAAACTAAAATACAAGACTCTCATGAATGAATGTTCAACCTACAGAAAGAATACACAAACAGCTTGAAAATCACATATGAAGAAAAAATTGGAAAAGGTCAATGGAAATAAGTGTCACTCAAAAAAGCGATAATGCCATCACCAAACAACATTCCCCCAAAGGGAATCAGGCGCAGCAAAAAAAAAACCGATTGGATGACTGAATAGATTCTCGATATGATGCAAAGGAGTCAGAAAATAATATCAAGACATGGAATAAAGTACAAGGAACTACATAAGGAAAAAAGGAAAAGATCCAGTCCAGCTAAAGAGGTATGGCTCAATGAGAAATATTCCGAATTAGAGAGACTGAGCAGGTATAATAAAGCAGACATGCATAAATGAAATAAAAGAACTGACAGGAAAAATACTCTTCAATAGGATGTATAAAATTCAAGGATGAAGCAATCAATTTAGAGAAAGAGAAAATAATCCAAAGATGAGAAAAATATGTAAAAGATCTTGTCCTCGACAAGAGAGTGGAACAGATAATAGACAAAGATGTAGACGGACCGGAAATATTAAAGTCTGAAGTGGAATCTGCAATAGTCAAACTGAATAGAAACACAGCAGCTGGACTAGACGGCAGTCATCGAGCTGCTGATAGCTTTGGAAGAATGTAGCATAGAAAAAATTACAGAAATAATAAATGAAATTTATAATTGTGGAATAATACCAGATGACCTCAGCAAGTCGATTTTCATAGCACTACCTAAGAAACCAGGAGGAAATGAATGCGAACTCCACAGAACCATCATGTTAATAAGCCATATAACAAAACTAATCGTCCGAATCCTGATGAATAGCGTGAGAAGCAGTATCAGGCCAGAAATGGGACAAAAACAAAGCTGTTTCGTAAAAGACACTGGAACAAGAAACGCCATATGTATGATTATGATACTCTCTGAAAAGGCTATACAAATGAAGAAGGAATTGTACTTATGTTTTATTGATTATGCAAAGGCGTTTGACAAAATACGCCACAAAGAATTGGAGATTCTTGGCAGCCTCGACATGTTTTGTAAAGAACTAAGAGTAAAAAAGAATCTCTACTGGCAGCAAACTGCCTGCATATGTAATGAATTCAGCAGTTATACAAAGATTGAAAGGGGAGTAAGACAAGGATGTGTCTTTTCACCGGATCTATTAAACATGTGCCACGAAACTATTCTGAGAACCCTAGTATTTATGCCAGGATTCGTCATCGGAGGCCACATTTTTATTAATACAAGTTACGCAGATGATAGCAAACACAGAAATGAAATTACAAGACATCCTACAGAAGGTAACTGAAAAGAGTGACAAGAAAAGAGGACAAATAAATTGCAAGAAAACTAAATGCATGGTCATCAGCAAAAAGAGCAGCTCAAAATGTCAAATAAAGGTGACGAAAAATCAAGCAGGTACAAAAACTAAAATACCTGGGATGTGTTTTAACAGAAGACGGAAAGTGCGACACTGAGATCCTAAGACGAATTGGTATGGCGAAGGAAGCATTCCATAAGTTGAGTAAAATATTAAGAAACAGAAAAATTTCGCTAGAAACAAAGAAGTGAGTACTGTATTGCTATGGGATGTCGGTTCAGCAATATGGCAGTGAATGTTGGGCTGTATCTCCGAAGATGGAGGAAAAACTTGAAGCAGCTGAAATGTTGTTCTACAGGAGGTTGTTGCGGATATCATGGACTGAGCGTGTGAGCAATGACAAGGTTTTGGAAAGGATGGAAACGAAAAGGAAATTAATACTGAACATCAGGAATAGGCAACTAAAGGTCCTGGGACATGCATTGAGGAAGGAGGGCTTAGGACCTGATAAGGTGGATGACGGAACAAAGTTTGGATGGTGCAACTATAGAAAGCATGCTAGGAACCGCCAGGGATAGGGAGATGTGGAAATTCGTGACTGTCTACGTCCTGAAAAGAAAAACAATGTCGGCAGATATTTCTTTGAGATATATATTGAATTATTATATCACGTTTCTTTGATTTTTGTAAAATTTATATTCGAAAGTGTCTAAACATTAATATAAACTATCCCTTTTTTGAGCACTGGTACTTGTTTTAACATAGATTCGTAGCAGCCATGAAAATAAAGGAAAATAAAATATGAATATTTTGTTAATGGAAAACGTCTTTTTATAGAATCGTTTGAAGTATAGAAAACATGTTGTTCAGAAGGAACAATAACATGATACCTGTGTCTCTCTTCGTCTTCACCTTTTAAAAAATTAAACTTCGTGACCTAGTCAAATAACATTTCCTTTCTAAATAACTGTTGCCAGGAAATCAGTGTTGATATCCAGTTAACAGTTGCACAAAGACATGACAATCATTGAAGCAATGCGTTAGTATGCTGAAATTCTTAAGCAAGTTAACTGCTTATGTAGAACCTCGTCACAACTTAATCTGCTGTAAACACTTATTCGCTGGATCTATAATCTGACATGTAATAGTAAATCCCAACGTTTACGTCTTCTTGAATTTGAAACGGATTAGTTTTGTTTCTTTCGATGTTCAAGTTGAGAATGTTGTGATAACAAAAAAATACATGCTGTAATTCAGCGTTGATATTACAGACCGCTACATAACTACTCAGATATTCCATATTAACTATGGAAGTATGAATAAAAACTTAAATTCCTAGACTCCTTTAATTTACTTTGAATTCGTGTTAATATATAAATTCTACAACTTTAATAATATTATTTTACGTTTCCCTACAAAGAAAATATTGGCATTCATTTAACGAAAAAATAGTGCTGTTATCGAATAAATTTATAAAATATATTTCTTTCAATATTTTTCAGAAGAAATGAGTTTTTCAATTCAGGTAGCTGCTATCGCTTTTTCTAACATTAATGAGTGTTTTCTTCCTAACTTTAATTTGAAATAGTGTGAAATATCAACAATTTCGTTACTTCATTATTTCATCTTTCATTTACATGTTATCTGTTTCAGTTGTTAGGTCATCAAAGGATGTGATTACTTTAGTATTTTTCTTTACTTGTGATTCATTGACCAATCCTCAATGCTCAACGAATGATGATTATTGACAAGATCCAAAGACTTTACTCGCTCAAAGTTATTTTTAAACACTGATCTTAGAAAGCGGTTGTATACAGCTTACAGTTTAAATATTTCTGAATGACTTTAGTTCCGTCCATGACATTTTCTGAATGGGTTTTGGGTAATACAAGATAGAAACCAATGCTTCATATATATTTGAAAGATAAAGTGATTCATATGATGCTCATTTGATTGATAGTTATTAAAAACGTTCGTTTGAATGATTTTTTACATTCGCATAGGTTTTAGAAATTTTTAAATATTTTACTACAATGTAAAAGAATACATTTTAAATGTTTGAAGTTTTCAATTCCTTTTTCCCATCACAAATATTTGATTATTATCATTTGACGAGTGAAAACAAGCTGTCAAAAATGACTGCCAATATTTGAGAGGATTGTTATATTTATATTATTCGGACTGTTGTCTTCATATTTGTGACAATGTTTACGACGTTTCGGCTGTTGTACGCTCTGATCTTTAAGCGCTAAGAATTTTGATCACTGGATTATCCTTCTCATTTTGTCTGACATTTAGCTATCTCACTTTAACTCAACTCTAGAGTTTATTTGTTCACTTTGCTGTAGCCAGGTATTTAACTTACATTTCTTTGGATCGAGTCACTGAAACTAACCAACAACCAGATCCACTGGGCCATGTGTCCTACATTTTCTCAGGAGACCAGAGTGGTCGTAAATTAGGTGGCAAATAAGTGGTGTTTTTTTCGGTTCTCTGCCATAGTGTTAGCGTAACATATTTAGTTCATTAGGTTTAATAGTGCATTGAGCAATTCATGATCTACTATCTGCTGTTTCAACTAGTAACTATTTTATTGACATATATATATATACATATATATATAGTCATCCGCAGACAGATCTTTTTCGCTGTATCACAGCTCATCAGTTCGGTTAGAATCCGATTGCTTTTAACCCAGGATTGAAACCCGACCGAATTGGCGTCAGTCGGAGATGGGCGCTCGGTAGAAGAAGGTAGAATTTTTAGCGTGCATATTATCATTAATATCACCAATAGCCAGAGTGCTCTAATTCAATTACTCAATGAGCGATGCGTACATGCCAGAGTAGCTACTGTTTTTTAAAGTCTACCATTTTTCCAGAGTGCTCCATCAGGGTGTGAAAGCGTAAATAGTCTCGTAAAAAGTATATATATATACACACACACACACACACACACACATATATCTATATATATGTGTGTGTGTGTGTGTGTGTGTGTGTGTGTGTGTGTGTGTAACGGTTTTGTTATAATATGGTTGAGAGTAAATTTGAAAACAATGGTTGCTAAAGAAGAAATACTCATCATAATTTATCAAACCACGTTAGTGTCTGTTGATAGTCATAAAAATAATTATTTTCAAAAAATTTTACTTGGAAGCAGAATTCTCAGTGACATTCAATTTTATGCCCTTCCTAATACTGACCGTTTTTCTTTGCTAAACTTTTGTTTAAAATAATGTAATGTTAGAAAGTCAATAATAAGTTTGCTATGCAGTTTAGTTATTGTTGTTGCACATCTTCAAAATATTTGTTTTGGTATATGCTGTCGACCTTATAGCTCGTAAAATGTGACTGTTAAAGGATTATCGTATTTAAAAGGTTCTAGATTTATTCTCTTGAATTAGTCTTTAATCATTATTCTGATGAAACGGTGTTATTTAGATGATAGTTTTAATATTTCTGAACTATTCCGACGCCATGTGTAATATCTACATGAAATTATGTTTTACGGGGACATTTAAAATTTCTCAATTTTTGTTTTTTGCATTTCACCGTTTGGGATAAAATTATTTAGAGCGGAAAATATAATATTTCATTTCCATATCAGCTATGATATTTTATTTTTATCATTTGCCACACAGTGTTAGTAGAAGCGTTTTGATTTTTAAATTTTTAAATTCTTTTTTCTTTCGATGATGGATTCACAGTATATATCATAACCACATGCATTCAAATAGTCAAACATTTCAAAGAACTGATCTTTCAGTCATTAAATGTGACATTCATTTTTGGGGGCGGTGAGAGGATTCGAAATAAGAAATAATTCCGTAAATGCTAACAAAAAACAAAAAAAAAACAAAATAGGATTACGGCAATGGTGTCTAATCACCGGATTTATCAAACATTTACTGTAGCTCAATGCTGCGAGAATTAGAAGTCCTGCCAACATTTGTGGCCACAAACTTAAAACATCAGTTATGCAGAAGGAAGAGGATTTGCACCAGATATGAGATGCCCGTCTACTAAAAAAACAAACTAAAGCTAAAAAGAAGGTTTAAACGTTAATTGTAAGAAAACAGAAGATATATTTGATAGCAAACGGAACAACCTAATATGCAAATTAAAACTTAAAAATAGCAAAATCAATCTGTACACAATTTAATTATATATAGGACGATAAAAAAACTGAAATCTTTGAAGAAATTTGCGATATCAAAATTCAAACGCTCATTGAAATAATAAAAACTGCCTTCACAAATCAACCTGAAGAAAAACGTTACTTCATTACAAACATAGCAATGTACAGATTGTGTCAAAATATTACACAATATACAATAGTTTTGATGTAATTCTATTTTGAACCGCGGTATCAATATATAATGATTTATAATTTATTAATTCTTTTATCCGAAATCAATATTATAGCATTTTTGTGTTCTACTTTTGATTGTCTAAAATCGTATGATTAATCAAACTTCTAATCATCCTAACAAACCTTTTTTGAAATATTTATTACATCACTATTTACAACGGATGCATATTTAATATAAAACGAAAGGAAAAAATGATTTAATTAAAGTTGATCCTGCCTAAAACGACTTCTGTGGAATATATTAAACAAAGACAAAATAAATAAGTAATTGACTTAAATAAAATAAATTAAATTTCCAAAATAAATTATCAATGAAAGAAATAATACTAAAATTTTCCGTAATCTCTCACATCTTTGTTCTCGGCTAGAAAAAATAATCAATAAACGGAATTCGGCTAATTTGTAATTGATTTCAACACACATTCACTGAACAATCAAGAATCAATACCTTTATTTTTCTATATCGTCAAAGGAATTTACAATATTCCAATTGTAATGTAATTGCAACAGAATTTGACACACACACACACATATATTTAAACTTCCATCAGTCTTTCTCTAAGAATCTATATATACATGTGTACATATCTTAAATTTCACATATACACATACATGCAATTATACACACACATACACATATATATTCGCGCCACTGCTTAAAGCATATAGATGTTATACTGATATATGTATATGTGTGCGTGTATATATATATATATATATATATATATATATAAATAATTTCATTGTATTAATGTATGTACTAAACTGATACATACACACACACACACACACACACACACACACATATATATATGTCATTGTGTAGAAAAGTTTGCTTGTGTTATATTAGTATATATATATATATATGCGCCTTACTGTTGCACAAACAAAAAACACACCAAATATTCTTCTTGGTGTCTCTTGCCATCTCTCTCTCTCTCTCTCTCTCTCTTACTCTTTGTGTGTGTGTATATACACACACACACACATATATATACGTAAATGCATCAACTTGTGCATGCAAATGCATATGTTTTTATGTGCATATGCGAAACATGATTGCGTTGCGTATTCATTCTTTCTTCTATGCGTATTCATGTTAGAATAGCAATGACATGTACAGATATGACCGGTAAATTTTGTAAAATTCTCGAAAATGAATAAAGATAGCAGTGGAAATCAAATTGGAATAAAATTGCGTTTCAGGTCTTTCGTAATGTATTACACCAAATGCGAAATTTGATAAAACTTAAATATAATAATCGGAAGCAAAGGAAATTGTTCAGTGAGATTCATGCTTTCATGGAAAATTGATTCTCCATTGTCCCGTTTACAGTCTCGAATTAAATATACCGTCGTATAGATTTTGCAAGCATCTTGGTCGAATCTCTAATGGTAAGTAAACAGGAATGTCGATTCATAATCCCGTAAGTTCATTGGCTAACGAATAATTAAGTGTATGAATAAATAAATATAATCCCGAATGATATTCTTTAATGTCACGTAACATATAAAAAAATGGTGCCCTAAATGAAACCTAACTTGTTTATTCACTGTCTTCAAGATATTTTTCTTTTTTAGGTTTACATCTTGTCTTTCTTTTAAACATATGTGTATGTGTTATACTCTGTTTTTTCTGTATAATATAAGTAATTCCTGGTTTCCCTGTTATTCTTGTAAGAAAGAAAATGTAATGGCGACCACATATCATTTTAAAATTAAATCTAATCATTGCCTTTAATGTAAAAACCTGAATATTAATTAATTTTGCAATGATGTATGAACTTTGAGGCAAAAGCCCAATACAGTAAGCTTAATTGAATTTATTGAGGGTTAAACTAGAAAGGAAAATAGTTTTGAACAAGGTACGAGTATTCTTTATTTTAAATAATTTTGAATTCATTGTAAATATTGAATATATTCTATAAATGCATGTTTTGTAGCTGTAAACTTTAGGCATTACTTAGATCAATTTTGGTACGTCTTATATTAGAAAGTTTATCATTGGTTTTCGTCTAACATATGAAAGTATATTAATTTTCTGAGGCACCATCGAAGTAGTTTTGAATCCCGAGAAAAACGCTAGTAAGACACTTTCTTTCTCTAATTTTTAACTAACTAATTTATATATATATATATATATATGAGCTTCTCTCCTGGCCAGAAGCAAGCGGATGCGTCTAGCCACACTGGTATGCTGTATGTGGATGACTATATATCTCCATATATTAACAGAAACACACCAAGCACACACACACACACACATATATATATATATATATATATATATATATATATATATATATTCACAGACACACAGCAAACAGAGGGAATATTGTCGCTATTTTATATTTCAATGATGTGCATGCGTGTTGTTTCTATTTGATTTTGTCAAGGACACAACATATTAGTGTAAATTGGACACCATCTATCAAAAAATATATATATTACAATGATGCAATTCACTTTTTGAGAATTTCTGAAATAGCATACTGCTCTGCCTGTGAATCACGACAGAATCTCCAATATGAACATTTCAGAGTGTTTCGGTGTCAATCTGAGGACAGTGCTGAGTATTCGGAAATTGTTAGATTATGTATCCAGTCAACAGCATGGTGCGAAGTATGATCACTAGCGATGGTGACATTATTCTACGATTCATCATTCCACAATAACTTAGACTCAACATGATGGCGTACATCAATTGCCTTGTAACATTAACTAGGGCGTCTGAAGTCTATCGATTATATGTGGCATGCAGTTGAGCGAGAAATCCCCTTCAAATATTAAAAAAAATTCTATGTAATACACACGATGAACCGAAGGCAAAGATTAAGTCATAATTCACATTATAAACAAGAAAACAGTTCAGAAGTGATACAGCAATTTTCGAAGATATCTGGAGACCGATATTAAAGCTAAGTGATATTTTAGTTAATTAATTTGTTTTTCAAACACTTTCAATTAATTTTTGTAAATATATCTGTTAAAATGAGATGTCAGTAATTTTTTTGCGTAAATTAGAAAACAGCATATACATCGCATATTTTGTGTTTGTATATGCTTAATGCTTAAATATTCATATATTATAACCATCATGACGCTATACCCATTTGTCTACGTATATGAATATAATAGTTTACATATATGTATTTAAAATCATATAAAACGCGCAATACTAACCCTATGATACAATAAATTTCGATGAGATTAAGGATCCTTATTTAAGTAATGAAACAAGCAATTTTTCTATATCTATTAAATAAAAACAATCCTGAAATACTTGATGTGGCATTGAGGCTGTTATATGTAATCTTCCGAATATTTGCAATAAAAAATCTTTGATCCATGATCCTTTGCGTATATAATCGAGTAGTACATATTCGGATTTAGGGTAACACAGATCTAGAAATAATACTGCAGAACGAACACTAAAATATTTCCCATGAAATGTAAAACGTGTAATAGTGATTGGTTCAGATTTTTTGTTATGTAAATGACATTGTGTATACGAACTAATTTCACAAGTAACACACTATCGATACATTACTATGCCAACTTGATGTCGTTACAAACGTCTGTCAAGACCAAATGTTTCGTAAAACAGATGAAAATGATGTTAGGGCAATGTTCCAGCAAATAAGTCATTCGTTTCAATATCATATGAGCATTATTGTGGATTTAACCTGCTTGATCACCCTCTCTATTTTTCTAATGACATTATCGTCTATTCCTCAATATGAATATTTGGGAACCATTATCTCATTTATTCTGAATACATAACAACTTCAGTTGATTTTTTATATCAACTGGAAGAACATTCTTTGTGAATATTCAGATGTCAGTTTTCTTAGAATCAAACAATGCAGGTGATGGTTAAATGGATAAATTTGCATATATAGATTTCTATACTACCACTTTTAAATTTATTCATTTACATAAATATATATACATTTGAATTTGAGATCAATAACAAATGGCAACATTCTGACATTCTTCTCCATGGTTGAAAAAAATCATCAACCTATGAAACTTGCTTTCAAATCTAGATATTTAAAGAAGATATATTGGTGACATTGATTCCATTTAGCCATAACAATAGCATGTCTTATATATATATATATATATATATATATATATATATATATTTAAGTTATAGCTCTGAAAATTTATGTTCTTCTGTCTTCATGAGGGCCTGATATATCAGCGTTAAATTCTTTTAAGAATCTAAGCTTCACTCACTTGTGTAACTGTACAGCTACCTAGCCTATAACTATAAATCTAGAATTAATCAACGGTATATATTCAATAGCTGCTACTTTCTGTCCTTTTTAGAATTTTTTATTTTTTTATATTTTATGTCAATTAACTTTCACTATATAACATTAAACTCTTTAGTTCGAAATAATTTTTACAATGTGTGGCTACTCCATATTATTATAATAATAATTATTATTATATATTGATTTTATGCATACATTAGATTGCATTTGCGAAATATCTTTTATAATTATATATTATGTTACTGGCCGTGTTGAGAAACAATATTCTTTATGCTTCCAGAAGAAATTTTAATAGAAATGCTTTTTTCACGTATAAGTGAAATGTATTCGACGAAAATACTTTCTTGGTGGTAATAATATTAAATAGACATTTTTTTTATTTAATTTTAAATGCCTGTTAAATACACATTGCAATTGCAAGAACCGAGTGAATGCAGGAGAAAATAGAATTTGTTCATTAGAATCGACATATTCATTCGGTTTCATTTGCAGCTTGTGCTTGTGTTGCCGTCGAAGCCGCGAAATTATTGCAAACAATGAAAGCCACTTGCAGTTTTCAATTGCTCCATTCGAAATTTTGAGATGCCTCTGAGGTGATTATAGTTAAAGAATAGTGGCGTGGCCAGTTGCCAAAATTAATCATTCTATTGTACTCTTGGAGCAAGGAACGCTTCGTTTTGTCGATTAGACCGGCGGAGATGGTGGTAGTGGTATTCTTCAAACAATAAACCGGAAGATGTTGGTTTTGTGTGAGTGCAGAATTAATGCACATCGTTATCGATAGCCATCTTGAATTTTAAAAAAATCAAAGTTGCTAACAATGGGATATTCTCACTCATTGGCAAATGTATTGGTTATCGTGAGGCGCCTACCTCATGATGATTAGTAAAAACCGTCTCTCAAAGCTATTCCGCTTTCTAGTGAGCTGCGGATTTTTGTTTGAAAAACAAAACAAAAATACTTCATTTCAAATGCCTACATTTAATCAACATTTGCGGAGTTAATTTTTTATAATAAAAATGTAATACAAAACAAACAGCTTTTTAAGCTATCTAGTATGTTTATTCTCTGAAACTATATTCCTTTCTCGTTTCATATATTCGAAAAGAAATATCAGAAAAAAATAATAGGACATGGTTAAAATATCATCTTGTCTCCTCAACTCGCTAACATAGTAAACATATTACCAGATATATTTGGAGTTTAAATATTTTTTGGAATATTCAATTGGAAGAAGTGTTAAGGATTACTCATCCCAAATCCGAAAGTTTTCCAATATTATCATTTCATAAACCAAATATGATCTAAATCATTAAGTTGGAGACACAGTGGGTATCGGCTCACATTGTAAAATCCGGTACATTCACTTATATGTAAATGCCCTTGGGAAATATATGATTCTATCATTTCACCACCCACTTATGGGTAAACGTCAGGATAGACAGTGTTCTATAGCATTGAGTATCAGATATGTAGGAGAAGGAGAAATCTGAATTCAAAACATCCATGAATTGGTTAAATATACTCAGCTACACGCAAGGGAACAAGCGTTGTGAGTACGGCTACACCACTGAAGATATGGTCAATCAGAGAACATTTCCTTAAACAGCGATGAGAAAGCTCTGGGTTTCTATCTGGAACTTTTTTCGGTGTTTCTATTAAAAATTTAAGAATTTCATATTACATGTTACAGTCAAGATTCACACTTCATAAATATGAGGAGTGCTTTTGTCAGAAGAAAAAGTATAAAATTAAGCGTAATATAATATATTTATTTTCTAAATGTGTTAGCAACAATAAAATAATCGTTCATAGACATTTGTTTAAAAATATATGTAATAATGACTCGTTTTTCTTATTCTTTTCATTTTATGAATGTAATTTAATAACCAAATTGCGTAAATAATCTTGCAGATAATTCTAAACATAAAGACGATCGAAAATATAAGCTTTTGCGTAATACGAACAAATAAACAGAAATATAATCTAAAGATGAACAAAATACACAAGTAGATTTCTTGTTGATCTATGTTAGGTCTAAAAATTAATGACGTATACATTGCTTTTTTTCAACCAGACATGTTTTAGATGATAAAAATTTATCAAAAATATAAATATTTAACTTTTTAATCTTTCAATAATTATTGAATCCGGTGAAAGAATTAAGGTAAATGAAATGTTATACATAAGTCAAAAATGTTATTGCAAGATATGAATTGCGATTTTAAATCAAGTAAATATTTTTTATATATTTCACCTGAAACAAGGCAGTACTGCCAATGGTTGGCAGGTGTTTACATATAAGGAGAGTAATGAGAAAGGGGAACAAGTTACAGGGGGTGTTAGAGAATGGATAAGAGAAGGATGAGAATACTGATGTGAAGAGTGATGCATGAGAGTAGTGTGGACAGAGAAAAGAACATGATACAAAAGATGTCAGGGAGAGGATGCAAGTGAAGGAGATGAGAGATGGTAATTGACATTGCAATTAAATTTATGGAAATTGTAGTTTTCAGGGAATAAAATGTAAGGAAAGAATTCCATAGGCGGGAATTGCTAGAAAAGAACCTAATTAGTAACCGTTGCAGTTACATTAAATCACTCGCAGATATTTTTACAGTCATGTTAATTATTTCATTTTAATTCTGTCGATCCAGAACTGTTAATCAGATTCAATTTCCTTTTCACTTTTTAATTCCACTTAAAAAATCATTTAAATCTTTTTCAATATTGTGCTGCCGTCTCATTGATTGTAGACAGAAAATCTACTAATCAAGTCTCTCTGCTTAATTCCCTTGTTTTGTTTGAAAAACTGATCAAAAATGTTTTTTCTATTTTGTAAACACACTTAAAGAAACTGTTCTGAATTATGAACGTCTATTTATTTATGTTTGTTGGTTTTAAATAAAATTTAAGGTCAAATATTGATTCCTTACTCTATTAATATATTATAAAATTATAGTTTCTTATATTCATCATACATACTTTTTTTATTTTATATGATCAGTTTGACTAAGGATCAGCAATCTTAATAACTTTTTTTAAAATTTACAAATCATCAAATAAAATATTTTCTCATGAAGGTGAAAGTGAATAAAATAATGATGACTCCTAATAAACACAAAATGTTAGCTCAGAGGAATTTGATATTCGACTATTATAAATTGAATAACTGAAATGAGTGTGATAGATATCATTCTTTTAGTCTGATTTAATGTTCAATATCTGTTGAATAATAATATTCATGAGATAATCTACACTATTATCACTGTTAATGATGATTTTTCTAAGAGAAACTTTCTGAATTATAGTGAATTATTTATTTTTAAGTTTTCAACATTTCGAATTTTGCTTAAACTTATTCCACAGAAATATTACACTTCCATTGCTAATTTTATTTTGAAGCGTCTTCAGCAACCGAAAGAGATTGCAATCTTTATTTTTCCTTGTTTTCCTTTCTTTTAAGATTTTTCCCCTCTTCCCTCAGTAAAATTTTATTACACTATATTGACGGCTTTAGAAAACGATGAATAACCCGGGAGAAGTGTATGTAAAAGTGCGCAAAGAATGTCTGAGTTGAGACACAGTTATTGAATACTAAAAGCAGCAATCGAATGAGGAGCCTGTCTGGTTGTATCATTTCTTACACTTTGTGCATGCTTATGAGGATAAGATCATTCGGTCAACAAAATCTTAAGGTAGCAGTGACTCCAACTGAAGAATTCCTGTCGCTGGCCACCTAATAATCTGTGGCTTAGCGATAAAGAGATTTACACATAAGTAAATGTACACGATTCTCTATTTGCAACCCATTGCACGATCTGTTTCGTATGGGATTCTTCCGATAGTTTTTCTAGGTCTACTTTTCGATTTCACACAAAATAATATAAAAAAAAACACAGACAGCTCCCTCTACCACTTCATCAACACTATAATCTTACATTAATTCATCAGATTTCTCTTTGTCGTTGAGTCTCTGAATTCCCCTCATTCTATTATTAGTACTTTCAAAGATATTTAATATAAAGTTTTAGGATCAAAGTAATTGAAAATTTTGTAAACCAGTGCCGAGCTCTGAAGATTATCTAGTGTGATTAAATTTGTCTGTTTTGAACAACAGGGAATTTATCTGCATAGAAACAGCAGTCAAATGTAACAATATGATTTGCATATCAATATCATCTAATAAGATTTATTTTCTAATATACTCTTCTTAAATAGTACAGTTAAAATCAAGTGGTTGATATTATATTACATATCATAATGGCTACATTTTTTTCAAAAACATGTACATCGTAGAAAGATAAGAATATGTTTAACAATATAAAATATGAATACGATTTCAAACGCACAATTTAAAATATATCAAAAAGGTATTGTTTTTCACTGTTACAAACAGTTCTTGTATAAAGATTTAGCAGTTACACATTAAAAGTAATTTTCTAAGAAACTAAATGATGTGTAAACTAAACCTGTGTTTCTAAACGTTTTTGTTTTCCTTGTGACCAATTTTGTAGACCAAAAAAAATTTCAGGGTGCAAAATCCAAAATATAAATACCATGAAACTAGAAATATATTTCATTTTTAAAATCTAAATAGAAAATATAAATTGTCTATTTGGACTATTTCTCGGTGGGTTAGAACCTGATCCGATAATTCACTAGATTATTGCGATCAGCGGTAATAAATTACGCCGTAAGACAAATTTATAGAAACCTCTCCAAAATTACTGACTAAAGTGTGACAGGAAAATTATTTCATTGGAGAATAAAATTCTGCATGAGTATATACAAAGTGAAACAGTGTTATCTTTCACATTTTAAACTACGACCAGTATGGTACTATTAAACTTAAGAAACTGACAATATTATCTTCATCGAGCTAATGTCTTACTATTATATGTCAAATATTTTTGTAACATTTACTATGGGAATAAAATTAAATGAAAATATCAAGAAATAAACAAGAACTTTCGTCACTCAATTAATGTCTGGCCACGAACTCAAAGAAAATCATTTTTTTTTTATAACGGAGAACTGATTGACTTAAATTGTCGAATGTGTTGTTCTGAGGACAAGCAAATACGCTCTTGATTTAATTTCATAATTTAAAACGTATTATCTGTTTCCTTGTCGACAGTTTGGCATATTTTGCATTCTTTGTAATTTCTATTTAATTGAAGATATGACGATTCATTTAGTCCCATGATTCTGAAATCTTTTCACTTGCTTCCTTTCACGTTGAAAAGATTTTCTTTCAAAAATCTTTGTCTCTTTGTTATATAAAGCTTGGTTGTGTTTGCTGTTTGCTCTAGTTCTAAATGCGTATTCTGTGCGCGACTGGATGTTCATTTGAACGCCAGAAGAGAGATGATTCGAATTTTCGCCACTCAAACAAGGTCTCTTGTGTTCAGTTTTCAATCTGGGTTCCATTAAACTGTCCACGTGTCCAGGTTTGTCGTGTGCAGCTAACATCAGCTAGAATTCGGTCATTTTGTTTCTCTCGAGAACTATACTTCTTTCATCTGTATTTTTTCTCTTCATCTGTATTTTTCTCTTCTTTTTGGATATGAATCACATTATATCCGTGGCCATTATTCATGCTCAAGGATAAATCATTGTTCCATCATTATCGTTTGATGTTTATCATTCTACATTTCAGACGTAGTTATAATCTCATAATTCAACTCACTAAGATACTTTTGTAGAGATAAACTTACAATTTTGTTTTCATTATCGGAAATTTGTTTAAGTATTAAAATATTTTTTCATTTTTGTTCTATTTATAATATTTTCTTATGTAAACTTTCATTTCTTCTAATCTCATAATACAATTAAAAACGAGAATGCCTAGTGGAGTGACAGGGAACATGCTTGAAAAAAAGAATTGTCGCTTGGCCAATAGAAATACGACGAAATATTTTAATGGCGGAGGAAAATAAAACCCATATTGAGTAAAGTTGAAATAAGTTATCTATTGGCAGACGCTATTTCTTGTTTTGGAGTATCTATGACGGTACGATATCCACTTTTGGGAAAAGAGAATTGGGGAGCGCAGACGTGCAGATAGATGTATAAATAGTCATATAATTATATAGAAAAATCATAGCTGATGTAACTGATATATTACCTCAGCATTTCAAAGTAGTTTCCTCTATGGATATTTACAAGCAACCAAGCAAACAATGAAAGATTGAGAGGCCAAGTGATTGTCGATACATAAAATTGCCTCACTTAGAAATATCCCCAATTAACTCAGCTCATATTTCCTGACACAGTGATTTTTCAATGTACAATAAGAATAACTGGCAACTGGGTATAAGTACATTTCAGCCCTGGCAAAATGAACATGAATAATCAAGTTGACATCTGTGGAGTCTATCAAGTGTTATTGACAAAATCATTGTAACAAAAAGAAATGCAGAAACAAACACTTAGCAATGAGGAAGCAAATTTGCGCAAGCAGTGATATATCTTTGTTTTCATTAATGTAGAAGCTATAAAAAATCAAACATATATTATGATCTTGATTGAAGGAAAGAGGTTAAACTTGAATAAATAAAATTACATTATTACGGCTATGAAAAATACAAAATTGGGTTGTATGAAATAGTTTAAAGAATAATTTCCGTATTTGCTTATGAAATTTATACCTAAAAATCCTTCTTTATTCGATTTAATCTTCAGCGTTATTTTAAATTGCAGACAGATGGTTAATAACCTTTAAGTAATATTAATGAAGCATTCCTTGTGAAAATATTTGCGGCAAAATCTTGAATCTTGCGTTAATTAGACAAAGATTAATTAAACCTTGCGTTTTTACATTGATCTGGAAATATATGGCATTTGTTGGTTGTAGATTAGCCGTGTTTCAAATTTGTTTACTCTGTTGTTCTTTTCTGTATTCACCATTGTGTTATCATGGAAATGAATGCCATTTCCCCATCGGCGAACGTAGGGTGCTTTCAAAACCTAATGGTGACGTTACATTTGCTAGAGTTTTTAAATGGCTATGTACTTTGTTTTTAATACGTTTATGAAGTTTAAATGAATAACACACCGACAATCCAACAATTACAAATTTAAATTTATTCTGTGGAGCGCAGTATTTGTGATCACCCTTGAAGATTTATCCTCACGATTTGACATTATTTTCTTTGAACTCTTTTGCATGCAAACCATATATTTCTGCCTTTAAAAAAGTACAGGTCACTTAATATGATATGTTCCTCATTACAAATGATTCCAAAGAAAAATTATGACCTCATGTAATATATCGCAGAAGAACTTTGTATTTCAAACTGTTTTATGGCTAGGAGAGTTTGCCGGTGTATTATACAATTCTAAGCTTAGCGAAGACGTCGCACAAGACTGAATGTAGGAACAATCAATGATGATCGATTCACTGCTCAGTCGTAATTGTTTTAGTGATAAAATCGTGTTAAACTACATCATGTCAAGAGGCAAACATTTAATATGCATGTCTTATCTAAACTTATATATAAATGGAATTTGTCTGTGTGTGTGTGTCTGTCTGTCCGTTACCTATAGATTCCGAAACAGCTGAACCGATTTTCTTGAAAATTTACACACTTGTACTATAAGCGTCTGCGAGTGTTCTTAGCTAGTTTTTGTGTCGAGGTACCCCCGATAAATATCGAAAATTGATAATCCAAAAAATCGGGTTATAGAAGGAGCGGTCCGATTTTCATCAAATTTTATACATTCATAGACAAAGACATAAGAAACGATATTAAGAAGTGTCATGGTTGCAGTTCTTACAATAGTGCAGGAAATCGATAATATATATATATATATATATATATATATAAAGCAAGATCTTTGTGTGTGTCTGTTTATCTGCCTGTATGTCTGTATTTGTTCACCCCTTTCTATTTTAGTTTTTCCTTTGGGTTTAGCTCATAGTAGGTATAATTGTAGTTCTTAATCTCAGTCATGATACCATTTACTCAGAGGACTTATTTAGCATTCAAAATTCAGATTACGATTAAAAAACCTATTTGATATCGATAACAGGAAATCAAAATTTGACTTACATCCATTCATTTTTCTTTCAGTCTACAGTTTCGCTTTAAATGGAAACAACTATTGTTTTTTAGTCTTTCGTGCCAACGTCCAAAGAGTCTGAGCTCCAGGACCATGGATTAGTTTTAAAGCTTTCATTATACCAGAGCAACGCCGGGCTATACTGCTAGTAATATATATTAAGATAAAGTTCTTAAGTTTGAAAAAAATTGATATATTGTTATGTTATGGACTCTCCCGTCGACGCATCATTGTCCAGTTTAGTTAGACTGCCACACAAGAGATTGTTGAGAGTGGTGAAATCTTGTGTAGCACCATCCACACATTTCGGAACAGCTGATAAACAATCAGTGCAGAAATTCGCAACAGCTCTTATGAACAGCTGACCTCAGTTGTTTAACCCATAACTGGAGGGAATGAACGGATCAAAACCTTCACCAAGGGTACAAGTGAGTAAGTGAATGCAGACTGTTCGACTGAAATCGGAACTCGATTCATCGATTTCACTTTCAAAACCGACATCCACCGCAGCACAATTCTCATCCGTCCATAAACGCTTACAACACCTGGTATTCCCAAGCGGTCACTCATCTAAATACCAAGTAGGCTCAACGTTACTTAACTGCGGTTATCGATCGGGAACCGGTGTATTCAACGGGATATTTAGATATGACCGTTATATATATATATATATATATATATATATATATATATATGTGTGTGTGTGTGTGTTCGTGAGTAGTGAGAATTAGAGAAAGAGAAATGACTGGATACAGGGTTATTGAAGAAAGTGTAAAATGCGAACGGAATTCAAGAATACAAAAAATACCAATAACGTTGCATTAAAATTTGAAGTGATTGTAGATATCAACGAAGCAAGTAAAATGGATGTTAGTTCCACCGGATGGAATTGCGGGGAAAAACCAGTTGATACAGGAGTTGTAATTGAATTCAGCAATTTCAACAATAAAAATTTGGAACCTAGACGCAAATCTAGTCTATCTCTTTTTCTATGAGTTGTGCCCTTTCAGTATGTAGGCGATCATGGCCTTCAACTTCTCTCTATCTCTGGTAGCCCGTAGGACGTTTCTCCCGGTTTCACCACGCAACCCCAGCTCTGCCATTCACTTGATCATGTCCGTCAAGTATGTCACACCAACGTTTTCCTGTCTCTCGTTCCCTTTCCCTGGCCTGTTAGCATAAGCTTTCCTTGGTGAATATCCCAGGAACATTAACTGTCTTTTTATGATGCACACTATTAATATATTTTATATTACTGTCTTTAACACAACCTCATCATTTTTTGTGTGTTGGATCCATGATTCTGCATCATCGTCCTCTAGAACCAAATTTCGGCTGCTTCAAGTTTTTCCATCATTGTCGAGAACATTGTCCAGCATTCACCGCCATATTGAAGACATGGCATCGCATAGCAATCCAGTACAAACTTCTTTGTTTGTAGAGAAAGCTCCCCGTCTATTAATACTCTACTCAGCTCCGTCTTCTTTTAGAACACATCCCAGATATTTCGAATTTTGTAGTTGCTTATTTAATATCTCCCACATGTATTTGGCAGTTTTGGCTGCTCTTTGTGCTGACGACCATGCATTCGGCTTCTTGCAGTATATTTTTAGTTCTTTCTTGTCACTCTTTCCAGCTACAGTCTCCTTTTGCTATTGTAGTTTCTTTTCTGTGTCAGATATCAGCGCTGTAGCATCTGCGTTACTTTTGTTGTTCAGATTGTTGCCTGTGAATCCTGTAATAATTTCTAGAGTCTTCAGAATAGTCACGCTGTAAAATATGAATAGATCCTGTTTAAAGAAATATCCTTGCTGTACGACCCTTTCTGTATATTGGCTGAATGTGTTTCCTGTCCGTATAAATGCGGTTTGGTCTTGGTAGATATTGTTGATTGCTCTTATGTCATTCTTAAATATGTCGATGTTACTGAGCATTTCTATCAATGCTTTGTGGCGTATTTTGTAAAACGCCTCCGCATAAATTGTAAAGCATAAATACACTTTCTTTTTTATTTGCATTGCTCTTTCTGATAGCATATAAATCATAAATATTGCGTTCCTTGTTCTAGTGTTATTGACAAACCCGCACTGTTCTTGTTCTATCTCTGCCCTGATTCTGCTTTGCGCTCTATTCATCAGGATTCGGATGATGGGTTTTGTTATGTGTCTCATCAAACTGATTGTTCAGAAGAGTTCGAACTCGTTTTCACTTGGCTTCTTTGGCAGTGCTATGAAAATTTACCTACTTTCGTCTTCTGGTTTTAAACCAGTTAGAAATTTTAATATTCTTTAAGCCTAATTCGACCAGGGCTGTCAGTGTATCTATTAATATGCTGTCTGATCACGCTGCTTTGTTGCTATTCAGTTTGGTCATTCAGCTTCCTGTTTGAACATTAATATTTCTGGTTAGTCCTCATCTTGTTTGTCGATTGCTCTCTCTTGTCGGGGAAGCATCTTATATGTTTTTCCCATCGCTGGAGAATTTACTCTTTCTCAGAAATGATAGCTCCATCCTTGGATTTTATGCAGCCTGTTGAGTAGCATGTTTTTGTTCTGTCAGTTAAATTATTTCTTTATGCATGTCTGCTTTATTAATCCTGATCAATATCTCTACTTCTACATTGTTGAGTCATTTCTTTTTAGCCTGTCTGCATTTGCTCCTTATTTCCTTGTGTAGTTTCCTGTATTCCATTCTATGTCTTCTGTTTCCTTTACATCATGTGAAGAATCTCTTCTGTCATCTACTCAATTTTCTCTTCTGCATTTGTTTTGTGACGATGTTGTTTGCTGATGACACTATCTTTTCTTTTACTGTGTCCCATTTCGAGTTGCATTTTTTCAATTTGGTCTTCGTTTTTTTCTTTTTTTTTCACATTCTCAGTGTATTTCTTCTGTAAGTTAATGTCATTCACGAACGTGTTGTATCCAACTCTAGGTGCTGCAATAGTCTTTTACGGTCTCCGGAGTTTCACCTTACTTGGCAGATGACTGCGTAGTGGTCGCTTCTACTGTGGGCACTTGGATAATTTATGCATTAAACCACTGATTTTATAAATATTTTGTTTGTGATTATGTAAGCGTTTTGGTTTTTCGTGTCGCATCCTGAGTTTCTCAATGTACATAGACTTTGTGTGGATTCTTGAAAGTAGATGTTAGTTATTACCTGGTCATTTTCTGTGCACCATTGAACCCATTTTTCTCCTTGTTAGTTGTGGTTTTCTAATAAAACGTTACCGGTGGTCTCACCCTCTATCTCTTTGCATACATTGCCATTAAATCTTCCTCTTATGATTCTAATATCTTGGCTTTTAGACTGAATTTTGCCCAGTTTTGATTAGAAATATTCTATTTCTTCCTCAGTGCTTTGCGTTGTTGATGCATAGAATATTATAATAGATATATTGAAGCGTCTCTCTCTCTTTCTCTTTCTCTCTCTCTCTCTCACACCAGGGGTACACTACCGGAAAGCTGGAGAAATCCCAGAATACATTCCTTACTTTTTTCTCCAGTATTAAGCCGACTCTCTTTTCTATATTTTTGATCTTCCTGCGTAATGGCACCCTGAAATTAATGTAGTTGGCGTACCTGACATAGTATTAATAAAGTTAGACACCTCTTTTTAGTGTTTTCATTTCACTGCCAACAAGAACGCGGACAGTTAATTTTTGTATGTTTTTTTCTTGTATATTCTTTTACATTTATTTTAACTGCTCAATCCGCCTGTGTATTTGTTTTATTGCTTTTTTTATTTTTGTTTTAAAATATCTTTCCAAGTTCTGATTTGTCAGCGACTTGAGTGTATTTGTCTTTGCTGCTTTAATTTTAAGCCCACACCGTAGTTCGTTATGAAAGGTTTTATCGCAAGTCATACCTCTTTCAATGCTATATGGAGAATGAAGCCTGTAGTTGTTATAAAAATCTATGTAACCTTTGAACTTTTACTGACACAAGCTATCCATAGCTGTAGGAAAATTACTTCAAGCTTATTCCACTGATATTTACTAGCAGCATACGAAAAAAGAATCAAGTATTTGAATTTAATTCACAGATTTTACACTTCGCACCAATAATACTAAAACCAGCCACTCCTGATATAATGACAACTTGTCATTTGTTGAAATTAACAAAATATTTAATCTTGCAATGTATTGCGTTTTTCAAACATTCAGGTGAAATGTTGGTTTAACCAGATCTGCTAAAATATATGTAGGTTTGATTAATTTATACTATACTTCATGGAATTAATTTCTAGGAATATAAGTGTGTGGAGATATATATATATATATATAAGTAAAATAAAAATAGGTTTTGTTTAATCTGAAGTTAATTTATATGATGACATAAAAATCACCTTGTGTGTACAAATCATTTGATTCCCTCCGAGTCTCCTGCAGGTGCACGCGTCAAAAGAAAGTTTAGCCAAGTTTTGACAGTCTTTTAATTCCCACGCGCGTGAAGTAGCAGGTGTTTCGCAGGCAACCTGTTTAGCGTTTTTTGTTTCCACATCGTCAGTATTAAAGGAAGAAAGAAAGAAATAAACATTTTAATTTCTGATGAGGATATAATAAATTTACAAACACTAATGAACAAAAAAATGATCTTCATTTTTTGATATTTGATCAAAACTGTAAACAGAAAATGTTTGTTTTTATTTATTTTTAGTACCCTAAGTGAATACACTTCCTGAAAACGTTTTATATACAACATTGTCCTATTGACCTACAATATTATTTTGTTGGATTTAATATTCATTTACGTCTTTCCCGAAATTGTTTGAAGTTGATATCTATCTATCTATCTATCTATCATTCTATCTATCTATCTATCTATCTCTGGTTCTTCCCTTTTCTGTCTCTTCTTCCCTTTTTTCTTCACTTTCACCTCTTTTCTTTCTTTCCCTCTTTTTCTTCTTCACGTTTTTTCCTTCACGCTTCTTCCATCTCTCTCCTCTTCATGTTTTTCCTTCCCGATCTCTCTTTCTTTCTCGCTCTCTCTCTCTCTCTCTCTCTCTCTCTCTCTCTCATTCACGTTCTTCCTTTCTCGCTCTCTATCACTATCTTTACATTACGTTCTCTCCTTCTCCATCTTCCTTAGTCCTTCTCGTTATTCTTCTCTCGCTCACCTTTTTCTTCCTATCTATCTCTTCGTAATTCCTCCATTTTTTATTTCTGTGTGTGTGTGTGTGTGTGTGTGTGTGTGTGTGTGTGAGAGAGAGAGAGAGAGAGAGAGAGAGACGTAGAATTAAATATATATTTGACATAATTCGAGAACAAGAAATGTTTAATTAAGTTGAAAAAAACTCTTTTAAAGCTGCCAAGCTGCTGTCTTTACTATGCCTCAGTTCTTAATGTTGCGAGCTTTAGATTTCTCCGTTCACAGTAAATAATAAAATAGTAAAAAAAAAACAAAAAAACAGGCGAATGGCCGTGTCAGTTAGTGAATTTTGCCACCTGGATACATTATTTTGGAGCTTTGTTTAAATCTGGAATCATGTGGCTGTGATGAAATGTTACTTTTTTCTAGGACATCATCATACGTTTAGGGCAGTAATTTGCTGTTTCCGTAACAAACAGTTTTTTTTTTTATGGAGTAGGGTTGTCAGTCCTGCACCCAACCCCTAACCCTAGAGTTAAGTGTTTTATGGGACACCCAGTGAGGATTGAACTCGCTACTAAATTGTAATGATTCTAGCGAGACAAGGTTGCTAACCATTACACAACCTCAAGGTGTCCTTTTTCTAGAATATAAATACATAAATCCATATGTTTGGTAATATGTTTTCATTTTCTATAGATAATTGTGAACGTTTTCATATATATATATATATATATATATATATATATAAATTTTCCATTGTATGTATAGAAATTAGGCACACGCTCCTCTGTTTCACTTTCTCTCTCTCTCTCTCATATATATATATATATATATATTTGTCATCGTGTTAGCATGGTGATTAAAAAATCTATACATTGTAAACTAAATGATAAAAATGTTTTTCATCAGTTTCGACTATCTTCATGAAATGATTTAGAATATTCATTTATGTCTCTATATTTGACTATTACTTTCTGAAAATTATCTTACATTTTATGGGCTGAAGTACATATGAGAGAAAAAGGAAAAACAATTATCAAACAAAATTGAACAAATTACATGTTATATCGTGTTTTCACAAGTTATATTTTTTCCTGTTATACTGCGTCTTACATGATGTGTTATAACTTTCTCTCTTTGTTTGGGAGAATTTTAAAACATATCAAAATAAAACTACCTTGATTTATTTTTTGGATTGTTAAACAGACATGAGATTTAGAGGAACGTTTTTTTTTATAACAACAAAACGTAATTTTTCGACTCTGACGATTATTGCATTCTAAGGAAATTCAAAAGAATAACAATAAACAAATTTTATCACCCACAAAAATACACTCGATATTTATGAGACGGCCAGGTTATATAAGTAGCGTCGACTAATAATTATTTTGTTAAATATCATAAACCTATGTTTACTGCGACTAACATATTGTGTAAGAGTTTATTCAAAATATTGTTCATAAATGTGTTCCTGCTTCTAGTTTTTGTAATTTTATAACATTGACATCGTTGTACACTAAACTTTTATTTTATTTGAAATTTTTGTATTATACCGTTTTTATCAGGTGCCCTATATTCTGCATAAAATCTGCAGTCGTCTTTATTAGCTGTCTAACTTCAGGTACAAAAATAGTAATGGGTGTAAATCAAATATGTGCTTTCTCGCCAGATTTATTCAATCTTTACAGCAAGGCAATTCCGAAACTACTATAAAGTCTGTCATCATTCATCATTATCGGTTACAGTCTTAACAATATTAGAGTTATAGTTTACCTAGTGTTCATAGCAGACACGAAAATGAAACTACAAATGCTCCTGCTGTATGTAGCTAATAAAAGCTAGAAAAACAATGAAACATAAACATAAAGTCAAGAATGCTGAACTCAAGCATTTACAGAAATTAAAATACCAGTGATATGTTCTAACAGAGGACGATAAGTGCGACACTGAGATCCCGAGGCGTATTGAGATGTGCGAAAACACATTTCAAAAGCTAAGTTGAAGATTAAGAAACAGAAAATTTTCGTTCGAAATAAAATACAAGAGAATACTAAACTGTTTCATGATATGTTTTTTTTTCCTGCATGACAGCAAATGCTGTACGATAAAGAAAATCCTCAAAGCAACTGAAATGTGTTTCAACAGAAATGCTCTGAGGATACTATGTGCCGAACGTCTGAACACCGACGAGGTTTTGGAGAGAATGGAAACAGGAAGGAATTTATTACTTAACATTAGAACGTGTCAGCTTAAAACACTGTGACACTTAATGAGGACAGAATGCTTGGAGAATCTGATTATCACAGGTTGGATAATAAAAAAATTGTCAGAGGAAACATCGCATGACTCAATCGATGGTTTGATCAAATAGATGTCAGAACATAGATTGGGGAAATAAAAAGACAAAACTTAGTAATAGCTAGGAGTTACAGAGAAATCTGAAAGAAACACGGCAATTATAATTAGATTAACTTCAGGATGTTGGCGTTGTACAAATCACCATCCTCAAAACCTATATTAACATTTGATATATATGACAATGGACTCACCCGTAAGATTCAACGTATGAGGATCTGACAGCTTAATTTTTTCAGTTTTGAGCTATATAAACCACCAGTAGACCCAAACTATTGATGTGATTAAAGTAGTCAAGGCTTGTGCACAACCATGCACAGTTTTCGGAACAATTAATACACTCGATTGGAGAATATCAATGCCAGAGATGAAGAAGACAATATACCTCAGGCATTTATTACCCCGCAAAAGTTTGCCACTACAGGCTGCGGTAGACTGGTTGCCAGTCAAGTCTATAGAACACAATCTATCCTATTATTTAACCCATAAGTAAAATGGACGGATTAATACCTTTCCCAAGAGTGTTAGCGCGTAAGTGAATGCAGGGCATTCGAATAGAATGCAAAATCTATTCCCCGATTTCTCGTTTTGAGCCATTATCCACTGAACTACAATGCACATCCATCAAGAACCACATACATCAGTCTGTTATTCAGAAGCGTTTACCCATCTAATACTTTACTGTGGTGATTGGACGAGAACCGGTGTATTCAACAATTTCAATATATATATATATATATATATATATATATATATATATATTATAATTAATAATAATAATAATAATAATAATTATTAAACCGACTCTGCGTGTATTCTAATCTCAAAATTTTATAGAAGGGACTTTCTAAGACTATGAATGACCAGCAGAATCTAAATCCGTTATTGCCCTCGGCTATAAAGCTTTGGGCAAAGAGGGGGAAAAAAAGAAAACTGCGTGGGACCGACAATACATACGGTTCCTCCCAGTAAAAAGAAAAAAAAACCCTCTAACGGAACAAACAACCAGAAAAGAAAAGTGCTCGATACACACAACCGAAAAGTATTTAACTAGAAGGCAGTAACGCAGAGCAAACACACTAACAAAATAGCAAGATCGCCAAGACCGACCGCGGTTTCGCACAACGGCTCGTCAGGGCAATCCCTGACGAGCCGTTGTGCGAATCCCTGACAATCTCGTCAGGTTGCCCTGACGAGCCGTTGTGCGAAACCGCGGTCGGTCTTGGCGATCTTGCTATTTTGTTAGTATATATATATATATATATATATTAAAATTTAAATGAGATGACAATCCTAAAGCGATTTAAATATATTTCGTATCGACAAATCAGATATTGCTCGCTATATTTCTGCCTGAACCAGGGATTGAACTCACAATTACTGTTACTAAATTCCTAAATCAATATTAGACCAATGTACCGTGGGACAAGAACAGCTATAATGGGGACAATAGTGTGAATGTCAATAAATTAAAAGTTCTATATAGGAATTCTGACATAAATTACAAATTCGATCAATATTTCCGGAGCATAACATAGTTTCATAATTAAGTTTATATTTGGAAATAATATCTTTTATTTATGTGTTTGATGGCGAGCAGTGAATAACATTTACTGATAATGTATTCATTGTACTGAAACTGAATTATTTCCTGTAAAAATAAATACTTTCTGCACGATTCGCCAGCGGACATTTTTATTTACCTTAGTATCCATATCCTCAGTAGAAGGTAAATTAATTCATGTTTTAATTTATTTGGCAGAAAACACTGAGGGGCTTTATATATATATATATATATATATATATATATATATATATATAGGGACGCCCGCGCCTATTCGGCTATAATGGACTATTCCATTACTATGTAAAGTAATAGTGGCATCTACGGTACAGTGTGCCGAGCAGCCGAACGACAAGTCAGTCGTAGACTTCCGGTGACGACCCGGAAGTACCCATTGCTCATACTACGTCTTACGACGGTTGAGACGATTAAACTTTATTCTTGTATTGGATACTAATAAGCTTTGTAAATACTATTTTCACGGAATACAACAATTAACCTATTCCTGTTGTTGAGTTATTTATTCTTACTCACGACATAACAATATATATATAAGCATAAAGAATCTAGTAGTCCAGCATTATATTTCCTTTACATATTTCTAATTCTTTTGCAAAATACTTGCATCTACTAACTTAGGAAGAACACAAAGAGCCATTATATATATATATATATATATATATATATATATATATATACATTTGTTTTTTGAGAAAACATTGCAAATATTCAGCGGAATTCACTTAAGAAAAAAGCACATGATATAAATGCGGTAATACTTTAGGTAGTAGCATTATTGAAAAGTTGAGAGAATATGCTCGCTGATAGATATAGAGTAGCAGTTTAATTGCTGTTGCGAATTAAGATAAGGCTTAACGGAATAATCACTACTGCAGAACACAGTGAAAGCCTAGAGGTCTTGTTTGCAGTTTACTGCAATCATTTTGCTATTCAAATATCTGTGCAAATGCCGTTGTCTGCATGTTAAAATGTTTCTGCCGGAGAAATTTTTCATATGTACTGACTTGGCATCAACCGACTTTCAACCGCTTATGTTTGCGGATTCTAGAGGACAATCGCGTTCCAAAGATAATGGAGGAAGCAGATACAGGGATAAATATGCAAAAGTGGAATATTACGGTAGAAAAAGTAACTTACTATTCTGAGGCAGATATTTATAATGTTGAAACCTTTTTGCTTATTTTCCTACGCTTTGTTTGCTTATACTGTTGAATCTATTGTAATTAAAGAAAAGTAGCCATTAATTTTTGAGCAACTCTTGTGTAAGGTAACTGCGGTCACCGTTGAACTGATTAGATACCAAACAAGAAGCCAGTCTGCACACATCGGCCGAAGAACTTATATTTATGCTAAGAGGGGGATTAGGTGGTGTGAGTTCTAGATGCCAGGGCCGGGCGATTGGACAGTGAAATCACTGATAATGACGCTGATTGCCACAGAAGAAGAGATTAACGTTCCTTATCGGTCGGTAATCGCGGTTGACTGTATAGGAAACACATCAGCGATGTGCACCTGGTCAAACCACTTCAGCCAACCTGTCAGTGAACTTATGTTTGCTTAGGTACGACGATTTACGAAGCAGAGTGATTGAAAAGTGGAGCCATGAGTAAATATATTGATGTTGGACTTAGTATAAGAGCGATTGAGTAGACGACGTTGGAGGGTCTGGCGTATATATCTGTCTGTTTGGGTTTTACTATTGCCTCTTGCCAGTTACGCTTTTCATTTGATGTTATTTTTTCCGTGATTTTTTTTTCCTTCTCTCATTATGCTTCTTCCTAGTGCATTATTCATTTTGTTGGAAGAAGTAATAGATTCGAAGCTGAAAATAGATATGTGATAATTGCGGATGTCTAAATGAGGATTTCTTTTCGTTATTTATTTTTCCACAAGGTATTTGGAAGAGCTTCATGAGTTGATAACAATTTTGAAAAAAAATTATTGATATATTTGACATTGTGAAGAATGACCAAAAGTTTTACTTCTGCATTTGCGGTTCCTTGGAAACATTTATTTTCTTCCATGTGATATCCCCTTTTACGACGTGGGAATCATAACGCAAATTCTTAGTATTTGTAGCTTTGTAGCTTCTAGAATTGTTTATTTTTTAACATGCGTAGTAATCTGATATACATTTGGAAAATTAGGTTACTCTCTATTTGCTTCTTTGTCTTCGGTATATTACTTGTATATCAAACTCTCCAAACATTATTTTTACTCATTCCAACTGATTACTTCAATTCAAAAGTATAATCGTTAATTTTGCGTCTATTTTCTTTAAAACTTCGATGTTACTCACATGTTCCCTCCATGGTATTCTCGATAACCTTCTGTGGTAATACGTCAATTGATTCAATTCCTATTTTATCTTTGATATTGTGAGCATTACATAACATTTCAATATTCTTTGTAATGAAATGTTTCTGTTTCGTTATTTTTATTAGGTCTTATTTAGTTATATTGTGATATTCTATTGTCTCTACGTTTTGTGGCTTCACATTTTCCGTCTTCCGTTAAAACATTTCCTAGGTGATTAAATTTGCACTTGTTTCATTTTGGTATCTTCAATTGGTATTTTGCATCTTACACTTCACTGTGTCTGCTAATAATGCAGTCAATCAGTACACTTTAAGCTGTTAAGATTGTGTCAGGCTATAACTAGCATTTTTAGGTCTTCCAGGATCATTTTCTCTGAAGGGAGAACAATTCCTGTAAAAGAAATTATCCATGTTACTCTTTTTCTAAATTTGTAGTAAATATATTAACTTTATATAAGTATATTAACGAAAAGCTCCCCTGAAATTCTGGGTATATTTTAATATATTTCCTAAAGGAATAATATTTTCCTAACAGTTTACACATATCTTTTGGACGTAGGTTGTAAAGTGGTTTTACATATAAAACAAATATAAACATCCGTCTGCATTGTATTGCTATGTCTCTATTTATAAGTATTGATTAGGTAACGCAATTATAGGAAAAATTAAAACATAACATCTGTAAACCAAATTTGATAAAGACAAAGATATAGTTGTCTATTCTGAAGATATAGCAAAAAAATATGTGTCGAAATGTATGCATATTGCATGCTAAAATAGGTTTGTGTATCTCCCACTCTCTCTTTCTATATATATATATATATATATATATATATATATATGTAAAAAGAGAGAGAGAGAGAGAGAAGATACTTTCACGCTTGAACTTCTTTGCCAATTCTCCATTCTACGAATAGAAATTTATATTGAATTGCGTGAATAATAAGCCATCGGCTGCAGTTTTAAAGTGGGTTTACAGTATATTATATTTTTTAATTCCACTTTATCATTGAACACTTTGAACATAGAAACATTACCTAATAACTCATATATGAACATATTGTAATGGGAATACATCGTAAAAAGGAAGTTATGTAATGCTTACAACAAAAACTAACGTACTTTTAGTGAAAATTAAAGACATCAAGTCTATATTGTCTGCACACATTACACGAACGAGTTGATGTGTATAAATGTGCACAAGTGAATGTCTTGGGGGAAAGGTATAAAAATGAACCTCTTCTCCATTTTGATGTGTATTTTATATATATTTTCTGTAATTCTGTAATCTTGTCAGTAGCTGAATACTTGATGCTTCGATAGAGCTACCAAGAGTGTTTTTATTGTGACACCATCACTAGATGGGTTGCTTCAAAATCCAAGTTTTTTGTGCACTTATTGAAACAATCATTCTCTATGGATCTGAAACTTGGACTCTTTCAGCAAAACAACACCACCATTTAGATGGATATTATACGCGTCTTCTCAGAAGAGTACTTGATCTTTCATGGTGAAACCACCCAACTCTAGAAATGATATATGCAGACCTACTAAGATTACCAACCTTAGTTCAAAAGAGGCTTGTCCAGTTTGCTGGGCATTTTGCACGTGCCACAGATGAACTTGTTTCATCGTTTGTATTATGGAAGCACCCATCATCTCACAATCGATCTCGTAAGTTACATCTATCACCAAGGAAGACCTTACAGGAGCTATGACAAATAAGGAATACTGGAAGGGTATAGTGAGTTCTATTTCGGCCTAGGCTGCAGGATAATGATGATGATATATTTTAGAAGTAATACAAACTGATGGCTTGGCAAGCCATTATTTGCAGTGATTTACTTTAAGAGTGCTCAATACTTAGAGCATTATCTATGGTAATATTTTTATTATAAGTTTATAATAAAAACATAGTTTACTGCAGTACAAGAGTCGTTGTTTCAGCACTATCTTATTACTACCTCATCAGGCAGTGAAATATTTTTTCTGTTAGGAATCATTATATAGAAATTATTTGTTTGAACATTATTTTTAATCAATACTCATATTTGAGTAGATCTACTGAACAGGTGAAGAGGCTCATCCCTTGTTTCCTGTTTAGGATGCGGTTTCCGGTTTTCTCTTTTCCAATCTTTTCACTTTTCTATTTTTGGTTTATTTTTCAATTGGAGTAGATAGACTAAACTATCGCCCGGTTCATATTCCACCCACGTCTATTGAACAGGTGAAGAAGCTCATCCCTTGTTCCCTGGTTAGGATGTGGTTTCCGGCTTTCTCTTTTTCAAATCTTTTTATTCTTACGTAGCCCCCTGCGCATCAGTGGCGTTATCGCCTTGCTTGGGGTGATATGATTAAAAAAAAAAGGAGTATTTAATAGCCTTGATGATCAAGTCAATGTGAACGAACCTTTCATTAGATGCATATTATGTGCTTTGCCATTGTTGCATGCAGACGACTTGAAGAAATCTACAAATTATGCAACTGGCTTTTCTGTCAAATCATGTGTATATTGATAATATATTGTTCAAACAAATATCTGCTAAAAATATGATATATATAATGAATAATATAATATATATACTATACTTTTATATATAGAGACTACATAATTTCATGTATAGCTAATGCAATGCCTCTTCACCTGTTCAATGGTTTCAATGAGCCATGTTACTGAGTTGAAATACTTCATACTTTCCTTTTTTACTCATACCCTCTCTCTCTTTCTCTCTCAATTTCTCTTTCTCTCTCTTGCTCTCTCTCTCGCTCTCACTCTATCTCTCTCTCTCTCTCTCTCTCTCTCTATATATATATATATATATATATATATATATATTCTACTACTTGTTAATACTGGACTGTTGGGGTTGACTACTGGCCTTTGTGGATAAATATACAACCCCCTGCTCTTATACATACAAAGGCTTATAAACGTAGAACAACTTAATAGCGTTAAATACTGAAAATGTGTTTTGTAGAATTAGTATGAAGAGAAAAAATTGATGCACTGATTATGCATTTCTTTCAAATTTCGTTTTTTCAAGTCTTTCATTCTCATACAAATGGCATGTGATTGGTAAATAAGCAGTTTAAAAAAATTGTTCATCATTCATAATCTCAAATAGAGATATTCTATTTTTGTAGTTGGAAACATTTTTAAACGGTGTACCTTAATGTCTTAATAAATTCATTTTATTTCGCATTTATCGGTTTTTAACATTAAACAAAATAAACTGAAAATGTAACGTTCAGGAAATGATGTGGAGACATTTTTCTGAACAGTGTTGTTGAATAAAATAATATAACTTAATCTACAGCCAATTGATAAGTTTTAAGGAGATAACTTTATGAGAGGATAGGTTATATAGAAAAAAGAAATAATATTCTGTTTAAAATGCTAACCATTAAAAAGATGCGGTAATATAGACTGACATCCTTCGATGATTCTCACTAGTATTTGGCGCTAAATTTTGAGCCAATAAAAAAAGACTTGACTTTCAAAATCTATTTCACATTGGAGAAAATACGTTTCTACTGGTAAAATGGAGAACCGCTGAGTACAAAAGATTAATATCTATAAGAAAAAAACCTATGCAAAAAGAAATTTACCTGGGTATGTAGTATATGTGCATATATATATATATATATATATATTCTTGAAATTATCAGGCAGTGGAGACAATGATATCGTTAGGAATAGTCTAAAAAAGATATATCAATTGCTGACATTTCTCGTGTGGATGACATGTACTAGGCAATGCCATTGCGGACTCAGATCATACTTATGTTGACAAGATATTATGATCTCTCTGTCATAAAAAATTAACATAGCTTCGCTAACCATATTTGCAGTATAGGCCACATGCTATCTGTTTTGCTATTTAACATACATATGTAAACCAGAGCAAAATTAGTCGGAAATAATACATATAGCGATTACTTATTAACCACACACACACACACACACACACACATATATATATATATATATAAACAGATGGAGAGGAATATCCATAAGCCCATCACGAAGATGAATGTTGCTTAAAGAATATTGTTAAAAAATAGTTTCTTTTCTTGTCGATGCAAGTAATTTTGTCATCAACATTATTGAAAAGCTTGAACGCAATACGTGAATATATAATATTCAATCATGGGAGAGTGCCGCCACTGGGTTTTCTCAGTAATATTAATGAGGAAGTTACGCAAAATGACAAAGAACGAAACTATTTTGGAAGATTATTCTTTAAGCACATTTTTTGGGAAGTGCTTATAGATACATCACCTGTCTCATGTCTCTCTCTCTCTCTCTCTCTCTATATATATATATATATATATATATAATGACTTATGTCAATTCAATCGATTTTAAACACTGGCAATCGGATGTCTAACCGTACTGATGAGATGTAATTCAGCGAAACAAGACTGTCTGCATACACACACACACACATATATATATATATATATATATATATATAACGCACTAATTCCATCATATATAAAAATATTTTACAGTCTACGAAGTCAAACATAACGTTCTATAAGAATATTCTCTGTGAATGTGAAATAAAAAAAATAAACTTTTCCTTTAAACCTAATTGTGTGTAGGGCAGCGTTTTTGCTGTTTCCGTAACAAACTGTTATTTTTATGGGGCAGGGTTGTTAGCGGCCGAAATTAAGGGGTACCCAATGAGGACCGAATTCACTACTCAGTTATAATGATTATAGCAAGATGAGCTTGTTAACCATTACACCACGTCAAGGTGCCCTGAGAATATGCAATGTACCACAAATTTCGGAAATATTTATTTTACTGAATCGAATACTTTTGTTATATACGTAACGGTCAATACTAGGTCTATTGTTCATTGGAATGAAATGGCGTTCTACAGAATTAAGTGTATAGGGTAGTACTTACATTGGATAAAACATTGTAATTATTCCCACCTGATATTCATCTTCTTTAGAGTTTATTATCAGCACACTGTTCTTGTTTATTCATATCTACTTTATATTTATATAAAACGATAATAGAAAATAAAAAATATATTTATCGAAATGCGAACCCTTTTCATTCCATATTGAGAGTTGTTTATAAGTTGAGCTTTCAAAATGTATAATCAAATTATTACTATATCTATTTTCGCTCATTATATTCTTATATAACACATTTGACAATATTACGAGATTAGTGTTTTCTTACTATCGAGCATTTCTCTACTAGCAGTAATTATTTACGTCACGCAGATTGCGAGTCTTTTTTCTGATGATATTATAAACATTACTATTTATTTCCAACCCCCGTCTGAATTATTACTTCTGCAGTAACATTTAAGGTTGCATCATGATGCAGAATATGATATTCTTAGAAGCATTAATAATTTGTTTTCAAATAATTATTTCTGGCATTTTTCTTTCATAATTGAAACGCATTGCTAGCTTTTCAATATATAAACAAGACTTTTTATATTTACGTAGTGTTTAACGGCAGTGTGAGAGGAAGCTAATTGCTGATAACTGAAAACCTAACAGGTGCTACAACCCCGGTTTTGGTTGGTCATGACGAAAAACAATAATAAAGAAATGCCTCTACGTTCCCCGAATGCTCCAATGTCCCGATCAGAGGTATTGCTGTCGTATTATGCTTTATCATTATACCAAGGATACAGTGCATGTTTACTAGACATTTCGCTATTTAACCGATAATCTGGCCACATTCCTGTATTAGTTCTTGAGGCATTATGAAAATTGAAAAAAAAGGAAAATCGATTTGTTAGTCATCTATCGCGCTGATTTTATTCATTTATTTAAAATTATTTTAATTTATTAAATTACTTACGTCATAATTTTGTTCATTTGATAAAAATTTTGAGTTTACTTTTTAAATAATTTGAACTTGTGATATTGCGTTTCCAGATAGAGTAGTAAGTTTTACTATTAAGAGCTTATTTCTAAAATTAGAGAATTTGGAAAATGTATTTTTGTTTAAGATCAATCTGTATTTGCTTCGTCTTCCTCCTATGCCGGTAAATAATACTTTTTCTGAAATGAAGAAAGTATTATTTTTCTTGTGAAGACTTTTCAAAGTAAACGTCAGTGGAAAAAATTCCGGCATTATTCTTCTTACAAATTTTCTTTATTTTTAGAGTGAAAATTACTTTATTATCAGCAAAATATATCCTGAATATTATGTAATGTAATATAAAAAGGCAGGTGTTCAATATAAAATAACTGTAAAAATAAGTAAAAAAAATTATGAAAACTGAACAATTTATCAAGGACTTACCCTTATCCATTATCATCACACATATCGTAACTGAATTCATATATTTTCAAACGATAAAGAAAATCACTTTTGTTCAAAAATTGTAGAATTTCTCAGTGTGTGTGTTTTAATATTTTCAAAACATTAAAATATACGTCATATTTTCCTATCATTAATGAAACTCGAAATGGTACTCCTAATAATACTGCTACGCTAAAACCATCAACGTCTTAGTAATTTCTTTTTTTATGACGAGTTCATCTCAAGAAATGCAATAAAGCCACTAAAACACAAGGGGTTATTGATTCTGGAATAACTAAATCTGACACGTTAACAAGGACAGTAAAAAGAAAGAAAATAGTTCGAAGCACATTTGATAGCGATTGACATGACATTCAGATTTATTATTGAATTGACTGGAAATCATGGAGCCAGAATGATAAGTGATAGGAAAGAAACTACTAGCGTAGAACTTACGGTTATATTTAGCCTTATTAACTGTAATATGAGAATTGATATTAATGTATTAATGCGTTTTCATTTATAATCTAGTTACCAAAACGTAAATATTATCAGTACTGTTAACATAAGAATACTATATAGAAAACGCACAGAGAAGCTATTTATGACAGTTAAAATGTGACTGATTGGGAGATGCCACGTTAAAACCAATAGCAAAGCATATAAGAATAGTGCTTCATACACTTGATGCGATATATTCTCAATTTTTATTAGTTGTTGGTTATTTAGAAGAAGCATCATTTGTTTAATGAAGAAAGTACATTCATGTATTCAAAATTTGAGTCGATCAAATCTAACAAGTACTCCATATTTTGCTTGTGAAATATTTCACTAAAAATCGATAAACTAACTTGTAATTAGTAGACCAATAATAGCATATAAACCATTTCCTTTTTCACGGAAGTTGATACAAAAATTGCGTGTTAATAGTGTTTATATATGTATGTATGTATGTATATATATATATATATATGTATGTATATATAATTGAATTCTCTTAATACTCAATGAAGTCAGAGAAAATTGTTGATAATTCTTAATCATGTCAGATGATTAGATATGTCGAAAAGACCAGCAAATATAAGTTTACATGACTAGTATTTGTACCCAATAGCTTGCAATACTTAAATGGAGAGCAAATAAGAAATCTCTCAGTTGCAATTTTTTTATAATTTAATGATACTGCATGAGACCAATAACTAAGCTACAATAATTTAATTTCATGAGTATTTATACAAAATTAACGAATTCACTTAAGAAGTAGTGATATCTATGTAGAGAGAGAGAGAGAGAGTGTGTGAGAGTGAGACTGGAAAAGTGATATGTTGACATGTTGCAAATATCTGAATACTAAAATTTGATAGTGTATATATGTATGTATGTATATCTATGTTTATATATATGGTGAGCGAGAAAGAGAGATATGTGTGTGTTTTACCAACTATCTTTATACAAAAATGTGATAGTGAGCATGTGTGTATGTATGTATATATATGTATATATATGTATGATATATTTTGTGCACATAGTTTATATATATATATATATATATATATATATATAATGTAAACGTGGAGTGTGAGTTTATGAGCTTATTGTTTAATTGCCATCAATTAGCCAACTATCTAGCAATTTGTTTTTGTATATTTATCGATTCTTTTATTCTGATTCTTAAATTTTTATACTACTTTCCGAATCCTACATGAACATCGGTAATTAAGTATCGACTATTTTCGTATCAAGATCAATAGCGTTTGTTAGATTTTTCTGCCAGGATTGATGCTTCGTAACTGCCAAGATATGACAATTCCTGAAGACGACAGCTATATTACCGCCATTAAATTTCTGTAACATATTATTCCAAAGAGAAACAGAGGCAATAATTGTGTCAGAAAAAAGGAATCAAATGAAAACTTGGGCAATTAGAAAACTTCCAATTCCATTTTACCGAGAATCCTAATAAAAAAGTAAGTAATCTTGATCTCATGTGATATAAGACTACTATTTTGCGTTGAAACATTTATCAGTTTTATCAGTTTTTTAAAATATACTTACCTAAACATTAGCCGAAATATGTGTCTGTATAAAAGGCGAGAAACCAGTAAATAATAACGTTGTTTAAATCTCTTTGGGAGATCGTAAGAATGAATCATTATGTATTATTCTAATTCATTAACAAAGGTTTTATACGTAAATTGCTAAACACTTCAGGTACTTAGAAATCATCAATAGAAATATTAATAGTTCTCAAATGGGAACAAATCCAAATAGCAAAAATTAAATTTATTTTACTTAATACCTTATATCGATCGAACGAATCGAATTATACAACATTCTTTTTCTTCTAAGAATATGTATACTCTAGATTTGAATCAAAATCAAAACCTTTAAACAGTTCATTTTTATTTATTACATCTACGCTGTCATCTTGATTAATATTATTGAACAAGTAGATGGGAAAATGAAAAAAGGGTGTACTGACAGGCTTAGTTATAGGAAAGGAATTATTAAGATTTCTTTTTAGTGATGCCAAAAAGTTTGTATATAAAACGTCGGGAAAAAGCGCGGGGAGCTTAACACTTTACATCCCATGATTCATACATCATAAAATATATTCTACCAATAAAAATTCTTTTTATCGAAACTGCAACATTCACTACCGTTATACTTATACCCTTTTTATAATCATTAAAATATATTTCAATATTTAAATTCTTATCAACTGAACTATTATAAACCTAATGTCAAAATAGTTTTTATTTTATTTTCTTAGCAGAAGAATAGGGAGAGTTACGATCCTCAATTTAACAGGACTGAAAGAACATGAGAAAGAAAATCACTGTTTACAATTTTGCATATAATGAGATTTCAATTCAGTATCATCAAGGTGATCACTTGGAGTTTCATCTAAGTTCTTTATATGTAAAATTCATAAAGCTGCCCAGAAAATTAAAAATAAGAATCGTTCATTTTCTGACCTCAAGATAAAGCTAGTGGGTTAAATCTGAAATTCATAAATATATTTATTAAATATGTTTATAATAAAATTAAATATCAGTCGTAATTTAAAGTGAATATGAAAATTTAAATAAAGATTTACTTCTGTTTTTGCAATATGCATACATTTATATTCCATAATTGTATTAAAAATAATAATAAAATTCTTTATGCTCCGTCTCGTTTACTGAATTGCAATTTGTTATATAGAGAATTAATTTATTTCCATCCTTTATAGCATCCAAATAATTTCAATAATTCTAGTCGAGATTTTCCACTGAAAAACGTCTTTTCCGCAAAGGTAACGTCATCAGGCTATTGCAACTGTATTTCGATGGCGAATATTTTAAATATATTGACTCTTAAGTTTTACTAATTCAGTTAAAGAGGTTTAGATTGTAATGATTAAGAAAAACATCTAGACATACGTACATGTCTACGTAAGAAGCAATCGAATATTAACATCCTTTCTATTACTGGACTACAGAAAGAATAAGGATGATGAGTCCGTTTTTACATATTATAGCGGGTTCTAACGGCAAAGGCCAGGCTGAGAAAACTAAGGAATATAACTCGTCATGAAATTTACCATAGAAGAACAATATATTAATGAGGAATTTGCAATACTTCGACTGTAGCAAACGGGCCGTAGTGTTTCAATTAAATATGTTATATGAAGAATGGATTCATCCTTTTCCAAATGGAATAAGTTCGAAATGAATGTAAGATATTTTTATTCTGATATTCAACGCCTAAACCCCAAATGACTACCCGTCCATTAAATACCCATGTATTACAATTAAATGGATGACAGAGATTTTTGGTGAAAAACTTTGACTTGAATCAATACAGCTATTACTTTCACTAAATCAAATGCTTCATACAATAAATAAAATGATGCGAAAATAACGGCGTTCCTTACAATTGTTATGTACGCCTTATTGAAACTCATATATTTATTCCGAATGTGTCAAAGAGATCAACACTTCGGTTGTAACTATTAAAAGTTTTTTGTATTTCGTTTAGTTATCTTAAATTATGTTTAGCTATTTTTTTAAAATCACTCAGATAAATCTGTACCTTGAGGAAAATTTGCTGTCGCAGCAACATATATTTTTCAGTATACTTGATTATTTCGAATATATGAATATCGTTTGTCGTAACTTATGAATAGAATTAACTGAGTAATATTCAGCTAACTACGATGCATACTACGACTACATAATTTTATTTAAAAGAATGCATCAGCAACTTCGAGCCTAGTCGTTAACTAGATGGGTAACTGCTTAGGAATATTGGGTGACTTAAGATTACATGAGTGAATAGTTTAATGAATAACATCTCCAAAGTAGTAATCAGAATGCTGGGTTCCTCATCTGGTTAGTTATAGACACCAACAGTTTTAGGAAAGTAATTAATCACCTCTTCTCCAGCCCCAGCCATGAGTTGCTCAGTAGAACTTATATCAGTAAATGACTATTATCTCGAAAATATCCTTAAGATCTAAAACACTATTCCTAGCTTTAATTAACCTGTAATAGGTGGAGAAAACATAAACAAAAACAAAACCCAATCATTCATTAAAAGAATGATTTTATGGTTTAAAGGGTAAGTATTATAAGGCGAAAAGATACCGAAAGAAAGCTACTTGCACGAAAAGTTTACTCATTATAAACAACGCTAATACATTTCTCATGAAATTACTAGTAAAACCATGTATTATAATTAAAGTTATATTTATAGCAAAGGAAATCTATAAAAAGCGAATGACATAATCTAAATTAGCATCGTCTTTCATTAGATAATTAAATATATATATATATATACATATATATATATATATATATATATATATATTGTTTTAAACAATATATCTGGTATAAATATGGTTATCCTTCTAAGCACAGATTAGATGTGGCACAAGGCCGAAACTATCAGACACACAGGGAACATCGAACTCACTACTAATGATTCTAGCGAAAAAACTTACAAGTTATTATACCTCCTCGTTGCATCTATAGCTGGTATAAATTTAAGTTACCTCATCGTCGAGGTAAACGAAAACAAACGGCTTATTTTTTAGCCAAATGAGACATTTCCATCGGCATTTGATTGAGAAATCTAATGGCAGGCGGATTTTAGTAACGCCTTTCAAACTCACCTTCCGTATACTTACTATTGTTTGTCATCAGTTCTTAACGCCTGAACTAGGTGTAGAGTGTATGGTGTCACTCGCTAGCGGTTTCTAGAGACATGTCAAAATGTCGGAGTAATCTCGGTTTCCAATTTGGCTCTTCTTTTGAATTTTCTAGGGCTTCGCAAAAATGTTTTCTTAACCGACTCGACCATATCTTCCGATATTGATTGGCGTGCAGATATTTTAGTCATGCTCAGGCAACCTTCCTCTATGTACCTTTTGTGCATATCAAAATATTCATTGCAGTTAATGCACTCGTTGAGAATAATCTAAAAAATAAAAGCAATGAATTGGTGTTATGTAGTTGAAAAATATACTAAACATAAAATTTAAAGATTGTTCATCACATGCTTTCAAATTTTAGATCATTTATACAAAAATTAGTCAAAGTATTAAAAACCAAATGTTAACATTTCTTCTAAAACATACACACAATCATTTACATGTTTAAGTTTTAGTATATTTGTTGATGCGCGGTGTGGTGCAAACGATATCGGCTCGGAATGAGAAATCTGATAGCCGAGTTGAATAACAGTTAAATTCACTTGCGTGCATTATCAATCCATCTATTCTCCCTTTTTAGGGTTGAATAGTAGAGTAGATAGGAATCAGTCTACCTTAGAAAGAAATGGGTTAATCTTCTGCCTAGTCAGTCAGGGATAAAAAGAGACAAGATCTCTCAAGTATGTATCACGTATGTCACTTAACTGATTCTTATAGGGAAAGTGATCCATACCATGTATGCAGCGTATGTAAATATAAGATTTGGGCAGTGAAGTCAACTTTCAGTTTTGGTTTCAAATTACACACCCACACCCACCCACACACAAGCACACACACAAAAACTCACCTATTTTCATCGATATATGGTAAGACTAAATTGTACCAAACGATGACGAACAATTTTATTACTATTTTTCGTGTCAAATTTGTTATTTTACACCATACACTCCCAAATGAAATCCTGCTGTTATTATTACTGTGATATATATATATATATATATATATATATATATATATACACTATTTTTCATGATGTAAATAGATTCACCTGTTTCTTAAAAATTGAATTTAAATTTTGCATTTCCAAAAACTAATACGATGAAAGATACGATGCATTCTTAGCTTCAAGTAATCTTCCAAAATATGTTTTCATATCGACTTCTCTGATTGTCTCAATATTGTTCATTTTAGTCTACAAAACTTAATCTTGTTATAAAATGTTGATAATAAAGAAAAAATAGAATGTTTTATAGAAGCTAAAGGAAATGTCTCACTCAGAAAAAAACCTGCCTCAAGTCAAAAATTGCAACTGTATTTCCTGTAATGAAAGTAATAGAATAAATTATATATATATATATATATATATATATATATATATATATATACATACGTAGATCAATATATCTCTATGCCTCCGTCTATTTATCCATAAATTTAACTTTTTTGTTAATTCTCTAAGGCATTTCCTTCTATATTCTATAAGTATTTGATTAAAGAATAGTCACATTCACCTCTATTTTTCACATTTTTTGTCTTTTTGACAATTCGTAACTTTTTTTCTTGTATAATTATATTTTCAATTTTACTTCAGGTTTTATAAATTCGATCAAATTTCCCACTTAACTATTCTGGTGTACCCACTAGAATTTTACGTTTTCTTTTTCACAAATTTTTCATAACTTATTATTTGCCGTAGATTTATATTTTTTATCGATGACGTTTTATCATTTTTATATTTGTTTTTCAGTTTTTATAATATTACATATTTTTCGGCAATATCAAATTATTTTTTTCTATATTTTCTTTTGCAGTTTCTGTCTTTCCTACTTTCTCTATTTCTCTATCAGATACTTTCCCTCTCTCGAATTTTATGCTCTCTCTGTCTCACCGTTTCCTGCTCCTTCTCCCTCTTTCTCCCTCTTTCTCCACTTTTTTCCGCTCCGCTCGTTCCACCTTTTTCTGCTTTCGCTCACCAAACTTTTTCTGTTCTCGCTTTTGTCCATATTTTTCTGATCTATCTCTCTCTCGCCCACCTCTATTCTGCACTCTCTCTCGACCACCTCTATTATTTTCTCTCTCTCTTGCACACCTCAATTATGCTCTCTCTCTCGCCCACCTCTATTCTGCACTCTCTCTCAACCTCCTCTATTATGCTCTCTCTCTCTTGCCCACCTCAATTATGCTCTCTCTCTCGCCCACACCTAGTCTGCTCACTCTCACCCACCCCTAGTCTGCTCACTCTCACCCACCCCTAGTCTGCTCACTCTCTCCCACCCCTAGTCTGCTCACTCTCTCCCACCCCTAGTCTGCTCACTCTTGCCAACCCCTAGTCTGCTCACTCTTGCCCACCCCTAGTCTGCTTACTCTTGCCCACCCCTACTCTGCTCATTCTTGCCCACCACTAGTCTGCTCACTCTCGCCCACCCCTAGTCTGCTCACTGTAGCCCACCCCTAGTCTGCTCACTGTAGCCCACATCTAGTCTGCTCACTCTCGCCCACATCTAGTCTGCTCACTCTCGCCCACATCTAGTCTGCTCACTCTCGCCCACATCTAGTCTGCTCACTCTCGCCCACATCTAGTCTGCTCACTCTCGCCCACATCTAGTCTGCTCACTCTCGCCCACATCTAGTCTGCTCACTCTCGCCCACATCTAGTCTGCTCACTCTCGCCCACATCTAGTCTGCTCACTCTCGCCCACATCTAGTCTGCTCACTCTCGCCCACATCTAGTCTGCTCACTCTCGCCCACATCTAGTCTGCTCACTCTCGCCCACATCTAGTCTGCTCACTCTCGCCCACATCTAGTCTGCTCACTCTCGCCCTCATCTATTCTGCTCTCTTAGTCTCACCCAGCTCTATTCTGCTCTCTCAATCTCGCCTACCTCTATTCTGTTGTTTTAGTCTCACCCAATTCTATTCTTCTCTCTTACTCTCGACCACTTCTACTCTGCTCCCTTAGTCTCGCCCACCTCTATGCTGTTCTCTCACTCTCGCCCACTTCTATGCTGTTCTCTCACTCTCGCCCACCTCCTTTCTGCTCTCTTACTCTCGACCACCTCCTTTCTGCTCTCTTACTCTCGACCACCTCCTTTCCGCTCTCTTACTCTCGCCCACCTCCTTTCTGCTCTCTTACTCTCGACCACCTCCTTTCCGCTCTCTTACTCTCGCCCACCTCCTTTCTGCTCTCTTACTCTCGCCCACTTCCTTTCTGCTCTCTTACTCTCGCCCACCTCTATTCTGCTCTCTTAATCTCGCCCACCTCTATTCTGCTCTCTTAATCTCCCACCCACCTCTAATTCTGCCCTCTCTTAATCTCTCCCTTAATCCTCGCCCACCTCATTCTGCTCTCTTAATCTCGCCCACCTCTATTCTGCTCTCTTAATCTCGCCCACCTCTATTCTGCTCTCTTAATCTCGCCCACCTCTATTCTGCTCTCTTAATCTCGCCCACCTCTATTCTGCTCTCTTAATCTCGCCCACCTCTATTCTGCTCTCTTAATCTCGCCCACCTCTATTCTGCTCTCTTAATCTCGCCCACCTCTATTCTGCTCTCTTAATCTCGCCCACCTCTATTCTGCTCTCTTAATCTCGCCCACCTCTATTCTGCTCTCTTAATCTCGCCCACCTCTATTCTGCTCTCTTAATCTCGCCCACCTCTATTCTGCTCTCTTAATCTCGCCCACCTCTATTCTGCTCTCTTAATCTCGCCCACCTCTATTCTGCTCTCTTAATCTCGCCCACCTCTATTCTGCTCTCTTAATCTCGCCCACCTCTATTCTGCTCTCTTAATCTCGCCCACCTCTATTCTGCTCTCTTAATCTCGCCCACCTCTATTCTGCTCTCTTAATCTCGCCCACCTCTATTCTGCTCTCTTAATCTCGCCCACCTCTATTCTGCTCTCTTAATCTCGCCCACCTCTATTCTGCTCTCTTAATCTCGCCCACCTCTATTCTGCTCTCTTAATCTCGCCCACCTCTATTCTGCTCTCTTAATCTCGCCCACCTCTATTCTGCTCTCTTAATCTCGCCCACCTCTATTCTGCTCTCTTAATCTCGCCCTTCTCCTATCTCCCTTTTCTCTTGCCCTTGCCCACCATTTTTCTCTTCTCTCTCTCTCTCACAACCACTATATTATCCTTTCTCTCTCTATTTTTCTCTCTCGTTTCTTTTCTCACCTCTCTTACTCTTTCTCAATCTTTATATATGTATTTCTCACTTACTTCTTTTCTCTCTCACAATATCTTAACTTTTATCACGCAGTATCCTCTTTTTTCTCTCTCACACCATCTATACACTTTTCTTTTTTCTCTATCTTCTATCTTTATAGATTTTTTCTCTGTAGCCTCTTTTTCTTTATCTTTTTGTCCTTTTTATTTATAAACAAAAGTGTCCCTGGAAAAAGTTTAGAAATCATCCGCATTCCCTCATATTTTATTCTTTAGTTATTTAATATTTTATAACATATATGGATTATTTAGTGAAACAGATAATTTACAATCATTATTTTAAATTAAACCCGAGAAAATATGTTGATAAATGGGTCTTCAAGTATTACGATTGTATCTTGCTTTTTCATTTAATGTTGAAATCTGCTCACATTTAGTTAACCTTTCACTGAAACTATCCTATATTAATGTAATGTTTGGTAAATACATACAAAACTTTTTCTTATATAGCAAACCATATTTTGTTTTTAAACTACTACTTGTCGTCATTACTCAATTGATATTATTAAAAAATAAAGGTACATTGTTGACATATTTTTTTTAAACAAAATTAGTTTAATTTATTTCCCAGTGTTCAGTCGGGGATTCAAATTCCTTCTCTTTGGCCTCATCGCTGAATATGTCACTACATCATAAATCAAGACTGGACACTTCAGATTTGTTTGCGTTTTAATATTCCAATGCTCATTGAAATAACAATGGATTCCTTAATAATTCATATTTAGCGAGATATTTTAAGAAAATCAAGAGAGCCTCTCCCAATATAGAAAAATATTTTCTTTCTTAAACTATCGTCTGCTGTCAAACAGCAATTTATTCTGGAAAGGATAAATCATTTGTATCACTTTATTTCTTTGATCAAATTTAATATTTTATTTCCGCTAACTTAATAAAGTATGTCGATATATTTTTTGACCATTAACACAATCGACGCTCGAGGAAAATGTAGCAGAATTTTCATGAATTGTTTTAATTAAATTAGCGAATGTTTCCGATCTTACGCGGAAAAAGTAAGTTATATGAAAAACTTGCTAGTTTTTTTATTACAGCATGAAAATAAAAAAATATACTCATATAAATTAAGCTAATAATATTCATATAATAATAACATTGCAAATGCTGTAGAATTAAAATTAAAATTTAGATTATTTTACGGAAAAAATGTAGTAAATAACCATGGTTTATTGACATCAGTAAATCACCACTACTTAATTAAAAAAAACGTGAATTCTTCTCATATTTTCTGAATAAATGATTTTCACTATTTATTTTTAAAACATCATCTGAAGTAAAAATGATTGTTCTAAAACATGGACACTTTTGCCAGTGATATAAAAATTGTATAGACCATTGTAATAAAAAATTACTATATTAAGCTCTACATTTTGTTCAGCCCTGTTTTTAAAAGTAAATGCATGAAAAGTTGTTTTTGATATGACTGTTCTCTTACAACCTTATTATACGAACATAGTGCGTGTATATTGGTTTGCTTATATGTTGACAATCCTTATGTAGTTATGTGAAATCTAAGACGTATGAAATATGCACAATCGTATGACGTATGCTCAATCAAGGTCACATATACTCTATTCTTCTGTGATATATTAGTATTTAAAGGCAAAACAAAGATTTGTGAAGCTAAATCATGTTGAAGATCAGGATTTCATTTTTTATAAACACATTCCAATTCATTTTAATTAAGAACAGAAAGTAACAGGAATATTCTTTTAAAGGTGTATTCTGTTTTAATTATTTTTCTTTGCTTAAATTTACTTTCCAAAAAATATTTTAAAGTTCAATAGCCAGGTCGTTAATCTTGCATACACACCCATTTTATGTTTTTTTTTTTAAGATTACAGATATTTTTGACTTCCCTCCTTTGATTTCTTAAATAGCAATCATTCTTGACGTCGAAGTTTATTTTTTAATATAAAGTATAAAAACCATTTAATTCAACAGAAGCTAACAATAAGCATAAAACGTACTTTCAAATATTCTCCCTAAAAAGCAACATGATCGTTTCATGAATAAAAAAGCAATGAGTAACATACATTTAAAAATGAAATAAAATACACTAAAATGTATAGAACAAAGAAATTCATTTTGCGCACTACTTGATATCATGTCAAGTTCTTTTTTAAAGTGATTAATCAATAAGAGAAAACCTTCGACATCGTTAGATTTTCAAATTCGTTGTTGATGCGTTTGAAAAAAATAGCTAAACAAATACTCACACAAGTAAAAAGTTAAGTTCAAGCCAATAGACTCAATGATGCCCTTTTGTATTGAGAAATAAGAATTCGCGTATATTTTAAAGTATTTAGAAAAGAAAATAAAGAAACGCCGCTCTTGCGTATAAAGAACAGGTTTCATCGTCATTCTGTATATCGGACCAAACAATATTTTTAGTAGGCAGTATTTTTTATATATGAGAACTTCGCTAATATTGTAATATTTATTCATTTATTAATTAAAAGTATAATTTTTTAATGATTTCACTGTAAGTCATAACCATTACTTTGAGCGGAGTCAGTTACAGTGAGAAAAAGTCTAAATACAGGAGTTTTGAGCAAAAGATAATGTTGAAAGGATTCAGGAATGTAGAACCTGGAAATTTGGCACTGCGTTTGTTTTGTTTTTTTAAAGATTTTGAATATTATGGGAGCAAGTAAACGGAGGGGCGATCCACTGGCAGAAATTACGAGAAAATGAATTGTTGAAGTAGAAGAGGAAGTTATATTTAGCAATTTCAACGGTAAAAGTTAGGACAAAAATGCCAAATTAGTAGAGCGCTTAGTCATGTTGTCCTGAAAGCAGGGAAAGCAACTCATCAGACCAGTTGCTTGTCCCACAAGGCTCTATCTTGGGCACGACGCTCTTCCTTATTTTCATCAACGACCTCCCAGATGAGATCAAGTCCCAAGTAGGCATCTACGCAGATGACACTACAATATACTCCCGCTCCAGTAAGAAACCTGTCGTGGAGGACAGACATAATCTCGCTGCTGACCTTGAGCGGGATCTACACTCTGTGGTGAACTGGGGCAAGAAGTGGCTTGTCAACTTCAATTCGTCTAAGACCAAGCTGTTGTCTGTCAACCATTACAGGCAACCTCTTCTGCCTCCCATAAGCATGGACCAGATGATTCTCCCGAAGAGTAATACACTACGCCTCCTCGGACTTACCCTGTCCTCAGACCTCAAATGGAAGCACTATATTGAATCCATAGCAAAATCTACTGCTAAGAAGATTGGGTCACTATGTCGATCCAGGATGTTTTTTCCACCTGAATCCATCCTGCATATATACAAGTCAACCATCCGTCCGTGCATGGAGTACTGCTGCCATTTATGGTCAGGTGCCCCTGCCGTTCTCCTCAGTGTTCTTGACAGGCTCCAAAGGAGAGTCTGTAATGTGATAGGTACTGATCTGGCGACTCGACTGCAGCCACTTTCCCATCGTCGAAATGTGGCCTCCCTCTGTCTCTTCTATAAATACTTTCATGGCTTCTGCTCGGATGAGCTTAAGTCACTGATGCCTCCTCAACAGGTGTTTACCCGTGCAACCAGACTGGCAACTGGGTCCCACCCATTCACAGTCAGGTTAGCCAAATGCAGACGACAATTCTACTCCTGCAGCTTCCTCTCTCGCACTTTCCGCCTGTGGAACTCACTCCCGTATTCTTGCTTTCCTGACGGCTACGACCTCCAGAAATTTAAATGCAAAGTTAATACTCATCTACTAACCACTGGACTCTAGCTCTCTCCCCTCCCCTGTATAATCTTCACTTTCTCTCCGCCCATATATCTGTCATTGCACCTGCTTTCTCAGCTTTCTATTGTTCCTTTCTAACTAGCTTGTACTCCTCACTCTTTTCTAATTAATCTTTTTACATTTATGTAACCCCCTGCACATCAGTGGCGTTTCTGCCTTGCTCGGGGTGAAATGATTAAAAAAAAAATATTTGTTGAACCGACAGAAAGAAGCCACATCACATCAGTGATAAACTGACTGATGTCGAAATTCCAATGTCAAATAGATTACATTCCATTGTCAAGAACCTCGAAATGAATAGTAGGAGCTCATATATTTTTTTATTTTTAAGATAAACTTATGACAACAATATTGTCATCAGCATTAATACAAATCTCATTAAGAATAAATTGTCAAAATAATTCAATAAACAAAGAAATTATCACGTTTTATTATGAATTGACTATACAGTGTATTTAACTTGGCTTACAAAAAATGTTCTACATTTAAATCGTCAGAAATGACTCAAGGAAATATTTGAATGATTTCTTGTAACTTCTTTTACAATTGAATAAATATCAATACATCGTCCTAAATTCACACACACACACACACACATATATTATCCAAAGAAGAAATGGCAATATGTTGCTTTCTGACCTGGTGTCTCTGCTTCAATTACTCCTGCACCGCCGTAAAGTTGCTTCTCTGTCAGTCAGTTAATTGCCATATGTGATACAGGTTTTGGGCTACCGTGTCTCTTACGAGACATGATTAACTGGACAAAAGATTATCCGTAGACGGTTCCTAGTGCTTTCTGTTTTAGTCTGGTTGCCAGCCATGGCTATAGAACCCAATCTGTCCTAATAGTTAACCCATAACTGGAGGTAAGAGAAGGATTAATACCTTTCCCAAGGTTAATTGTGCGTAAGTGAATGCAAGGAACTCCAATGGAATCCCAACTCAGTTCTCCGATTTGTCGTTCCGAGTCGATATGTATTGCACCACAACGCATATCCCTGCTTCTCTGTAATTTTTCTATAAATAAATTCACGGTAATTGTTGGAATAATTTTCAGCTATGCTTCCTAAACTTTATGAACTTAATCGCAGTACTAAGCTCTCAACGAGGTCTCAGCGATTTACATTTGAGTTGGTTAGGTGTATCCGTAAGTTCTATGTCAGCGCTTTCTTTTCTCACTCTTCCCGATTGTGGAATTGTTTTCTGGCTCTATCCTTTCGATTCAAATTTAATATTTAAATACAAATTCAACATTTATCTACTACTCTTCTATATTTTTCATTCCTTAGGAAGTATTTTGTCTCATATTTCGCCTACTCTCGATAACACGTTGTGTCTTATGCCTTTTTTACTTTATGCTTGAGATTATGTATGAGATATTTCCGCGTTTGTGCTAGTATTGTTATATATTAGTTTATATACAAATACTCATTGTTTATCATGATTAAAGATATCTTCCACAAATTTGTCCATTCATCTTTTAAGACAGATGTATTATTTGCGAGAAATATCCTTAAAATACTTAATATTCCCATACATGTGGTATTTTTGGGAATACACAAATACCACACGTACATGAATATTAAAGATCTTTAGGGATATTTCTCCCAAATAGTATATCTGTCTTAAAAGATAAATGGACAAATTTTTGGAAAATATTTTTAATTATGATAAATAATTTGCGTTATTGTATTAACTAGTATATAAAAATATAATTCATGATCAGATAAATTTTCACCAAAAAATTAAAATATACTATTTCACTCTTCGGGAAATATATTAAAATATTTTTTTTGCTATCACAAAACAAAACTAGTGAAAAAATCTATTTAGCACATTAAGAAATCTAGCGGTTGTGTAAATCGGTTACACAAATTCATTTCTACTTTCAATCGGTATGCACTGTATTTATAAATATATCTGACATTGTTTATTTAGATACTGTACGATTCTTCAGTCAATATTATTTCAATGCTCTAAACAAAGTTAATGAATATGTGAGTTTAACACTCGAGTTCATTAATATGCTCCATTACAATATCTATGTATGCTACCGTTCGAAAGAAGTAGTGTGTCATTTTAATCACCACGAAAACATTTCTCTACTTTGCATCAAATGAAGGAATTAGTTATGACAATTAAAAGAAACTAGTCAATGAATTATACTGCAAATAAATTATAAAAATCTCTAGATAATAGGGAGGTTAAAAAATATAAGCCCAAAACTTAATTAATCCGTCTAATTAACAGAGAAAATTTTTAACAAGAGATTTCCCAACCGGAGGGAGACCCATATCCAAATATAATGCTTTCTTTGAAAAGAAACATTTCACCGAAAGAGGTTAACTTTCAATACAAGTAGATCTGGCTCAATAAAGTGCGCTCTCATTTTAAAGGAATCTGACTACTGAAAGGACTTAGCAATTGAAAAGATACCCATTTTCAACAAATGACTTTTCAAAAGGACCAATGGACCAGTGTTAAGAGTTGGACGATTACTTAGTTTGGACGCTACACACGACATAACATTCTTGCAAGTCACTGTTGACCATATACCATCATGCAAGTCATTGTTGAAGTAGAAGGAAGCGGGATCTGTTAACATAAGAACTGATCAGGCATCAAAGCATGGACGGACATGACACTGCAGGAAATTTTAAATGTCATTGCCAATAGATCTTCAGGGAAGGGGTTATCTGTTACTTGTATCCTTACGACAATTAATGCAGTCAGTCGTGTGATGATGATAATTCTGTGTTTAAATAAGATGCTTGTATAAACAAAAACATATTTTCTTAAAGGGAAGACATTGGTAGAATAAAGATGATGCCAATATGTCAGGCTATTCTTTTTATGAGTTGTTCCCAATACTCACATGTAGATCATCGCTTTTCACAGTTTCTTATCGTTTGTTACACTTAGCTATTTTTTCTTTTTAATATACTTTCAGCTCTCTCTTCTGATATCTGTTTACACAAGTTCTACTTAGATTACTAGATCTTTCCACACGCTCATTTTGCGTTCGATTTTGAATATGAGTGTCAATTTTTAGGACGTGTCTTTATCTAAAGTGTACTTAAAATTGATCGCTCTATATCATATTTTAAATAATTTCCTTTGCGTTTCTATTTTGCTTCCAAAATACTACCCACCTATTTCATTGATAGTCTTTGTTGTTATTCCTCTCTACAACCAAATTGCTGTTGCGGGAAGAATCATCTTTAATTATCATAAATATTCTGAGCATTTAGTGGCTTAGTTTAATGCTAATATTAACCGCTTTCTTGTAAATTTTTGCATACATTGAGGAGCAGCCTGTTCTACTTTCCTTTCTGTTTTATGAAATCTCTTTATGAAATAAATATTTCAGAAGAAATATGTGTCTCTATTCTGCTAACTTTTATTTCTTTTTACTGGTTTGATCTGCATTATTTCCTAACGCATTTTAAGTAGGATGTAACATCAACATCTTGATTATAACATTATATTCTCTCCAAAATACATCTGTTATCTATATCCACTCTAGATATTGCCGCTGATTATTTGAATTATGCTATGTGATATAATGGTTGATGGAATCGTTAACCATGTGTTTAGGAGTGAGTATATTTTTTGCGAAACAAAAATTTGCTAAGTGATCTTATTAATGTTTTGCTTCAAATAGTGAAGTTATTCTACATTTAAATGAACTGTTCCATTTAACGGAGGCATTAATATATTCTTTAATGCACAATTTTATTTTTTCTGTAACAAAATTTAATTAACTTGCTGTAGAATTTTTTTTAACGAAAATGCTATTATTCATTTGACGCATAGGCTGATATCATTCCGGTTTCACGGACATGGAAAACAATGTCGGCAGCTACCAGTCTTTTTTCATTGTGCAACGTATTGACTATTACGATATATAAGGATTTATGTATTGCATATCTATCTCCATGTTATCTACTCATTTATGTTTCTCAAATAGAATTGTTTTCCCAAATACAAAATGGAATCACTATGAAATCATCATCATTTTGCATGCAGAAAACATGGTTTGCAAAATTACATTGTTCTAAAATTAAATAAACTCCGAAATCCACATTTTGTGAACGTAAAATTGTCCTATTTTATATTTGCATTTGCTATTTAATTATTCTTACATATAAAGAAAGTGATAGAAATAAAGAGGTTAAAACAAATAGAATAAACAGAGAAAAAGAAGTGAAAAGCTAATTATTTGCATAGAATTTTAAACTTATACTAAATAAATTGAGATATAATGACAGAAAAATCAGTCGAAATTTAGTACGTACAAAATTAAATACTTTTATGCATTAATCTACCTTCACCTATGCACTATTACTTGAAAGTTTAATATTTTTGTCTGAAATATGTACGAATATGTGTTATGATGTAAACGATACAATTTTTAAAGTAATATATGATAGAAATTTATTAGTTAAAATCAAGTGAATGTGAGAAAAGCCTATTGGGTAATTCAGGTTATTTTCTTTTATTATATGAATGGAAAGTACTCTTGTTTAAAACAAGGGCCTTTGATAATGACATTTTGAAAGCCTATCTGTAAGAAATGTATGTCAGTTAAATGACATGGCTATAAAAACAGAACCAATGATAATCCCATCGAATATTTAAGGTATAATTAAGTTTCTACCAAATGGATTCTTCTTTCACAACTGATCTTGATGCCCATATTGCGTTTCTTTATCAAAGATGTCATGAGTATGGTTTTTAAAAATGATGCCCTTAGCTGAGATAATGAGATGAATTGGTTACAAAAATTCGAAAATGGACATCTGAGAAGGAATATAGCTTGACTCTATTGACGAATACATAATATTTTCTAGAATGTTAAATGATTAAAAAATATTTTCTATTCCATAAAGCCGGTACTATTGCATATATTAATATCATTTTTTTAGGTTCTCTTCTGTAATTTGACAGGAAGATTTACCGAAACAAATCAGCTGCAGGAGTGTCGTATCAGAGTGGGGATGACATAATTTTGCCAGGATTTTTGTTTGAAAACGCTGAATTATATATCATTAACTTTTATATAAATTTAGAAAACTTTAGAATATGCAGAATATTACCGATATTAAAGGAGAATGTATAGATCTAAATATAGTTAGGAGCACTTGTCATGTAAAATGTGACAATATTGATTAGGAGTCATGATTATATACACACACAAACACACACACATATATATATATATATATATATATATATATATATATACATACCACTCTCAGAAAATCGGTAATGTCAATAGTAAGCAGGTGAGGCACAGTGAACAAAACTGTAAGAAGAAAAATATGAATAGGATACAATACAATATATGCGGTGTATTTCTGTCTATAATTATGTGCGGCTATGAAGATGAATTATATAGATATATATATTTATATATATACAGTTAATTTTATTTAACTGTTTCTCTTATTGCTGTCATATCCCGACTTGTCCATTTATGGTGCATCATATATATATATATATATATATATATTTATATATATTACAGTGTAAATAATTGCCAGTTTAAATCTTATTTGATTCAATATCAGGTATCTTTTGATAGGTAATTAAAAGTGTGCATACGAAAAAAGAATTCATTGCTATTTCACGCTGGGGAATTTATATAAATATATACATATAGATAGGTATGAATTTGTAACCCTTGGTTTCACGCTGTTGCGATCGTCAGACAAATCTATATCAATATGTCAGCTCTATTACTGATATTGAGTGATTTCAAATAAGTAATACGCCTATATAATATATAAATAATATAATATATATACAAATTGAAAATATATATATATTGTTATTTATAATTATATACATACTCTTTTCACATATAAATATATACATATATTTGACTTTATATTCCACCAAACTCTTTATATTTTAAATAGTAACTATTTAAAACCCTTAGCAGAGTTCAGTAAAATGAATAAAAACGTCGAATTTGACAGAAAATGAAATCATAAACTTAATGTAATAGATATATTCAACTTTCCATAACTTGAAGACAAAACTAATATTTGCAAATATATATTATCAGCTGCTTCAAGCTGATATTTCTAATAATGCTTTTTACGAAAATCTTTGAAAACCCAAATGATTATTTTAAAATATTTATTAATCAATCACATTTATTTTAACTAGAGAAACACACGGTATTTTGAGGTAAATGATCAATTTTAGAAGTTTCTTAAAAAATATATTTTTGTAAATATTCTCTCCCAGTAACATAATCTTTCATTCGAATTCTTTTTAACTTCCATGAAGCCTTTGTTTTAGCCTACAACCAATCAAATAAATTATGAGCACCTTATTTCTGTCGGCGATACTCCTTTTTAAGTTAAAAAAATCAATTTAATTTTTTAAGAATAAATATAAATATAAACGCATTATTTCCACATATCTCTGTAAACTATTTAAGAAAGAAAAAAATGTTTACATGCCTTTATAAATACGGCAAAAATCATGACAAATTTAAAAGAAAAATAGGTTCATTGTTTACCGCTTCAAACCAAGAGATATATATTCATCTTTTTTAAGATTTAATGTTGAAATAGTTATTCATGTTTAAAACAGCTTTTGTTAACGCCTAAATATTCATAAGCAAATATGGAAAAGAGAGAAATTTATTGGATGAAATATTTTAAAAAACTGCTTGATCTCTATTGCTAATCTTAAAACTGAATATGATCCTCATATTTTCTTCCGGAGTTACCTAATAATTAGTTTAATGTTAGCGCAGCATTCCTGAGGTTCCTGCAATTTATCTTTCTTTATCAAATTTCTCTCCTCAGAAATAAAATTCAGAATTTATATCCTGGGCAAATGCATGAATTTCGGTTGACGTTAAAGACATTTTATATTTTTGAGTAGATTTATTTCTGAAAAACTGAATGTTAATAAAACGCTAAGGTATAATAATAACTTGTATTTTAAACATGCAATGATCTTCTATTTTAAAAATATACAAACTGCGAGAATGTCACTGTAACTGCATCTACTTTTTTTCTTTTAAATTCGGGGCTAGAATTGAGATAAAAACGTTCGTTTGCTTATTCGCTCATTCCTGCTGTACCAACAGTGTGATAAGCATTTCTCGGTGTATGTCTAATGACCTATTTTTAATATATGAAATGACAGAATATCAGAAATTATAAATTATTGGCATGTTGATTTGAACAAATTATGGGAGATTTATACATATTATATGTAAAATTGCACGTCAGCAAGTATCGACATAAACTTGGTTCGTTACCAATTAATCATTTAATACCGCCATGTTACGGAATCTGAAAGACATGTAATTTATTAATAGTAGATACATTCTGGTCGGTCATAAAACATTGCTTAATTTCTTGATGTGTTCATCAAAGAACTGACGCATAACTAATGAGATTAGTAAGTCCATCATTTTCACTATGACACCTAATATATAACACTGATTAATGTAAACTTATAAATAACTGAGTATGAATGTATGTGCATCAAGGGACGGTGTTGGTGTTGCTGTCATCGCAGAGAAGATGAATTTCGGCACCAGGAGAAAAAACTAAGAATGTAGAATATCTAGATTGTTATGATGTGAAATTTAATTCAAGCTACGGAAAATGTTGATTCTTTTTTTTTTTTTGTAGTTATCGTGACAATCTGGAAGTATGCGATCATGGACTTCCACTTGCCTATGTCCTTTGTCGCTCTTAATATTTTTCTTGGTATCTCTCAATTCCCCGCTCTACAATCCATTTACTCAAGCCCATCAAATATGTCTAGCGTTGATTTCCTCTGACACACTATCTATCTTTTCATTCTGTGAGTATTAAATTCTCTAAATTTTGGGTCTCAGAAACTCAGCTGTCTCTTCCTGGTGTTAAGTATAAGTTTTCTTACTGGCATCCTAATGTTTCCTTAAACATATTTTAACCTTTACATCTGGTAACATTTTCACAGGACTTTCTATACTTATCCTCTATATAAAAAACTTGTTCGTTTAAAAAATAGCCAAATAAATAAATCACTCCTTAGTCATGAAAGACTGCAATAAGATTCCAAACCTATGACATGCCTTAATTGCCAGAATCTTGACCAAGCTCTTACTGTGTGAGTTTTATTGCCACTAATAGTTGCCTATTTCAATCTCTAGAGCGAATGGATTATGACAAATGTAAAAGTTTCGAAAAAAATGATTAGATGGTCCCAATAAAATTATTTGGGCTTAGATCACGTAAGTAATTCGGGAAATAATTGTCAGCAAAATTATAAAAACAAAATGACATTAAAATATTTTTATAAGTATGAGAATACACGTAATTTAAAATTATATTCCTCAGTTTACTTTCCATAAGTAGCGATATAAAATTATTGAAATAATAACCGGAATTTTATTCTATCATGGTGTTATTATTTTCGATGGAATAAGGTATTGATACATATATATGACACATTTTAAAAATGTCTTTTTTGCAAGAAGCTTGCTCATGTCAAGTAGATATTTTCATATGTAATGTGAAATTTAAAGTAAAATTAAAGTATTTACATATCTGTGTGTGCATCTGTATATACATGCTAAACGATGCATATTTATACTAATATTTAGAAAATATATGCATATTTTATACTTAGAATTTCTTACGTTTTTCTAAATGTGCCTATATGTATACATGTACATCTAATTATAATAGAATTATATATATATATATATATATATATATATATATATATTTATACCCACACATATATATATATATATACACACACATAATAATACATATATATATATATACACACACATATATATATACATATATATGTATACATATATATATATACACATATATATACATATATATGTACACACATATATATATACATATACATATATATATACATATATATACGCATATATATACACTTGTTGAATTTTAAAATAAATAAACAACCTTGATGAGCAAAAGAAACATGCAGATTGTGTTTCTAGTATGTGTGTATTAGCAATATGTCATATAAAATAAATATGCTTTCCGACGAATGTCATCAAAATCGTTGGGAGAAAGACGTTAAGATTAAAGAATCTTTCTTCAGATGAAATGTTTGCAGTAATAATTTGTGCTGCATGCATTTCTAGAAACCTTCCTAGACAAACACATTTCCCAAAAATGACTAAAGAAAAATTCCACTTAAATGAATATAAATGTATTTGTCTATACGTATGCATTCATCTCTTAATCAATGTCATTTTTTAATGTAAACCCTATAAATCCATTTTATCTTGCACAATTTTTTTCATATGCTCGTCAGTGATTTCTATAAAACAAACTATTTTTCTTTTATAGGGTAAATCCGAACATTATCTTTTTGTAATAAGTCCGAGCAGAAAATTTTTATTGATGCCTAGTATTTTTAATTTTAATGCAACTTCTCAATGATTATATAAACATTTTTGTTTCTTTTATAAGTTTTTCTATTTTATATTTAAATTGTTATTGTTTCTCTAGACACAAACACAAAACACAGAAAAACACACAGATATATACATACATATATACATACATACATACATATATATATATATATATATATATATTCCTGACATAATCTTAATGATAAATGTATTTTCGCAAGACGTTTTGTTTAATCGTAAATTGCTCGATATAGGGATGGAGGCATAGATTTGATAAGTACAAAGGGTTTTTCACTTTAGCTGAGTCGGTTCATGGCGACTTTGAACTTTCAAAGGATAACGTTAATCTATAACACGTCAGGATTAGTTTAAAAATTAGGAAAATTTATGTAAAATAATCATAACAATGATAAGAATTTTGAATATAACAGTATCATAATATATAGCTTAAGGTATATCATATTTTATGCGTATTATCGATTCTACATTTAATAGGAAAATTTAGGAAAACAACGGGATGCTTGTTCACATTCCAGATTGTTCGGAACTTCTGGAAGATGTTATAAATGATCCTACATCTATTTCTGACATTTAATCATTTTATACCGCCTGTCTTGTTAATATATTAACCACACATTAACCACTTTCCGCAAGTGTTATTCCTATTATAATTCTATTCAAACGTATTTGTTATTTTTGTAGATTTGATTTGGAATCATTTATCATAAATGAACGATTCAGTCATTTTGGTAATTATGAATTTTAATCTCACTCAATCATATATATATATATATATATATATATATGATGGTTTTTATTTACTTGTTATACAGTCTCTGCGTATTATTTACACGCTTTCTATTTAATGTTCTTGTCAATGAATAAACTTACTTTAATACTTTTATTTATCTCTTTGACATTCTTTTTATATTTTTACATTTATTTCTGTTCATTTGAAAATCTATATAGATACATTAGGATGTAAGTCATAAAATGAAAATAATTTTATGGAATGTTCATAGAATAAGAAATGTCTACTCATCAAAACAAGCTAATTGCAATCATAATACACAGCGTGCCAGAATTATATGCACATCGATTTTTTGTTCTAAGTCCAATAGTTTTTAATAAAAATGAGTAAAACTTGGCACGTTATATGTCAACACTAACACATGCTCAGATATAATTATTAGAGCTAATTTTAAGCTAATCTACACAATAGTAAGCAAACGGCAGCCATTTTGATGACTTGCAGCTTGTTTCAGCGTGCCAGTTGTATATGCAAATCATTGCTGAGGTGTCAAATATGGTGAAGTGGTGACAAAAAAATTGAAACATTGATTATTTTAGGAATATGTAATTTGTGAACAACAATAATACAGAACAAACATCTTTCATAGTACAATCAATATTGTATATAATTATAATTTTTATTAACAAGACAAAAAAAACCTTTGTTCCACTGAAAATATCAAACTTTTGATTTCATCTGATGAAATTTCTTTGGCAGTTGTCAGAATGGCATTTCAGAGGTCATCCTTGGAGATGTATTGCTTCCTCCGAAGTAAACCTTCCTTTTCAAGATTCTCCACAGATTTTCGATGGGATTTAAATCTGTAGAACAGGCTACCCATTGCACTATTTTCCCATGTCTGGCAAAACACTCTCCAACTATTCTGTGGTTATCCTTGCAGCATGAGAAGGTACATTATCATGCATGAATACCATCTTTTTTCGGAATGACAATTTCTTTTTCTTGTGCCAGGATTCGAGGTGTTCCTTACTGAAGCCAATAGAGAGTTTGGCGGTCGTTTTCACTCTATCTGCGACTCTGAATGGTACTACCAGCTTATTGCCAATGATTGCAGCTCAAATATCATACCGGCACCTCCTTGTTGATGCCTGATCCGGTGCGGAATTGGACCCTCATTACAATACCAGTCTTTCCTCCAACCATCAGGTCCATGTAGGGTCGCGCGACACTCATCGGTGAACAAAACAGTTTGAAAATTTATCTTCATGTGATTTCTTACCAACTCCTCTATTTCTTGTGGATATCCTTTAATGGAGGGCGAATCTCTGGCTTTCTACATTTTGCAACCGACCTCAGGATACGGCATTAAGTTAATTTGTGCACATCAGGAATACCAGCGTTTTCCAAAACGTTTTTGCTAGTTTCAAGAGGGTTACGGTAGACTTCTCTCTTGATCCTACTCATGGCTCGATGCGACACGGGTGCTTTCTTATGAATTTTCCCTTTGTCAGAAGGTCTGTTGCAAAGTTCAGGGCAATAACACATTTTTAATTGTACGATGATCGCGGACCAATTCTTTGGCTATTTCTAAGATAGATATCTTATTACAAACATCTGGACAATTTTAGACTTCTCAGCTTGAATCAAAGCACCATTACGTTACATCTTGCATATAAAGTTGGCACACGGAAGCAGGCTTCAATTCACCAAAATGGCTGACATTTGTCTTCTACTATTGCACAGATTAGCTTAGAATTTTAGATTTGCAGATGTGTTAGTGTTGCTATAAAAAGTGACCAGTTTCATTACTTTTTATTGAAAACTGTCGGAATTAGAACAAAAATAATCGATTTGCATAGAATTCTGGCACGCAGTGTACACCCTTACAGTGTTCCATAATTATATTCGTCCAAACAGATTTTTTATATTGGTGAGTAAAATAAGTTTTAAGGCAAATAACTTATGACTATTACCGATAATATATAGTACCATGGAAAGTTTACAACACATTACAAAATGGTTTTAGGAATTTCTAATAACGTTACATTAATTAATATTTTACTGCGCTTATGAAATATGTTTAGGTATTCAAACACTCAGATATTTTTTAATAGTATCCAACAAAGAAAAACCGATATTTACTAACTTGAAATGTTACAACATATTTTTTTATTTTATAAATATTCAAACATTAATAGAACATTCCAAATAAAGATAGTGTTGTTTGTAGAATATTAATGATTATTTTTATGATTGTGTTTAAGAATGTTTAAAAGTACTAAATCATTTTTTTTGTCAACCGTTTTTTAAACATGAATACAATTTGTAAAACAAAATAATTGATCAAGGTTTCAGTAAACGTATTTTTTACATTAATTTATACAGAATTGGTTATAGAAATACATCTAGTCAGTTAAATGTGCCACTGAGTTCAGTTGGTACGATTGTTCGTCTATGGAAGACGTGTTATTCCATTCAACTCTGAAAGGAATGGAACGTACGGCAAAACTATTAGCAAGAAAAGTTTTCAATGAGCCCCGATTTAGGCTTGAAGAAGTTCAGGCAGCATTAGGAGTAAGTGGATTAAAGGTGAGGACAAATGCAGTCGCTTATTCCATTCGTCGATCTGACATCCTTTTCGATATTGCTAATTATGCGAAAAGAAGTTCCTGCCAGACCGGATTTTGAAACGAAAATTGTATCAAACCTGCTGCAGTTTTGAAAAATGCATTTAGATCAAATGAAATAAAAATCGAATTTTGGCAGAAATGATGTAGCAAAAGTCTGTAGAAATAAGGGTACTGATTATTTGCCGATAAATACTATTCCAAAAGTAAAAATCGGTATCTGATCAATCATGATTTTGTTGTTGCTTAAGTTCTCAAGGTATATAGAATATTGAACTATTAGATGGGGGATGAATTGAGGATATTAGAGTGATATTTGAGAAATTTACGTTAGAGTGCACATATTGAATGCCTTGAAACCAAATTGGGTCTTCCAACATGAAAAAGAACATAGCCGCACTTCAAAGATTACAAAATCATTGTTAATTCCAAATCGAATAGACGTTCTTAAATATCCAAGTCAATCTCCAGATATCATTGCGACTGATAATTTTTGGGTAAAGTTGAAATTGAGAATTCAAAGAAGGAATCTGCAAGAGATGCATTTTGTGGTGAAAAATAATAAAATATTAGCCAATAAATATCCGGGGATTATTCTAAACGACTATATGATATGATTAGCAACAACGCTTACGAAATATTAACAGATGAAAAAATAAGTTTATTTTATAATTTTGTTTTATTAATTGTGGGTTTTCCAGCGTGAGATATTCTATTGATAAAATCTGATTGCTTTACTAAGGGCTTAAACGTATGTATCATTTGCAGTAAATGTTTCATTAAACTAAGTTAGATATAAAGAAACAGTATTTGTAATGTGTTGCAAACGTTTGCGTAGCCGGTATGAGCGGAATAATCACTGGCAACACTCAAAAATATATTAAGCATTCACTCACACAAACACAATCTCTCACTTGCGTTTTTTCTATTAATAAATGTTCGTATATGACATTATTTAATGGATTTGTATATTAAGCAATAAATATTCGTTTTTCTCTAAAGTGCTAAATCGTAATACACAATTTTTTCTTTCCTCTTTCTAATATATACTGTTAAACTGCGCTCGTACTAAACCATGGATATAAGTGTAACACACACACACACACACACACACACACACACACACAAACGCTTTCGAAATCACGATTTATCTGAGATGATTTTGACAATGGTTGCCAATGCAAATGTGGCAATGAACAAAGCTAGACAGATTCCACCCGGAGTTGTTGGAGCAAAGCTAAATCAAACTGGGATTACCACTGGCCAACCTAATCCGGTTATTGTTAATGTAAGAACCATAACTTTTTATTTTATACTTAAATTAAAAAGGAGTAAATCATATGAATGCAGTTTCTGTTTAAAGGTTGCATATATTTTTTAAAACTGTAGATTATCCACTGCTTCTTTTTAACTTTTATCCCTTTGTATGTGAATTCATTTACTATACACGATCTTAATCCTGCTACTGAAGGTGACTCTGATTTCTAAATTTGTTTGAATTGCGTAGTTGTTGCCATATCCTTCTATGGCAATAGAAAACAATTTTTAGTGAAATTAACAGTAAAGTTAAAAAGAATGAGGTGGAAAGGGAATTAATATTGAAAATGCAGAATGCTAACGGTTAGATATGTTGGAATTCTTTTGTTAGTATTTAAAAGCTTCAGTTAGTTTATTCTGAACAAACCATTCATTCTCATGTCCAGATTATTATTGCTTTTATATATCAGCAGTTTAAGAATGTAGGTCTATGGTTAACTGAAAAAAATTTTCATAAAGTTTCTAATCAATTTTAAGAAATTATGGTTGAGCATGCAAAAAATTTATGGGCGAGATCTAATATATGAGAGAAAATTGCGTGTATGTGAATGAGATTTGTGTATGAGTGAAAACGACGATCGTGCCATTGTGAGAGAAAGCGTTGCATTTGTATTGGACTGTTTTTCTTCATTGACATTTTTATCAGTTGTGTTTTATTTTGTTTGGATCTTCATTCATATCTCTCTCTCTTCATATATATATATATATATATATATATATATATATATATATATATATAAGCCAACCTTTCCTGAAGATCCGTTTAGGTGAAACCTTGGTAGGTTTGTTGGCTCACTAGGTTAATTTACTTATTCTGCTCCGCTTATGTAGAGCGCTTTTTTGTTTACTCATTTTGTGTTTTTTTTTTTGGGCTACGTACTAGCTCGGTCCAAATCGCTTTTGCTGATGTTCATGTGTTCAGCTGTTTCTTTTTTTACAACCATTATATATATATATATATATATATATATATATATATGATCTGTTCATGATATATAGCAAACAATTCTATATATATATTGTCTCTTACAAACATTTGGAGTAATATCACAAACTTCATTCACGCGCATGTGCAACACATTCGAGTTATAGTCAACTATTTGCTTCTATCTGTTTCCCAGTATCTGATCAAATTATCAAGATTTCAATTATTTCAATAAATTTCAACATTGCTTCGTCTTTCTGCATATAGTTATATAAACACAAACACATATTATATATATATATATATATATATATATATATATATATATACAACTTTATATTGTGCCAGAATCTTTGTTAAAACAAAATTTAATTCTATTCTTCTCTTTTCTCTGTGACGTATTATGTAACTACATTTTCATTCGGATAATTAACCCGTAAACTCTTTACTTGATGCATCCTTGATGTGACGTGGGTAAGATTCTCCAGACGTTATTTTCACACATCAGTAACTGACAAAGCAAATATCTCATAGCTGATATGGTACGATTTGGAAAGGATTGTTTTAGAGCTATTAAATAAAATAGACAAATGTAAAATAAAATTAAATCCCCCTGATTACTGATATTAAACGTTTGAATACTAATTAAAAAAAGTCGTTATTGATAGATGAAGATAATTACAGCAAAGCGAAGAATGTTTTTAACAAAAAATATTTGTTCGTTTGTATAGCTTAAGCTAAAAAGTTTTGCGTGAGAATGTATATTATGCAACTGCCTCGGCAAAATTATAAGGCCTATTCATAAACTATTTAACTGATGTTGCCGAGTTAGACAGAATCTTACTAACAAAAAAATCCTGTTCATAAGCATAGAATGATTGTATAACAAAAATTGGAGAGAATAATTTGAAAAGAAACAGAGAGAATATACAAATGAATAATGATTCAACGAAAATAGCTTCTTTAAGAAGGTGACGACTATGAAGTATATGAATGATATTTATGAAGTTATTTAAGAAAGCAAATACAAATAGAATTGCATCAAATAGATTAGAAAATTTCCTGACTCAAATTTTGCACTTACCAAAGTTTGGAGTATAGTGTTCAAACAAAGGCAAAAATGATAAAGAGAGCAATTATGCCTAAGAACAGGGAAAGTAAGGTTCAAAACAGGTGTAAATAAAAGACTGAATTAGGAAGCAATAAAAAGAATGAAATTACTGAATAGGAAGATGGATAAAGAATTGAAAGTTAGAAAAAACTAGGAGAAATAAAGAGTAAGAGAAACTAAAGAACTATCGAATAAACATTGGAAAACGAAGTTGAACAGCAATGAAAAGAGTGTATTTTTGTCAACAAAACAGCAATAAGTTACAGATGTAAGCTTTTTAAAAATCTGCTGAATGAAAGTGTAGTCAACTGTAAAGAAGAGTTAGAACAGCAACACGAAATAAGAATTTGATGAGAAAGAGAGAGAGTGAGGAATATTGAAATGGCGGAATGTCATTTAAGAGAGAGTTGTAAGGGAAGAGTGAGATTTTTGTAGAACAATAGGTTGATAAAGAAGAGAAATTAAACTCTTCTCGAAGCAAAACCAATGAATGAGGATTAAGTCAGGTGTAAGAAAAAAAGGTAGAATTTGAAAGAAGTAGATAGATACATCTATATGAATGAGTGGAGGAATATTGCAGAAGGAAGGGCGGAACAAAGAACGGTTAGAAAAATCAGATAAAGTGAGAAACTAAAGGCCGCATCATACACATGAGAGAACCACGTGTTTCGTCGCTTCTCTAAATTCCAAGGGGAATAGTCAATGTAATCAGAAGAGGCGGAGAAAAGCTGAAGGGAACTGGAGGCGGAGGTAGAAGCCTATAGGCAATAAATAGCAGTCGACGAATGGTGTTGCAACAATAGGCATTAAACGGAGGTACAATTTTTCCCGCTCACTTGACTGGTTTTCAAAAAAGTGAAGACAATTTGCATGTTAGTGATTTGCGCGCGCATGAAATTAACAGACAAGATTGCGAGGAGCCGACATGTAAATGTTGAAAGATAATGGAGCACACTTATAGAAAAAAAAAACGAAATCAACAGAAAAAGAAACTAAAAAGATAAGAGATTAGAACAAAAGAAATCTCTCTCTCTCTATCTCTCTCTCTCTATATATATATATATATATATATAACAGATTAACTGAAGGTGAGAAATATTCAATAACGTAAACAAAAAAATCGTCCAGAAGATTGCGACGTCGTCTGGAGGACGTGGTTGAAGCTAATGGCGATGATATTAAAAATATACCCATTATTATTTTCAGATATTTTGTGCAATTTTACTAAATATAACTTAGAAAATGAGATGCCAGTTTTATTTAAATATTTACATAATTTAGACAACTTATCCATCGCGCTTTGGCAAGCTTTTACACATGCATATATATTGGGCATAAACATACTGCTCATCAGTATTGATAGACTCAGCTTTATTCTGGCCGGGATTGAAACTCGATCGATTTGGTGTAAGTCGGAATCGCTAAACCCCAAATCTATAGGCATTTGGGAAAGGCGAAAAGAAAATTTTAGCATGTTGTATATAACCTGGGTATACACACGCCAATCACGGAAAGAGCTCAATTCATTGATGAAGAATGAACATGCCCCATACACACAGCAATATAATAATTGTCATCTAATTAAAAATATTAAAACATTGCATTTTTTAAAGTTGTATTTGCCAAAATTATAGAAAATATCTTGAAATACAAAGAATAAATTTATTCAACATAATTACTATTCGATTCAACCACTATATCCTGAGGACTACATAACCTTCTCCTTATTTATGTTGGTGAATACTGTCATAATGCTTACCTTCAGTTCATCATTTGTTTTACATATGTTGTGTTGATCTCTAGCTCAAATACACCCACACAAAATAATCAAGGGTGTGTTGTAATCTGGGGAGTTAATTGTCAGATATAAATAGTGATATAGTCATATAAATTGTCCATTCTACATAACTGGTTTCTTCTTTTTTGGCATGGTGCGGAATTCTATTGCAAAATGCAGTCTCCCATCAGTCACCTTGGCCAAGATTAGCACTATCTTCTCAACACATTTGATAGGCTTTTGTGTTGAATTTGACGCCCTTAGTAACAAATCCAGGAGTTCTTTTCTCATCAGAAATACAGAGTGTGTTTTCCAAGACGCTGTACCTTCGTAATCATCATTAGACTCATCCAAATCTTTTTCTAATCTGATGCGCTTTTCTAGAATTGACACTCAAACACTTTTATATGTTCGCGATAGAGCTTCCAGTGCTAATGCTACTCTGAACATCATGCCAGTTAAGAATTTCTGGCTGAGTGAATGATATCATGGTGAATATATTTACATCTGATGCCCAGCTGAACATAGTATGGCTTGCAAAATCGTAAAAATCTAGATATTCTTAAAAAAAACAATGCCCAAATTGGGTGAAATTAGAAAATATAAAATGGCGTCAATTATTACATCACCCTGCCTCTGTGTTATATATATATATATATATATATATATATATAAACTTCATAAGGTTGTATATGACTATGAATTATTTCTTTCTTTACACCTGGTGGCTTTCTTTGAGTATTTGATTAAGTCTTTATAGTTCCCCTGTCCTTCTCTCCTGTTTTTCTATTTTCCTTCTTTTTTTAATTCCTCTACGTCCCTTTTATGCTAGCCCCATTCTAGTTTCTTTTTCACCACCCTATGCTATGATGAAATATTGTCACTTCAATGTTGAAAAAAATGTACACTCTGTAGTAGATTGTAATTTGAACATGTTCTCAAGTAGAGTTTATAATAAATATTAATAGCTCTATTGCTTTCTATATTCAGCACTGTTTTAGATAAATGTCTTGACCGTTGATAATATTTTCCTCGTTTTTTATTCATTTAATATATATATATATATATATGTGTGTGTGTGTGTTTGTGTATGGGGGGAATAATTGAAATCAGTTTAGTGGATTTTTTTTTGGCTAGCGCTGCTTTCTTTATGTGCTATAATATTTTTCTTATTTTCTTAAATTCCCACATAAGTTTAGAATGTATTGCGCTGTTCATATATTTATATTTTATAAAGGATGGTTTGTTTATGCCATTTTCAAATGGAACTAAACTCCTTAAATACAACTTATTATACACAAATTTCTTCTGAAAATATATTTGTCTCAATTGAAAATTCTTAAAAAAAAATTCATTGTCAGATGTAAATCGCTTGTAGGCTTGTCTGAAATTTTCACCAAACATTCGACTCGGTAAAATTCTTCATATATGGAGAGCGATTGTGTGCTACCTTGCCGAACAGTTTAGAATTATTTAATTTTTGGACGGTTTTTATATTGATACATTTGAATTTCCCTCACTATTTAAGAGCAGTGATTGAAGCAATATTTTTAAATGATGAAAGGAACATTTATGCGTCCTCATAAGTTATTTGCCAAAGCTCCCTGACCATTTTTTTGAATTCCAAAGGCAAATCTATTCTAAAGTGACAAATCATTAAAATGTACATACGAAGTAATGCATACAACAAATAATGAAGTAAATTAAAGGCAGGAAGATAATATTCTGCAATGACGGAAATCCAGTGGATAAACTCTAAAACATGTTCTCCTTTAAAAATAGAATTAATTAAAGAAACGAAAAGAAGTCTGGATGTGAAGTATAGCTGAGAAACACGGAAAAATGCCAGTCATGTTTTGCGAGAAAAGAAGTAGTGAAGGAAATTCGGAGGAAATGAGAATGTGGAAGAAATCGATTTGAAAAAAAAAAACAGGCCAAGTCTAATATATAAAAATTGTTTAATAGTAAAGAAAATGTGGAAGCAGAAAAACCTGAGATTAAATGATTTAGTGAACTGAATGAAAGAAAGAATTTGCTGTAAATTTAAATGAAAAAAAATAGAAATCTTAGAAGACGAAGAAAGACATTCAAGTGTTGAAAATAATGAAATGGTGAAAGAAACGAAATGAATAAACGAACATAAAAACAACAAAAAGGAAGGAAATAAGAAAAATGTAAAAGGTATTTGCATAAGAAATTGAAGGAAAATCGAACGATGATGATAAAAAAATGGAATTAAGGATAAAAGTAATTCTAAAAAAAACAGTGAAACAAGTTTGATTTCAATCATAGAAACACTTAAATTGTATTTCTTCCTTCTCTTATCTCGAAAGAGATTGAGAGTATTATCTTTTATTTTAGGTTTTCATTTATTTCATGTCATTTATAATGAATTTAAGTTAAAGATTTGACCAAAACAAGTTCTTTATATCGTTTTCCTTTTAACTCTTTTCTTTATTCAACTCTAAACTTTTAAAATACTTTTACTTAAAAACGTTCAATCTTCCTGATTAGCTCTGTAAATTATGCTAATTACATAGGAAGTTAGATTGCGGTGGATCTTAAGTAATTGGATTTAATCAAACCTTGTGGATGAAAATAAAACTCGGAATTTTGTATTGTCAGGAAAAAAATTCAATATCTAAAGCATTTTTTCTTTTTAATTTCGAAGAAAAATACATTGATTGAAATATCCAGGACCAACAAAAAGAGAAAGAAGAAAGAAATATATTATATATTTATTTGTTCATTTTCATTTAATCACGGTGAATATGTTCTTAAATGATGTAGACAGAAAAAGGAAAACGCATAAATTGTTTAAAGATATTTTTTGTTTATATTAAATGGAGCCAAACAAACTTTACTTTTATTACAATACAAGATTTCTTTTAAATTACACTCTCATTGAGAAACCTCACACTGTATAATTATTTGTAAAATAATCGAGACTTTAAAATAGCACAAACATCTAACGATAGTACGAATGAGGAGTTTGTTTATATATCTCAACTCACGTATTGGTGTTGATAAAAAAAAAATTCTGTACTGTCGCATAGAGGTAGCAAAAACATTGTTTTTATTTTAATTTTTTCATGATACTATCAAAGTAAATATAAAGTAGCCTTGTATAAGTAAAAGGACTTTTTGTGAACACACACACACACACACACACACACACACACACACATATATATATATATATATATATATATATATATATACTAGCAGTATAACCCGGCGTTGCTAGGGTGTAATGAAAGCTTTACAACTAATGCATGGTCCTGGAGCACATACTCTTTGGAGTTTGGCACGAAAGACTAAAAAGCAATAGTTGTTTCCAGTTTAAGTGAAACCGTAGACTGAAAGGAAAATGAATGTTTTTTTCGTCGTCAACTGAATTTTGAAAGCTAAATACTTCCTCTGCGTAAATATAATCAAGGCTGAGACTAAGAACTAGAATTATACCTGTCAAATGTGTTCTATGGACGCTCTTTTAAATTTCTAATGTAGCTGTTGATCGTTTCTTTTAAGATATAATTTTCTTTCTTTTATTATTTTTTCAATATCTTCAGCATCGCCTCTAGTCTAATATTCATACGCTCGAAATTATATTTCTTTTTACTTCATAAACTTTTTCTATTAATTAATTTAATATCGCTATTTCTATGATTGGTAGTCAAGGTAGTCAATGAACAGTGTGACAATACAGATTTGACGTACACTATTATATGCTGACTACTAACACTTCTATTTGTTTATATGTTCTGCTATTATAATAGACTGGTTAAACATACTTTCTTGTTTTCCGTGTCTTTCAATTTTCGATTAATAATAAATTCAAAAGCGTTCTAATAGCCCCATCAAAACAGTGAAATCATATTTTATTCGTAACATAAGTTACGCATATAGTTGGACTGTCAGCTATGTACAAGTAAGAGTTATTAGATCCTATATGAAAATATATAACTTTTTGCCAAAGCGTGCATTTTATTACGTAATCGATTGTTTAAAACGTTCATCTCCCGCACATGAAACACGGTTAAGAGTCTTTGTAATCTTGATTTGTCAATAAGTTAACTTATTAAGAATTTCGGCCGTTAGAAAGTATGTGTAAAACATATCAACTGTTGACACAGGTATTCTGAAAAAAAACTTGTGCAGGCAGAATTCTCTCTGTGTGCTAGTATCGTAAACTTGCATTTGAACGTATTCTTTTTATTCAAAACTCATGGTAACAAAAGATTATGGTCTCTGTCACGAAAGATATAAGGTTCACTTAGCATAGCTGCAATATAAATGGCACATTGTCATTGTGGGTATTGGAAAACATAAATATTAATAAGTGTCTGTATTAAGAATTATCTAGATATCTTGACAGATAGGCGTACTTGTAAACGAGCAGTTAGGTAATTATCTATATTCTTTCCAGAAATGCGTTTTGTTGATGGAAGATGAACGTTGTCATCCATTGGCATGGATTCAAAAAGATTCATATCATTACAGTGTATTTTCCCACATCTTCTTTCTCCTCTGTATAAAGAAAGAATTCGTATTAGAATTTATTGCTATCAAAATAAATTTATCACAATGCTAAAAAATTCACAAGCAAATGTATATTTTAATATTGATTACTCATATTTCTGTTTTTCAAAAGCCTCGGATTTTTCAGCTGGGAGTGAGAGGATACCTGATAGTAGTAACATATTAAAAACTAACATGAGCTGCTGCAATACGAAAAAGTGATTACAATCGCATCACATTGAAATAAGAATTTCCTCATGATCAACGAAGTTAAGCAACGTCAAACATTGCCAGTAATTTAATCGGTGAATTCTTAGCAGGGGAAAAACAGTTGCTGTAAGCTTGGATGCGTGGGTTATACAATAGATAATGGCTCGGAATTGCTAATTTGAGAGCTAATTTTATTTTTCTTCGATCCATTATATTCACTTCTTTCAAATACCCTCGGGGGAAAAAAAACGAATGATCTCTCCCAGCTATGGGTTAATCATTAAGACATTTCTCCTTAAACCGTTTTCTACAAAAACAATTTCCTACAATATAAAAATATTTGCTGGTTTTAAATATAACCTGCAAACTGTTGATAAACCATAAAGAAATAATCACTCTAACAAAACTAATTAATAAAATGTAATTTGTTTTAATCGATTTTTGAAAATACGATATTCATTTCTAAACAATTACTGTCTGTTGATTTTTCTTTGAACCTTACTGGCTACTTAATTTTTATTTTTTGTTCTAAACTTAATCCGGTGTATTTCTTCGCTAATAGGTTAATTGTCTCTCATGTTAAACAAATATATTCTTAATGTTGTTTATCTTTCTTGAGCATTCTACTTTCTACAATGACCCCTGCTCGATTCTAAAAGAATAACATACCTTAAAAGCACAAGTTTATTAGATAAACGAATGATAATGGCGCAAAGAATCTGCTCAAATATTTAGATTAGACGAAACAAAAGCCGCTACTCTTTGAAGTTGATTGCAAACAAATTGCTGCATTTAGCATTAGCTATACGAGAACGGATTTTCAACATGCCTATCCATATCCTTTCCGAGAAGCAGTGTTTTCATTACTATTTTCGCGGACAGTTGAGTTCTGTTCATTATCTCTGACATCAAGGCAACAAAGTGGTTTGATATATATTTTAATCTATTATTGGAGTCATTCAAACAAAATCACCTTCCCAACAAAAACACGATTGTCGCCAAGAAGTGTGTGCAGTGTGTGCAATGGTAACACACAAAATTATTTACAAAGAGAACATTTCATAACCGTTAAATTGTCTAATTAAAGATTAACTACATATCATCCGGTTAGTATAGACACCTTCTTTAAATTAACAGTCAGCAAAGAATATTTGATTTAGTTTTGATCATGACAGGTTATAATGAACAAAGATGTTGTAACACATCTTATAAAGAAATAGTACTAATCGCTACGGATTGAGAGACGGGATGTTCAACCAACCAAAGTTGACCTGTGATATATATAATTATATATAACCTTTTATGAATAAAATTACATATTTTATGTTTTGAGTGCTTCTGTATGTTGCTTCCTTTGAGAATGCAAAGCATACTGTCAGAATTCGAGAACATGCTTTAGTTTAAATTACCTTATTCATTAGTATTGTTGGAAATTGTTTATGCGCCGACAAATCAGCGTCACGAAAAGTGGACGGATAGTTGGTTGGTTTTGTTTAGCCGCAAACTCACTATTCGAAGACAATTTATTTACTTTCTATAACATGGAAGTGTAAAAGCGGAAAAGGATGGAGTTTAACAAGTCTAAAGGATGTGTGGATTATTTAATGCCCTTTCGCAAATATTTTTTCGGTGTAAGTTAGTTTCTTTTAACATGGACAGGATATTTACATCGAAATTATGGTTGAAATTGTTTTTGTCAAATGCATTTGATAAATTATGTTGTATTGGGTTCAAAATTACGTCTTTTGAGCAACTGTGAATGTTTACCAACATACTCTAAGAAATGGAATTTACAATTACAAGACCTTGAAGATCACTGCTTATTCAGACATGTGCACAATATATGAAACTTAAAGGAAGCAACTCTTCGGATAATCTTTGCAGTCGTCGGCAGTTTTGAAGGGCAGTGACTCTTGTACCACTTAATCAACAGAGAAACGAGTAATGTGAAGAATGCATATCCGCATGAAACGAATGGGTTTTATAGATAGATCGGGAGAAAATTGTGTGGATAGATTAGTTTGCAGCGAAAGGCATGTATAGTAAGATTAAGGTAAAACGAATGATATTTCACAAAGAAAGAAAGATATCACTAAAGCGAATGAGGTGGCTGAGAAGAAAATGGGCTAAAACACACACACCCACACACACACATTATATATATATATATATATATATATATATATATATATATATATTAATAACGAATGAAGTAATTGGAGGAAGATAGAAATAAAACGAACCAGGTAAATAGAGAAAGGCAGCGAAAACGAACCAGGTGGATATGTATGTTAGTCATTCAGATTAGTAAACGTTCGTGCACGATTCATTTAAGCCCCCTCTGAGTCGCGTGTCGTGTAATCCCTTTCTTTGAACCTTTAATAACCCGATGATTAATCATAATTATCCCTTTACGTGAAGACTACTCTTAAAATCAATTTCATTTATTATCATTTTTTTTTATTTCTCTGTGTAGAGGGCAGAGTTATATTATCTCCGTTCCACAGTTATGCTTAGACGAAACTGAATGATACACTTACATTTTGACTACCAGTGAGGATTGGTTTGTTTCCACGGACAGCACGTGAGATTGAATATGTACCCAGTGGTAATGAGGTTGGCTGAAGAATTAAAAGCTTTCATAAAAAAAGGCCATAGTTAAAGAGAATTTGTTACGTAAAACACTTGAATGATGATTGAGTAAAGACGGAATTCGCTAGAGTATTATTCGAAAATGCTAAGAGAATAGATGAATATCTAGAGATATTGACTTAACAGCTTTCTCATATAGCTTATACTTCTGAAATAAGTTAGTAATTACATTATTCGGGCTGTTGTCATCATATTTATTGCCATATATATATTCATGACATTTTGACCGTATTTAGCTCTAGCCTACTTCAGGTAAACGGAATTTCGTACCAAAGCCATGTTATCGATCAATGGTGTATATTGTTTTCGCTACAAGAGTCATGAGATATCCGGATGTCTCAGATATTTCCTTTAAACTAACTTTCCATGTTATTCATTAACTACTACCGAAGCCAAATATTGAAATCGCAACACTTTCGGTCAAGTCAGTGGATCTGACGCTTTTATCAACTGGGTCATGTATTCCTTTGATATATTCTTATATGTCGTTAGAGAATTAGTTGTTATATTCAAAATGTTTGTTAGTTCAAGATATTAAGTTATTATTCAATACCTATGAAACTACATGTGCTGTTGTTAATTCGTGAATATTTGGTCTCAATCGCAAATATATTACAGAAACATTAGCATGGATGTAATAAACATCACCAGCTTATATATAGTGATACAAAAATTCGAAATAATCTACGTTGGCATATTTTGCGTATTAAACTGTCATCTGAAGAAGCTGATTTTATGATAAAAACAACTCAAAATTAGCAAATGAGGACTGAATCGTTAATTAGATACTTTTAAACTTTCAACAATTATACAATATCCTCGAATCTTTGAGAAACAATAAATGACAGTTTCATAAATTTACACATGCTATATATATATATACATATATATATATGTGTGTGTGTGTGTGTTTGTAGAAAAACTCCGAACTGTTTTAACTCTAAATCATTGAACATAGTCTCATCTATTCACTATGAGCAATATTTCTGCTCATAGGCATGTTTTGCAAAGTGTTTTGGACTGCCACACAACTGTATTTGCTATTATTATATTACTAACATTTGTGATTAAACAGTTTATTCCCTATACTTTTGTTCAAGTGGTCCACTTTGAATATTATAATCAGTGCTACGGGCTTATACGACCATTATATCAATATATGCGAGAAAAAAATTAGATATATAAAATAGCTAAAGGCAATATAAAATTGTTGATAATATTTTCAGAAGATATAGGAGTAATTTCTGTCTATATTTCCGAGATGAATTCTTGTTATTATTTATATTATTTAGATTGTTGTCATCACATTTATTGAGATATTCTCGATGTTTCGGTCAAAATTACAACGAATATCACTTGAAGAAACTGAAGAAAACCAGAGAAACGTCGTGAATATGACAATAAAGTTGGGAAAATCTGTCCGCACAATGTATATATTGGAACAGTAGTATCTATTTTCCCGCTGAACACCCCCCACACACAAACGCAAAAAAGATATATGTATCCAAATCGTGGAAAAATCCAATAAGTTTTTGTAGAAATGCAAACAATGTAATTGAATCTTTTGTTTGGGATATTAGTAAAAGCGAATACGACGTCTTAGTTGATGCGAAACTTCGTAGAGAAGTTTATTTGCCATTACCTGTTTAATAGTATCAGCGTGTGTTTGATGATCGTGCCCGCGCCAAAATGACTCCAGAAATCTTTCAAGTGATAAGCAGTCACAAGCCTCAAGATTTGTCTCTCTTTTCTTGATGAGACTAATGCCATTTCCTCCTTCACGTAAGGTTAGTTGCATTTTTTCCTTTTTTTCTACATCCAACACTGTTGAAATGCAGCATTGTTTTCTTTTCTCTCTCGTGTTTATTTAATGTTTCCCCCTATAATACTGTATCAGTTAAAATCCTCTTTCCATTCTGTCTTGCCTGATATTATTTTATGGAGAATCCGCTTCCTGTTAATGCTATCAGACTAAAAGCGAAGAAGGTCACATTGAGAATATAAAAATGCTGTTTTTCTTATTCACAGAAACCCGTATAAACGTTACATATTTATCAATGTAGATACATTTATACGTACGCACATTATATATAGTTATATATATTTATAAGAAAAATTATATATAATGATTTGTCTGTATATAATTTTATTTTTGTGTGTGTGTGCCCAAAAAGAAAGGTGAAGAAACTAGTAAATCCAGCAAATAACCAGAGAAAATAGTTTTTGGGTATTAAAAGAATAAAAACCTTGACAGGTGACATTGGACTTAACATAAGAACAAAAACTATCAAATATAAAGATTGGAAAAGGCGGAGTCAGAAAAAAAGTAGGATTGAAATCTAGTGAGACGGCAAGGAAGAAATTTTATGTGTGAAAAAAAAAGCAAAATTGAACAGATCGGAAAGAGCATTGCCAAAATGTAACATGATAGAGAAAAATCATTCGGAAATAACGAAGCAAGTTGAAGAAACTACAACCAAATAATAAAGAGGTATTTAAAATAACTGTAGGTAGAAACCGATCATAAGCGGAAGATAAAACTCAGAAATGTATAAATAATTAAATATAATTAATGGAAAAAAAAGTGGACTAACTATTTAATAGAAAACACAATCATGAATAAAAGTGAATTGAAGAAAAATGAAAGAATAGATAAAGAAAAAATAAATTAAATTTTTGAGGAAGAATGAAATATTAAAAAATATTTAACAGTGGATAAGAAAACTGATTAACCTAAAAGAGAATCAGGAAAAAAACAAAAAATACATACAATAAATGTAAAAAACATAAATTGTGACAAGAATATGTCTCAAAGAAAAAGAGTAATTCAATATATGGAAAGAAGAAAAATATTTTACAATAAAAAACATGGAAGAATAAAATAAAATGCAAAGAAATGAAGAAAATAGAAATTTAATAAAATGAATCACAATTAAATAAAAAAGTGAAATTAACACAAAAAACAAAAAACTCGGATCGTCGTGTAGATACAATAAGGAAAGTAAAATTAAAATGATATGAAAGATGGGTAAGTTAGAAATATAAGGAAAGATATAGAAAGAATAATTTCAGTTCAAGAGAGGAGGAAATGACGAAAGAAAAATAAAGCAAGCAAGACAGTATGTAAGCAAGAGAAAACAAACTAACGAAAATTCTTGTACAAAGAACAAAAGTAATAAGAAGGAATGGCGGTTTAATAGCAATGACCACAAAGAGAATGTCAGAAGAGAGTAAAATAAACTGAACACAGAGAGAGACAGAAGAATTAAAAGTACCATAACAATAGAATTGAGTAGAACACAAAATATTTACTTTAATGACATCTGTGTGTTAGCATGTTTTGCTTTTGTACATATAAGCACGTACGTATATGGAACATTTCTGTGTATGGAATCTACAAATACCGACACCTGTTCATATAGACCAATTCATGGGAGTGCTTGTGTATTTTGTCTCGTCTTTTCTAAGAGAATCTACTTAAGCCTCTAACTTCGCTTGACAGTTTTTCTCGCCTTAGAGCGCCATCTTTATTTTCCATTCCCACTTCTCTCCAACAGCCGTTATTGCCAGTCATACATTGATCGCTAGCTTCAATTTTCGCTTCTTTGACTGACTTGTGATGCATTTCGTTACGCTAGACAAACATACGAGAAAAGAAAACATGAGGTATAATAAAAAAAAGTTTAGTCATATATATATATATATATATATATATATATATATATATAAATAAAACACACATTTTGCTTATACATGGGGGGTTGCAAATATATATATATATACATACATATATACATGCAAACACCCACACGTGTGCGATTGTGTGTTGTATTTCATTTTTTTTTTAGTGGGTTCATACTTTTGAAATAGACGCCCATTTTTTAGTTAAAACATTATGTACAATCGGCCAACGCAATCGCGTAAACATTAAGATTATGTGTTCTCCAAATAACGAATGATGTAACAAGAATGTTAAAGGAAGAATAAATTCCTTATATTGCGCTCACCCCCCCATATATATATATATATATATATATATATATATATAAGAGGGAGAGTATTGTGTGTGCATTGATATATACTCTGTCATAAAACATTTTTCTTCCTGATAAATTTTGTAGATGAGAAAAAAAAAACCTTCTATGTACATACTTATGTTAAGATGTCTACATACACATATAAGAAATATATAAATATTCAAATGGATATATGAGACCTCTATTTGAGCATCTAACTGGAATTTTTTTCGGTGTTTTGTTACACCTATATTGGTTAATAATGTGTAAGTTTGAAATGCTTATATTGCTTTATATATATATATATATATATATATATATATATATAATATAATAACAAGACCGAATCTGTAAGTATCTAAATCCTAAAACTATACGAAAATAAACTTTAAGGACACCAAATAACAGACAGAATCTAATTCCGTTACTATCCGTCGCTGTAAGGCGTTGGATAAGAGGGGGGAAAAAAAGAAAAATGCGGAATACAGACAACACATACAATACCCCGCAGTAAAGAAAAAAACCCCAAACGGAACCAACCACAAAGAAAGAAAAAGTGCTCGATACAAAACTACCCAAAGCGAAGTAACAAAAGGAAGCAAAGTAGAGCAAAGACACGTAAAAAAAATCACAAGATCGCCAAAACCTACCGCGGTTTCACACAACGGCTCGTCAGGACGAGCCGTTGTGTGAAACCGCGGTAGGTTTTGGCGATCTCGATATATATATATATATATATATATATATATATATATATATAAACTGAATCATCATCATCCTACACGTCATCATTAACATTGCATGCTGTTGTAGTATTGCTATGCAACTATTCATTTTCACTACGTATTTTTCAGTTGCTTGTCAATATTTTTTAATGATCTTCCAGTCCACTGAACGATATTTTCTTCATTTTCCGGCTATGTACATTATTTTCGCTTGCTTAATAGTGATATATATATATATATATATATATATATATTGATGAGTATTGTCAAATATCGAAGAGTAAAATATACATAAATACAATAATAACTGTGTATAATTTAATTACAATATTGATTTCATTTTGACGAAAAATATGATATATGATATATTGATATATTGATATATGATATATGATATATTGATATATGCAAATGATATGTTAAAACATATCATTTGCATATATCAATATATCATACTTAAAATATTCAAACCATATCGCATATCACACATATATTTAACATATATTTTCTGAAGGAACAAATGTACTTGTACATTCCTTTATTCATATAAAGCTATTGTCAGGTTGTTGCCAATCCTATCTTTGTATGCCCTGAAAAAATACATTTTATTCATCGTGGCTCATGATTACCTTGAGATGAAAAAGGATTAACGTTTCTTCAGCCAGAAGACAAAGTACTGTGTTTAATATATATATTATAGTCATTTGCATTTTTACTTTCGTGTATGCCTGTTGTTTGTTTTTTTATTTTGTTGACTGAACAGTATAGTAGGTGTCATTTAGACACCCTCTGTGATAAAAAAATAGCACTATGCCGCAGTTCACTTTGCCGGAAATGCTAATACGATCATTCCTCAATGTGAACGTACCGATAAAAGGTCAACCGAAATTATTATGATGGCCTTACACTCAATGTGGATGTTTATATCAATTGTTTCGAAGAAATTGTGTTGCCTGGGCCAAGTGGGTGACTGCTGGCAGACATAATTCTGATAACAGAACACTAAAATTGCCACACAATAGGGGAAAACGTTTATCACTGGCAAACAACTTCTGCCACAGTATCACCTCTTGCATCTGGCTATTAACTACCCAGGCAGTAGCACCTTTGTTTATTGTGTAGGGTCAGTTGATCAAGAGACCAACAAAAAAACTTTTATGCCAAAGACGACCTGAAAGCAAGGTTTATTGTAGGATTCACCAACTTAATCAAGGTTACTGTCCAGAATAAATTCAGAAGATCCTGGTTTCTTCGAGAGGCCATGGTTGAAACCAACGGTGGTTTTGTGGAAGACATACAGTTTCTTGTATTTAAAGATGTTTTTGCGAAAATTATATGTCTATAATAATCATTTGCTAAAATAAGATGTTTGGATATTTGCATTATTTTGACAATTTATCCATCGCACAATCTATAATGCTTCATGTTCTTATAAATAAAGGAAAGTATAATATTGCATTAATTTAGAATTTAATTGCCCGAAACCTAACCCATGATTATGAATATCTATTGAGGGAGATTACATAAATAAAATTTATCTACCTAGTTTTAATACAATTTTAAGCAATTAGAAGACAAAACCTTCTTTAAAGATGAGCAAGGTACCTTCGCCCACCCCTATTATATATATAGTTATATTCTTCTACACGAAAACGCTTTTTCACGAACGTACGTACACACACACACACACACACATATATATATATATATATATATATATATATGAATAGGGGTCGCAGGCTTGAATTCTGCCGAATGACACAGATTTTCGTAACAAAAATTTATCGTAAATAGTGAGACCGATAGAAATAACTATAAAATACTATTTATATATCTACTTAAATACGAGTATCGATCAAAAATAATGTTCAAACAAATAATTTCAAATTATCGTTTATTTAAGAGCATTTAATTAATCTTCGTTAATTTCCGTAATATATATATATTACGGAAATTTAACGTTATCATCGTAGTTCGCATGCGGGAGTTTTATTCAATAATATACTTAATGTAGTTGAGATATTATTTCAGATATGCAAAATAAAGATGATACTAGACAAATCATAGCATCCTTCACCTTGGAGATAATATTCAATTTATGTGTTTCTCCAAAATATACAGGTTACATGTTTCATTCCTGCCGCAGCTACGCAACATATCAACGGATTCAGTGATTTTTTCTTTTATGTGCCGTTTCCTTACAGGACGTAAGCGATTGTTATCCAGTACATCTTCCTGTTATTTTTAGCTTGCGATATATTGTGACCACCATATATGTTCTGCCACCCATTTGCTCATGCCCATCATGTATGCTACTCGCTGTTTTCCTCTTTCCCTCAATGTGTCCCTTGAGTATCAGATTTTTAATGATTCCTCACTCATTACGTGCCCCTGAATTTTCAACTACCTCTTCCTGATGTTAATTATAAGTTGCCTTTTACATTAATGAAACAATAGCAGTAATATTTGATGGAGACGCGATTAATAAGACTTCCCCATAAAAGGATCTGAACACACCCACACATGCACACTACTTTAAACCTTAATATTTATTTGAAATTTCACATGCATTTTTACTCCAAGCAGTATGCACTATTTCTATCAACCTACGTATTCGGGAAATCTTAATAAAAATGCTATTCTTCAGAAAATAAACTGGTTTCCAATATTGTGGAAGAAACTACCGTATGAAGAGGTAATAATTTATATAAGTTGTTTCAACTAATAGGTGTTTAAGATTGCCTTTTTCTAATGGATGTTTAATATTGCCTTTTTCTCAAAATTGGTTAATATAGAAGTATTGCTTTTATAGGTATATAGTTATTATTACTGATATAACAATAGCATACTGGAACTCAAAACTGTCAAGTTTCAGTGTTCATTGCACCATCTGGCTGATGATGGTGAATTGAACACCGAAATTTGATAGCTTTTGTAGTATGCTATTATTACAACAATACTATCTATCTATCTATCTATCTATCTAAATATATATATATATATATATATTAATCATGTGAGCCCAAGCAAGGCATTCCACTGCCATTATAGCGCAGGGGGTTACACAGAGACATCGGGTATAGGAAATGTCAGAAGGAGGATGATAGACGACTTAGGATGTACATAGGGAGAGAGTTGGAGGGAGTGGGTGTGAGTTAGTGTGTTAGGAGGTGTCTATTGACCCTACATTTAAACTCCTGGCGGTTGTAACCGTTTGGGAAGCAAGTATGCGGTAGGGAATTCCACAGGAGGGAAGTGCGAGGAAAGAAACTGTTGGAGTAGAAATTGCGGTTACATTTCATCGGTTTCACTGAAAAAGTGTGGGACCCAGTTGCCAATCTAGTATTTCGTGCAAATTCACATCTAGGGGGCACCAGTGATTTAAGTTCGTCAGAGCAGAAGCCATGAAAATATTTATAGAAGAGGCACAGGGAAGCTACGTCACGCCGGTGAGAGAGAGACTGCAGGCCGTCAGCCAAGTCGGTATCAATCACATTACAGATTCTTCGCTGTATTTTGTCAAGAAACCCGAGGAGAATAGATTACACGGACGGATGGTAGATTTATATAAGTGCAGGATAGATTCAGGCGGAAAGAATTTCCGGGCCCTGCACAGAGAGCCGACTTTCATAGCTGCGGATTTAGCAATGAATTCGACGTAGTCATTCCACTTGAGGTCCGCTGAGAGTGTCAGGCCAAGCAGGCGTAGTGTTTTACTCTCTGGGAGGCAACCCTGTTTCATACTAATGGGAGGGAGGTGCGATTGTCTGTGGTGGTTAATTGACAGCTATATATATATATATATATATATATATATATATATATATATAATGTGTGTGTGTTTTGTGCTTTGATGTAGACCTAGGTAATATGTTGTGCGATCATATACATATTTATCAATCTAACAAGTTCCAACGTTTACTTCCTATGAAGCTTCTACTTGAAGCATTTCAGAATAACTTTCGAAAAATCCCCTCTATGCTGCCTTTTTAATGTGAATAACCTTTTATTATTTTCGTATTATGAACCGAAATCCGAGTTGAGCGCTAATATTTAAAATACCTAATGTGAGGAGCATTTTTGAGATGAGATACCATAAAATACAATATCAGGAAGGTACCTCTGCACCTGACGCATGTCAAGTCACGCAGCTTTGCCCTCTCGGCAACTCCGACCACGCTGTAGTCTCTCTCAGTATTTCTTTCTAATCTCACTCCCCACAGGAGCCCCCTACCTATAGGATCTCCTACCTTTACCAAAAAGCTGACTGGGATGCCTTTTGCGATTTTCTCCGCGACGTCCCTTGGGGAAAAGTGTTCGACCTATCAGCTGATGACTGTGTCTCTGAGGTCTCGTCACGGGTGAAAGCTGGCATTGATAAATTCATACCCACCAGGAAGTATTGCTTAAAACCTCATTCTTCTCTGTTGTTCTCTCCGGCCTGCTCAGCCGCCATTACCCACAGGAAACATTACTTTCGTCTATTTCTGAGACTGTCATCTGATCACAATAGGCGCCTGTTCATATCTGCTAGCAATGAGTGCAAGAGAACCCTAAATGACGCCAAATGGTTGTTTGCTGAAAGAATGCGACAGCGCATAGCTGAAGGCAACTTCGGTTCTAAGGACTATTGGAGGATTTTCAAACGAGTGCTCAACAATAGGAAATCCTCAATACCTCCTTTGAACTCGACCCCCATAAGGCGTGTGGAGACGATGGAATCCAGGTGATTGTCCTTAAGAGGTGTGCTCCTGAACTTTCCCCTGTCCTCTCTAAACTATTTAACTACTACCTTTGTGCTTCCTGCTTTCCTGCAGACTGGAAGTTCTCTTCAGTCATTCCTGTATTTAAGAATTGTGGTGAACCCTCGGATCCATCCAACTATCGCCCTATCAGTCTTCTACCGATATTCGGGAAAGTATTCGAGGTCATAATCAATGCTGAAATAGTTCAACATCTTACTGCCCACAAACTGTCCTCTGACAGGCAATATGGCTTCCGCTTTGCCAGGTCCATGGCCGACTTGCTAACAACCGTAACGGAGTACATGCTCCAGACCCTTGATGAGTCTGACGAGGCTCGCGCGGTTGTTCTGGACATCTCCAAGGCTTTTGACACGGTTTGGCAATCTGGCCTTCTATGCAAACTACGGGGTTACGGTATTACTGATCTCCTGCTTGACCTAATCCAATCTTTTCTAAATAACCGCAAAATGAAATTAGTTTTGAATGGGCGTGTCTCTTCATCCTACAGCACGAATGCTGGTATCCCACAGGGCTCTATTCTGGGCCCGACGCTCTTCCTCATTTTCATCAACGATCTCTCAGATGTGATCAGTTCCCAAGTAGGCATCTACGCAGATGACACTACAATATACTCTCGCACCAGTAAGAAACCTGTCGTGGCGGACAGACATAATTTCGATGCTGACCTTGAACGGGATCTACACTCTGTGGTGAACTGGGTCAAGAAGTGGCTTGTCAACTTCAATTCCTCTAAGACCAAGCTGTTGTCTGTCAACCATTACAGGCAACCTCTCCTGCCTCCCATAAGCATGGACCAAGCGATTCTCCCGGAGAGCTATATACTACGTCCTCCTCGACCTGACCCTCTCCTCAGACCTCAAATGGAACCACTATATTGAATCCATAGCAAAATCTACTGCTAAGAAAGTTGGGTCACTATGTCGATCCAGGATGTTTTTTTCCGCCTGAATTCATCCTGCATATATACAAGTCAAACATCCGTCCGTGCATGGAGTACTGCTGCCAATTATGGCCAGCCGCCCCTGTCGTTCCCCTCAGTGTTCTTGACAGGCTCCAAAGGAGAGTCTGTAAAATGATAGATACTGATCTGGCGGCTCGACTGCAGCCACATCCCCGCAAATTCAATACTTATCTACTAACCACTAGACACTAGCACTCTTCCCACCCCCGTTTAACCTTCCCTTCCTCTCCACCTATATATCTGTCATCGCACCTGCTTTCTCAGCCTTCTATTGCTCCTTTCTAACTAGTTTGTACTCCTCATTCTTTTCTAATTAATCTGTTTACAGTTATGCAGCCCCCTGTACATCAGTGGCATTTCTATATAATCTACTTGTTCTTTTTTTTTATTCTTTGCAACTTTTTGAATGCATCACACGTTATTCACTTTGTTTACATATGTTAATTTAATTCTGTTTTGCTTGCCATAAAGATGCTAATCACCTAGGATATCAACACGTTCAGTTCATTTCATCAACATTCCAGTATGCCGGCTTGCATTCCAGTATGCCGGCTCATAGTTAATCATTTCATGAATACATCCGATTTTCTCAGAAATCTATTTTAAATATATTGTACAAACATTACCGAGTTAAACATAACTTTAATAAACATTAATATTTATATATGTTTCTTAATATTAAATAATCTCCAAATATACTACGTTAAAAGAACATATGTAGATTTTTATTGGTGTTAATAACTGTTAAAAGTAATATATTTAACAATATAGTTATTAAATGAATGTTGTAAATTCTAATAGATTCCAGCAGATAAAACTTACTGAATCAAATCTGCCGTAGTTTTCGGTTAAAATATTTAATCATTGTGGAGTTTAATTTCATTTTTCATTGCATCATTCGTACCAGCTGATAAATGCTGTCATTAAAAATTTGTATATATATATATATATATATATATATATATATATATGTATATATATATATATATATATATATTGTGCAAAAAATTTAATTTTCGTTTTGTCCCATTTTAGATGCTGACATATTCTGACACTATGTCTTTTGTAAACTGTCTTCAAATTTGCATGACATACACTTCCTTCACAACAAAATAACCTTTAATTTCAATAATACTTCAACTGAAATATCATATTTTCTCATTTAATCGACGATGAAAACCTATATGTTGAAGAGCTGTTGCAGGGAACAAAACGAGAAAAGAGCAAAGTAAAGAAATATACGATTATGTATGGAATGATTACATGTTCTTTACACAAATATAAACAAACTGAAAAAATTGTTTTCGTCAATATTTATTTTTTGCATACAAAAATCTACAAGCCTTTATTTATAATTTAGAAATCATAAATGCTATCTTACCTTTATTCCATTGTAAAAATCTTTTAATTACTTCAGCTTTATCTCGACGCAATACTAGCCTTAATATATTTAACTGTTTTATTCTATAAATATTTGCTTATTTAAATTTCAAACATGAATTATGTTGATATTATGCAATTCACAGATAATTAAACAATTATAAAATTTCATGGCAATAAACGAAAATACTTTTTTTTAATTATTCATCTTGCTTCAGTAGGTAGGCCACTCACAGAAATCAGCCACTAAATATAAGAAATGGTTCCATTTAATTCCTTCTCCTTGGCATTGTTCGTCGCTTTTATTGCAAGTCATAAATCAAAACTGGCCAAGGAAATGATCCAGAAAACAGTTCAAAAGCCTTTGCTGGATTTTTTGCTGCCTTGGTTCACTTTTATCTTTGATTTAATTTATGAGCTTTAGATTCTTTAAGAAGCCATTGAAGCGACGATTCTTTCTCTCTGTCCCAATCTCTTAGAATGTCTATTACTAAGAAGTACATATTGATTGATTTCGTAATATTAGTCTTTTTTTAAAATGTCTTTTTATACAGATACACACACACACGCATGGTTATTTTTATGTACTGAGTCTGAGTTTATGTATATTTGATTTTTTAAACTGCTTTTAAAATAGACCAATTTTAACACGAAGCAAAAAATATCTTTATCTAAAACGAGACGACCGACCGATTAATACAGTTCACCAGAAGAAAAAAATATTGGCGGGAAATCAAAAACATTTTCTTTGCGTCTGTAAAGATTTCCATAAATCTGTTTCTGTACTTAAATAAATGTACATATATACATACATACAGACAGCCATAGGCTTACGGTAATATGTTATTGAAACAATGATTCTTACAGGTTCACCAAAGTTAAACTTGAGTTTGGATGGTTAATCGCTTAGAAATACCACGTTTTGTAAGGTGGTGGTGCGTTTAGTGTCTATCTATAATATCTCAGAATTAGAACTCGGACAGCGTAGTTTCAATAACAATCAGGTTAGATATATTCACTTACATGTAAATATCTTTGCGAAAGGAATGCAACTCTTCTACCTTCAGCTATTTATTAATTATTAAAAATTCTATCGAAAAAAATTTTCGCCAAATTAATTAAATAAAATGTGCGTACAAAATATTTACATTTCAGCATTACATGCTCTTTATATTTTGATGTTATTTTAATAAAAATAAAATTCGAACTAAATAGAAATCAAATTTAATTACTTAATCTAATATACTTTTTGAAAATGTATGAATTAACTTCTCCCCAAATTATAGGTTAGTAATAGGTTAGTAACCATGACTTGCATCAGTAATTCAATATCTTCTAAAAATTCTAAAAATATTTTCTGCTTTAAATTAGCTGCAAATAATGAATAAACTGAAAAAACGAACAAATCTATTAATCACACGCATAAATCTCTCTCTCTCTCTCTATATATATATATATATATATATATATATATAGGCGAAAATAATAAAAGGTCTTCAAATTTGATTTCGACTATTGTATATAGCGTGTCTTTTCAGAATATTGGTGATCATGGCTTTCCTTAATTTCCTTTGATTTTTAGCACTTACTAAATTCAGTTTTTTATCACTCTTAAACTTTTGCCACAAGATGATGAGGTCAGTTATGAATTAATTTTTTTTCTCTATTGTTTTCCATATATCTTGTGCGTGTCAAATCTTTCAAGCCCGCTTTCTTCATTATACACTTTTGAATTATAAACTATTTCTGGTGTTAAATATCAGTGCAATTTTGTGTTTGCTTTTGCTAAAAAACTTCGTCGTTGCTCCCTTATGTTCTGTAAATGGTGTTCTCCTCTTGAAGGTTATTTCACTTCAAGTTTCTTGGTGTTTACTTGCTGCCATTGTCGTGCATACGCTGACATGTGTGAGCTGATAATTCATCAGAGCTTAGTACACTTTTCTTGGTTTGAAATAATTTTTTTTCTGACTGTTTAATAATGTGTTTATTTTCAGAAAAGCAACTTTAGCTATCGCAAAGCGTTTTCGGGTGTCAGTACTGCATTTTCCGTTTTTTAATACACTTCCAAGATATTTAAATGCCTATACTTGCTCGAGATTTGTGTCTCCAATATTGAGTAGTTGTCTTTTTTGTTATTTTTTTCTCTGACTACCATTCATTCCGTTTTCTTATAGTTCTTTATTCAAATGTTCTCATTTTCCCTCTCCTTTATTCTGTAGGGGTTATTGTAGATTTCTAAATAGCAACATATTGACTAAATTTGATTTAGACAAGTCTAATGACAATAGAAAAAAGTAATTAGTAGAAATATTGTTCTGCATTCGTACGCTACACAGTGAGATCCCAGCCCTTTGAGAAAAGAAAATTTCCATAATTTGCAGATGAAATTGATAAATGCAACTGTCACTTCAACTCAAACCTTTTTCCTGCACTTCCAACCTGCAGATACATACTTTTTTGTCATGTGCGTTTTAGATACAACCACATTAGTATCGTATATTTATATCTGGTCAACCTTTGAATCGGTTTTGTTGTTTAAATGATTGATTATTTCCAACTTTTTGAATGCATTACACGTCATTCACATTATATTCTCATGCGTTCATTTAATACGGTTTTGATAACCAAAAAAGACGTTTTAACACAGGATTATCAACACGTTCAGTCCATTTGATAGACATTCCCGTATGCCGGCTTATTATGTCCATGTTATTGTTAATCATTTATTGAATATCCCCGATTCTGTCAGAAATCTAATTTAACCCGTTCATTCAGGAACATCGGTGTTTTTGATAATATATTATTAGCAAATTTTCTAAACTGTGTAACATAATTGAGCCGCTGTTACTTAAAATAGCTAAACATCAGGCAAGACATCTTCAATCCATCAGACAAACGCTTACAGTGCATGTTTTTATATGTGACTGCTCGATCTCCTGTAAAACAGTTGCCAGGTTGAGAGAAAGACGGCTATAAATATAATCGGAGTGTTTAAAATCCAGTGCGAATTGGTAGAAAAAGCAATCCAGGAGTTCTAATTAAACTGGCTTGTCTCTTTTTGTGCACAGGCACTTATCAATATGGGCATGTCTGCTTTAATCACAGTTATTTCTATCAGGCATTCATCGAAGCAAATCTTTTCGAAGCGATCGGGCTAGTCTCATTGAATTTTACCGGAAAGATGCATAAAGACATCCATCCGGTAATTTATCTAGAAGCCTTCTTTGATCTATATACGTCTCTTTGTATTGAGTCATTGCACCCAAAACTCAATCCAAATTATTCAGCTACACTACCACTATCTTTCGGTCAATATATCTCTATCTATCTGAAGATATTTATCTTTCTTTCAATTTCACAACCTTTCTGTTCGTGCATCATAGTTATCTTTTTCTCTCTGTTACTCCAAAATTTTTTATGATTACCAATGCATGTAATGTTAACAATTACAAAAAATGCAGATTTAACGCAGAAGTTTATCTATTCACACCATTAATTTTTATTATAAGTTAAATTATTTTTCAACATCAATTGTGAAAATCACTTATTCATCAACAATTTTGAGAAAAAATAAACGTCTCTAAATATTTTAAGCAAATTTGGCATAGCATTCTCTACACATCCAAAATTTTCCCTTGGGTTTTTTCTCTTACAAAACACATCAGATGTATCCACTGAAGATAAGTCACAGACCTCAAAATCAATGTTTTTCAAGTCCTGCTTACACAGTTCATATAACTGATACGCAGGAAATTCAGAATTCCATAAAAAGTGTGAAAACTACTGTGTGATGTCTGTTGTGTGATTTTTTAATATCAACTGCTTTCAAAATAAAAAAAAATATTTACCCGCCAAATAACCAGGAGGTGTACTTTACAGGAAACGTTAAAATAAGCTTAATAGCAGGTTTGTCTTTTTAACCGGGATCAGCAAAATAACGCATTCGTATTTACATTTAATGCTTTCTTATTTCATGACTCTTCACATCTTTTTATCCTTGGTATCTTTAAGTTTTGTTTATTTTCTATCTCTCTTAATTTTTGTACTGCTAACATTTTTCACTAAAAATTTATATATGTTTTCCCCTGCTTTCTGAAGTTATTTTTGCTTTCACTACGTCATGTGTCCAAATTTCCGAACCCAGTTTTCTCGTTATTACTCTGAGAAATGTCAAATACTTTACAGATACAAAATATATATATCCTTCTTGTTTCAATGTGAAATAAGAAAAATTATTGCTCACATATCCTATCTAGAATAAAAAATTCTAATTCTTATTCTCTTATGCGCACTGTCATTTCAGGACAAAGGCGATCATGACTTTCTTCGTCTTTGTGTATCGAGGCGGCAAGTAATTTTCTAAACATATGCCGCAAAATATAATGAATGTCTATTATGTTTAACCATGAGCCGTTCTAAATGTCGTATTTTTGCTTTAATTTCAGTTGCAAATAAAGACAAAAATTCTCCAACATTTGTATAATTATTTATTGATTTTTTTCTAAGCTTTCGGCTCACATGAGCCATCTTCAGAGAGGTTGTTTGGACTGAAATATTATGACATCCACCATCACCGACGATTTTATTTTGTGTTGACATAAAACTCCGTTTGGCAACGGCAATAATTAACAAAAATAATAAACGCAGTTCTTGCAAAGCGGTTTTATGACGTCACACCGCCTGATAGCGCGATATGACAAGAAAACCATGTAGTCAAATGCAATTTAATATAGAATATTTAGAACGGCTCATGATTAACTATAATAGACATTCATTGTCTCTTATATTTAACAGCATGTTTAGAATATATATATATTTTTTTTCTAAACATATTCTATTAAATATAAGAGACAATGAATGTCTATTATGTTTAATCTTGGGCCGTTCTAAACGTCGTATTTTTGCTTTAAACTCCGCTTGGCAACGGCAACAGTTACCAAGTTATTGAGTGTTGGTTGTTTTGATTTGATGTACATCAAATCAAAACAACCAACACTCAATAAAATCAACTTTAAAACATGAAATAACGTTACATTGCATTTGACTACATGGTTTTGTTGTCATTTCGCGCTATACCGCGGTGTGACGTCATAAAACCGCATCGCAAACTTAAGAACTGCGTTTATTATTTTTGGTAACTGTTGCCGTTGCCAAGCGGAGTTTTATGTCAACACAAAATAAAATCCACGGTGATGGTGGATTTTATAATATTTCAGTTTAAACTACCTCTCTGAAGATGGCTCATGTGAGCCGAAAGCTTAGAAGAAAACCAATAAATAATTATCCAAATGTTGGAGAATTTTTGTCTTTATTTTCAACTGAAATTAAAGCAAAAATACGACGTTTAGAACGGCTCATGATTAAACATAATAGACATTCATTGTCTCTTATATTTAATAGAATATGTTTAGAAAATTACTTGCTGCCTCGATATACTAAATATATATATATATATATATATATATATATATTGCAGACAAAAGCAACAATATTAAATTTGTACCCAATACACTAATTAATTTTTGTTTATAATTATTTGCGACAATTAAACAAGCGTTGTTGGATTTTAATGATTTTACATATGAACTGGTATTCGGACGTCCCATGAATCAGAAATACCCAGCTAATATTTGTTTTGTTTTTTTTGTCAAATTTTCCTTAACGAGAGAATATGGCATGGTATTAAAAGATTAATGTGGTTATGAGGTTTTGTAATTAATATATGAATATCACTAAACTTTTTTTAAGAATTTTAGTAAATTTATTTCCATTTAGTGGAAATTATGACATAAGAAGTGTGACAATGATAAACATTTACTCTCTGCTTTAGCAAATATATAGTTCCAGAATTATTTTCATGTAACTTAATCGACAATATTGCAAAATCAATGGAAAAACTTTACTTTAATTAAAATTAGATTTCAGCTATGTTTTAAATAAGCATAGAGATTTAATTTGAACCTGAAAATTTTATCTACAGAATTTTTAAATTCTCGGCCAGTAAAACTATCAATATTGCCTCTACCGTTTTTAAATATGTATCATTCTTTCTGACATCTTGAACATGAACGCTCAATATCTGAGTTAAGAATAAATCTTTAATAAGATAAATGTATTTGTGCTACGGTTTGCGTGATGCTCTATCCCCAAGGGACAGTGTAAGGGGTTAAACCTGGACCTTATTTTGAATCGAGTTATTCACAAATTGTGAGATAAGCCAAGAGCAAGTGCGTGTAAATCGTGACTGACATACACAAACGCATTAAGAATGGATTTTAATCGCGTTTGCCAGCGTCATAATCTATTTAGAAATGCTGAGAAGAATTATTTAAGATTATATATATATATATATATTGTGTGTGTGTGTGATGGGTAAATTGTCAAGTTATATTATATGTTTCACGCATACGTTGTCTTTGACGGCTGCACAGTATAGGAATCAATCAGACACCGTCTGTGAAATAAAGAAATTACCACCATGATGTCATTCACTCCACCAGAATTTAGAAACGCCTACTGTATTGTTTACCATCGGAAATAAGTACTTTAATACAAATATTTCACAGTGTTTGTTTGACAACCAGTGTAGAGCATTAGATTTGTATCATTCTAAGGTTGATTACGAAAGTGTTTCTAGTGATGGTTACGTTATACAGCATTCATCTGCCAGGGACCACCGATTCAACAGGAAGTCCTACATCATGTCTTGAGAAGGGAGAGCTTCTCTGGGTTTTGGCAGATCCTATTTCTTGCAACATGACAATACAACACACCACACAAGCAGTAGTAACAATTCATTGCTCCGAAATTCATTCACTCCAAATTCTCGTTACGTAACTAACCAGATTCTAACGCACACATCTTTATGTGGGGCAGACTTGAGCGAGAAACCAACACATCTCTTTCTAACATTAAAAATGAACTGAACGCAAGGATTATGGCGACATTCGACAACTTAACAGACTGTATACCAGAGATCCAGCCGAGCCCCAAGTCGTCTGCAGTCAATGTCCTTGAATAAATTTACTCTTTAGTATTTGAAAACATTCCTGTATATCTAGTAAATATATCTTTTAAAATGAGATATCAGTTCTATTTTAATTTTTGCACAATTTAGATGACATCCCTCACACCCTGTATATATAAGTGATGCAAAATAAAGTAAAAATAAGTTCGACCCTATTCTGCGAAACTGGCAGTGACTAAATATTAATTATACTTTTTGGCACATATGTGTGCAGCGATATGTTTATTTTTTCTCATGTGTATATTTTCATTATATTTCTTAACGTCATGGATTTTGACCGAAGCTAGGCGAAGGTTTCGAAACATAAAAAAGAGTAATATGAAATAAAAACTTTTTTTTTTCATTTAAATATCGATATATGTAAACAAGTCATATTTAACTATATAACTCAAGCAGTATAGCCCGGTGTTGCTCGAGTGTAATGAAAGTTTTAAAACTAATCCATGGTTCTGGAGCTCAGACTCTTTGGACGTTGGCATGAAAGACTAAAAAGCAATAGTTGTTTCCACTTAAAGCGAAACCGTAGACTGAAAGAAAAATGAATGGATGTAAGTCAAATTTTGATGCCCTTAGTATCGATATCAATTTTTCTGCACTATTGTAAGAACTGCAACCTTGAAACTTCTGAATATCGTTTCTTATGTCTTTGTCTATGATTGTATCAAATTTGATTAAAATCGGACCACTCTTTCTATAACCCGATTTCTTCGATTATCGATTTTCGATATTTATCGTTGGTACCTCGACACAAAACCTAGCTAAGAACACTTGCAGACGCTTGTAGTACAACTGTGTAAATTTTCAAGAAAATCCGGTTCAGCCGTTTCTAAGTCTATAGGTAACGGACGGACACACAGACACACAAACAAACAAACAAAGTTCCATTTATAAACAAGTTTAGATACTGAAATCGTTTCTTGTTAGTAATAAGATGTATCGAATAAACATTTGCTGACATACAAATACACACTCATATATATGTAGAAAGAGAAAGAAAGAATTTTAATAAAATCAAAAGGAAACCATTTAATCCTTTGATGAAATTTATCAAGAAAAATGTAAGTACTTTATTTTGAAAGAAATCTAAATAAAATATCTATTTTCAAAATTTTTGCATTTAAGAACGTTAAATATATGTCGAGCGATTTCAAAATTAAGGTAAACTAGGGAAGATGATTAATTTATATATTTATTCTATTTAATATAAGGTTAAAATTATAATGTCTTGTGGTTAATTATTTTGGCTTGAAGAAGGAGTATATCGTTTAAAAGAAGTATTTCTGTACTAATCCTTGGATTATATTTATATTTTGGTAAATTACGGTAATGATACTTTAAAGAATGTTCTAGTTATCCAAGTGACATCATTTTTTAAATAAATTATTATTTAGATCTAATCTGCGCCTTATCTTATTTGTGATTTGAAATACTAAATTACATCTGAGATGAAATGCTGATTTTTGAGTTTAGAAAGAATCAACTCCACCTCAACTCGATATATCTCATTTAAGAAATTGTAAAACTTCCGCATTTTATTAATTGCGAAAACATTTAGAAAACTCTCTTTATTAATATTTATATTTTAATTTGATTTTATCAAAGAAGTCTTGTATCTGTGAATATAGAAGTAGCCTAAATTTTATTGTTAATAAAAAAAAAATAACTTATTTTATTTACTTAGTCTTCAAAGCTTTTTATTTATGTTATTAACGTTTGGAATTAGATCAAGCTATCGAATTATGTTTAATTAAACTTGCTCTTGTATTTTTCCTAAAACATTTTAAATTTTCCGTTTTAAAATTACATTAAGAAACTATTATTTTCCAATAATTTTCCAAATATTTTCAAACCCATAGCATTAAATATTTAGGACACTTCCGATTTGATAATATTGAGATTCGAATCCGGATCTCATATGTCGGAAAGATAACGCTCTAACAACTCAGCCACATTAAAGCCGATATCTTCTGATTTAAATTAAGAAGAAGAAACTCATGTCCATCGTATGTGATAGAAGGAAGAGAGCACTAATAGTAACTGTGTGTTTGGACTTAATAGTTTGATTCAAAAGTTTTCGCAGAAATTCTAAGTCCTTATCTGTAATACTTGTTTAATCAATTCACCTCAAGCAAGGCTGAATCACCGCGAAGACATAAGAGACTACTGGGTCTGAAAGAGAATTAAAAGTCTTTAACAGTAATCAGAAACTTACAAATTGTATAAACTTCATAGTTTATTTAGAGACGTTAGAATTATAAATTTCTAGTAGAATTTTGAAAGAAACACAAACACAATCATAAACTGTAAACAAAGGATAAAACTTTACTCCGTGTCTAAAAAAATCTAGGAAGGGTGTTGTCAGTTGCATTTTAAACTACACAATGATTGTGTGTCTGTTGAACGTGCTCATATGTTCTGGGGAATATTTGTCAAACCACAAATGGTTGTAATCGGAACCTAGAAGCCCGCGATTATTTTCCAATGAGAAACACACATACCTTTTATCATCGGAGACTTAAAAACATAAATGGACAAAAATGTCTGCTGGTAATGAAATACAATAGACACCGCCTGAGAAAATATTTTCTGAAATTTCATTATCGTGTTCACTGATCTTTTTTATTACTTTTTCTATTACTATTTCCTTCATCTTAATTCACTTACTTTGTCGCAACAATAACCAAGGTATTATATTCTACTAAACTTAATCACGCATCACGGGCATGATACAAAATAGATGAAGTCTGACGGCATTTGATTTGCCATGCATTAATTTTTTTTGCCTTGTTTTATCTAGACATTTACTTATTAGGCGACGATTGCTAGAGCAGTCGTTAACATTTCTGCATGTGCTTACGCTCATTATTATACGAGTTTAATTAAAGATATTGTTTGTTTACACTTCATAAAATTGAATGGACATTTCTCGGACTTCTCCGTATTGAAAAGATTATGAACCATTTTTATTTTATTTTAATAATTTGATCGTTCATATATAATGTATAAGTTTAAGATTTTCTTGTAAGAAGCCAGTAGTCGAGCATCTTACAAAATTTAACAAATTAAAACATTTTTATACTTATCAGTTACTTCATATTAAATCAACTGTTCCAGCATATATATATATATATATATATATATATATATATATATATATGCTGGAACAGTTGATTTAATATGAAGTAACTGATGAGTATAAAAATGTTTTTAATTAATATATATATATATATATATATATATATATATATATATTCTACCTCACGCCCAATAGTCAGAGTGCTCTAATTCATTACTGAATATATATATATATATATATATATATATATATATATATATATATATCACCATGTGTTACATTTTGTCATTTTAATTGAGTAATTGCATCAGGTTTCTAATAGAAAAACGCTATAAGATTGATTGTCAGATCAGTGTAATATGGTGCGATGTGAACATATGTTTCAGATAATTGATACCGAAATAATTCAGACGAAAGCAGGATATCTTCATATGGTTTACAAATGATATTGTATCGCTTATATAGAACATATCTATTATGCCTGTTATATATTATTTTCTTAAACAATGTAATAATCAGATATTCCACCACTGTTTTAATCTATCTGAGAATTAAAAGAAAATGCTCATTCTCACATAAGGTGTAAATGTTGAGCATCCAGCAAAGTTCTAATTAAATACACAACGAAATTTTGGGAAGAAAATTTATGATTTATATTGCTGTACAGTGAGACATCTACATTATCATACTGTTGACACTTTATACACTGTGTCAATTCAGAATGAAGATCAGGGATATCTACAACATAGTTTTTTTGTTACACTAAAAAGAGTTGACATTCATACTATCCACCTTATATATATATATATATATATATATATATATATATATATATATATATATATCCCGTTTTCGTGATATCAATCTTGAGAAAATTCAAATAACAATCAGCAATATTATTAGCCTTGATCTGATATTTCGGCTTCAGTTATTTTCCAACACCCTTAAAGTTGCTCTTCTCCGATCTTTCTTGAAACAATTTCATGGTAATTCTTTCGATGATCTATTCGGGATGGTGCGTAGACTCTTCATGCTTAAGCGTAGGACTAGAGCGGCGATGTGGCCACGTCAATTTCCAGTTGAGCTGGCTAGATAAAACCATAAATTTCATCCTATGCTTTTCTCGTAACCATCAATGTCCTTTGTGGTAATCTCTTCGCGCCCCTGCTCCCCAAACAGTTTTAATCTGATTACACCTTCTCTGTTCTCGTTTTTTAGCAATATTTCTGTTACTCGCTTTTCCATGCCAATTGCATCTCTGTTGCTATAATAGCTTGTATGGATTTGAGCTCCATAAAAACAAATCACAGAAAATAGTTCCGTGTTTGAATAATTTAATTCCGCAGATTCAGTTGTATTTAGTATGTCCTGTGAGTGTTCTCATTTGTTCCATTAGGATTGCAATTACAATTTTAGCTTAAAACTAACTTCATACTGTCTATGATATCAGATTTTATCAGTAAATATATAACGATATCAGTTAAAATCAGTTCTTCAAATGTGAGTTTTTTTATGCGACATTCAGTACAATATAGACGTTAGATCTAACATAGCATTTCAGTTCTCTTAAAATTAGGACAATACAGACATTTAGGAAAGCAATTTTCATGAATTGTTTTTTTCAGATTCATGTATTATACTTAAAATATGGAGATATGTATTGTGGTGCAGTGGATGTCGGCTCTGAACTGGAAATTGGGGAGCTGATATCGAATTTAAGTTGAATTCCTTGCATTCACTTACGAGCAAATTTGTCTCCTTCCTCTAGTTATGGGTTAAGTAACAGGACTGACTGGGATCTATAGCCTTGGCTAGCAACCAATCTACCACAGGAAGTAATGGCAGCCTACTGCGGGAAAATCTCTTTCGAGACATGATCGTCCAAGCGCGTATTACGTATGGCACTTAATTGACGGACTTAAAAGATGTATTCACTTTTCTCATAATCAAGAATTATTTTTTTTGTTATTCTTTACAAGATGATTTAAGAATCCTCTAAATTTTTTCCTTGAATCTGCATTGAAATTGTCATATTTTATATTAAGTCTGAGTTCGCCAGTAACAAACACATGTACTTCAACTAATTTCCTTTTAATCGTTTTGTCTACATTAAAACTTATGTTGAACTTTTTTCTAGGTTTGATACGTTTTCATTATTTACAATGGAACAAATGTAAACATTTGAGTTTTGATTGCGAGCAAGAAATACGTGGATAATAGCTTAAATGCAAACAATTATGGTGAGAATAAACATCCTTGATTTACGTATGAGTCGACATTTAAATATTCACCGAACTTCTACGCATGTAGGCTACATAATAAATATATTAGAAAGGTGGATTATGCGAAAGTGGGATTTAAGGTATTTGTATTGTTAGGTACGAAGATTTTATTTAATCATGATAAAAACATATGATTAAAAACTGTTGAAATATTACTGTAGCTGATAATTAACATATCGTGCGATAAGTGCGCACCATGAGTTCATATAAAATTTTCGAGAGGCATTTCGACCACGTGACTGATCATTTATTAAATGAAGCATTGAATAAACGGCTCGATTGAGATAAAATTGCCAAAAATCTCTTCCTTAATCCGGATATTAGAAACGAGCAGTTTCGATGGACGAATGTATATAATAGGGATCACCATTTTTTTCTTTTGGTGAATCGATAGAAGAGAAATATCTTCCTATCAGATAAAAAAAAGATTCCAATTAGGGAACAATACGCATCGAATATAGTAAATATATTTTGAATGAGAGAAATGCTCTCTTTCCTAACCAAATATAGAATCTGAAGTATTTGAACGCGCAATAGCTACGATATCTATTTGCATCAAGCAGTCAGGTATATATATATATATATATATATATATAAGAGAGTGATGGAGATAGTTAAATTGGTCACCATTTAAATTTAGCTCATGAATTTTCTTATGACTGCAGAGTATTGTAGGGTAATTGTGGCACCATTTGTGAGAAAATGAACAGTCAATCAGTTACATATCATACGTGATAAACGCTTGGGTAATCATGTCTCGAAATAAAAATGACTGACTAGACAACTAATTTTTCGCAGTATGTTGCCAATATTTCGGTAGTAGACGGGTAGCCGACCAAGGCTATAATACCCAATCCGTCTTGTTCTTTAACCCATAGCTTGAGGGAACAGAGATTAATAATATTAGCGCGTAATGAATAAAATGAATTTAGCTGGAATTTGAACTCAGCTCACCGTTTCCTCATTCCGAGCCGATATCCAGTGCACCATAACCCACATCCTAAAAGAAAAAGAACAGAATAACGAAATATACTACGCCAGAACGTCGCAAATAGCAAGCCGACCAGTTTGGCATACATGTTGGAACATTTAATACGAACATTTCAGAAAAACTGTTAGATTTTACCGGGTGTGAAGAAAGCTAAATATCTTGTCAACATCGTGATATTTAGAGTGGTCACTAGAAATGGAGACGTTATGCTTTGCAGGATCAGTTCGGCCCTCTGTCTAGAGGGTGGCTGCTATAAGACCCTGTGTTTGGAAACAGGACCCTGCACAAGGGAACATACACATAAAAACACAGTCATGGATGTCAGACAAATTTTGCGACCACATCTCTTTTTACATCTGGCCACTTAACTCCCCAGACAGAGAAACATTTTATGTTTAGGACGCACTTGAGCGAGAGATCAACAAAAAACCTTGAATCACCAAAAATGAACAGAAGGTGAAGCATATGATACCTTTCACCGAGGAGACCGTTAAGAAATGAAGAAGATTTCGATGTTGTCTGGAGGCTTTGGTTAAAGCCACTGGCTATTTTATTTTAATTAATTTCATTTACTTTTTCATTTTGCAATATATTTTTGTGCAATTTTGGTAAATATGCCTGTTAAAATGAGATGTCGGTGATATTTTAATATTTGCGTAATTCAGACGACAGTTCATCTGTGTCTCCTATGTTTGCATAGACACACACACGAAATATACTTAAATAAATTTGTGAGAGATGTGCGTGGATGTACGTATATATCATGAGGAACCAATACTGTATGACCACAGTAAAAATATATCTAATAATTTTCTCGAAACAGTCATGAAATTTAAAAAAAAACTCTTAAAATTATTATTTTTAATGGCCTAAAGAAAGAATAAGAGATTATCTACTTCAAATATGTGTTACTTCTGAAAATTGTGCTGAAAATTATTTTTGGTCTATCGATTCTACAAAATGCATCATCGGAAATCTTTGAAAAAAAAACGTAATTTTAAAGAAGATTGTCATATTTGTTGCAATAAATTAAGTATAGTATAATTTACGCTTTTAAATATATCTAAAAAAAATGAGTCCTCATAAAATATATTTGTATATGATACTATCCCATTTAATAAAAATACATTATTTTATCATCTAAAATTGCTATTATATAATTATAATATATTAGATTATTAGATTATAACATCGCTATTATATTATTCATCGTTATTTCATAACACAGATTCTTCTGTCACAATGATCTTGCTAAAATTGTTAAGTGTTGCAGTTTTAGTATTACACGCGTCTATGTTTCTTACTTCCAACATATTTTCTTCGCTCTTGTGACGAGGCAGTATCTGAATTGCTTTGAACACCTATTAAAACAAGCTCACCTGAAATCTAAAGTTGAACTCGTACACACGGTTAATTGCTGAAGGCGCTGGAATGTGATCTGTTCTCCCTAGGGTTTCAATAAGAATTTACTACTCTGGCATTTCTATATTTTTCAATATTATATCATACCGAATATGGTGTAATTATTCGATATCTGGACTGAAGATTGCGAGTCTTCAATTTTTAATCATTCATGCAAGAAAAAATCGTTATTCTCGAACACACGCTTTAATCTAGCAATTTCCATAGTAAATTATATGCAGTTGTCAATTTGGTATGGTACATAAATTCGTAAGTTCAAGTAAAGAAAAAGAAAAGCCCTCCAGAAAAAAAGACAAACTACAAAATGTATATTTACGAAAAAGACAGATGGAAAACAACGTTAAGGTGGTGAGAAAGTCACAAAATACAAGATGCTAGACAGGATCGAAAAAATGCATGAAATATAAAATAATATACTGCAGTGATAGAATCAAATTTAAAGGGATCATTTTATCATTGTATTGTTTTATATTTTATAAAATATATGAATTAATTACTGATGCGACAGCCTTGATATCTATGTGTGTATAAATAAATAAATACAAACATATAAGCAGTGCAGACGTAAGTATTATAACTGGATGGCTGCAGTTTAATATAAGTTTTAACACAATTGTTGGTAATGTGTTAATACCCATATTTCCTGCTTCTAATTACATGCATTTTATACATATAAATATAGTGTAACTTGAACATATATATATATATATATATATATATATATGAGTTATTCACATATTGCTCATCACTGTGGGTAGACAGACGATTGCTTTCAAACCTTGATCAAAACACGACTGATCTGGCATCAGTGAGTGATTCTCTCTCGATGCTTCTCCTGAGAGTTTTTCTAACGTTTTATACAAAATTCCCTTACAATGCATCTGAATGTAACAGCATCCCATCTCGATCACGCTACTAAATACAAATATGCTGAGAGCGATAGTGAATTTGAATTTATACCACGTTGCACCAGCAGATCATGTTACTCAATATGTTTTCACTCGTTAATATTTGTTGTAAGCTCACATGAACTAAATTTTTAACCAACAAATAATTCTATGAACAATGATATTAAACAATAACTGCGTTATCTCATTATTGAAAACAATGTTCTAACTTTTTGTGATAGAAATATTAGAAAATATTAGAAGAAATATGTATAAAATTATGATTTTTATAATTCAAACCGAAAAGTGTATTTAAATCTGATTATTAAGCATGCTTCTTTTTTATACTATTCCATGGTACCGTTATTTTCCTACAACGAGGAGGTTTCTCTGCTGCTTCATTTGTTAAATATTATCTTAGTCCGTGTGGAATTGTGCCAAGAAGTGTACCTTACACTTTGCGGTGCATGTTCCTGGCGAGTATTGCTTTGACGAGCCAAGCTTTAAGCGGTCAACGTGCTCGAGATGAGAGATGGTGACATGGAAGCTACAGTTGTCAGATTGTGGTAACATTTTAAGTTGCGTCAACTTTCAAAGAAAGTCAGTTTCTAAATTTAGAATTTAGAGAGTTAACAAGCAGACAGCAGGCAGCATCCAGTCTGAGTGGCGGCCTCGCTGCATGTCTAATCCACCCAGATCATACCCACTCATTTCACAAAAGAGCCATGTCATATATTAAAACCAGAATAGAAATAATGGAATAGATTTCTTTGAATATGAAGTGTTGAAGTTTGTCAATTTTATCGGTTGTGTCAGAGCAAGTCGTTTTCATTCAACTTCGGTCCAGTTTATTACGTGTTTTATCTTTATGTGCATAGATAATCAGCATTCGGCTCGAACATATTCTCGCCAAATGGATAGCAGTTTATGGTTCGAATTTTTATTTTGAGGTGTAGCTTTTTCTCCGCCATTTTGTTTAGGACAGAATATATTCAAGAGTATACAACACAATATTCTTTTTCGGTTTTCACTTGGATGTAGCACAATCATTTTCGGGCAAATATTTTTGTATTTGTCTTCTATATAGTATTTATATTATTTTCTTTAATTCCTGAATGTCAATTCATGTACGTGCGATACTCATTTCTTGCATAGTTAAATATTTCTGCTCTTTGACAAAATTAACTTGTCCGAGAAAAAAGTTTTATGCGATATTTTTCTGAGGAATTTTAATTGCTTTTTTCTTTTAATACCCATTTCAAATTGTCAATGTGGTCTGAGCATAGCATGATTGATCTCTCTTATATTCAAATTACACAGTTTATTTCTCTGTTTTTTCGTTTTTCATTGAAGGTTTTTACAAAATTTATCCAATAACTAATTCCTTTGGGTTTCGAACATCCAGTATGAAAGTGTTCTGTGCTGTATCAGTTTCATCCTCTTTCAAATAATTCGTTTTCATGCGTCTGTTTTGTTAATTTTTCCTTTTCTAAGTATCACGTTTTCAAATTACAGTTCATTTAATATAACTTTTCTTATGAAATAAACAAGCAAGAAAGCGACACACAAGCAAGGTCAATTTGAAGTCCTGATAAAAATTAAAAATATTTTGATTTTTAAGAATGTTATGAAAACTTTAATGACTTGGGATTAATTATTTTTATGCTAAATACTTCTAGAAGTTGTAGTCATTTTCTTTAATTTATGTGATTCTGTATTTTCAAGTTATTAAATATAATTTATCGCATTTTGTGAGTTGCGCTAAGGTGCTTATTAGAGGCATATAAGTGTGTAAAATACTATCATTGTATAAAGATTTGATCTGCAGTCACATTGCAGTTTTGATTCTTTTCAGTGTGAGAGGAATCAAACTTGCTATGTAACTATTTCCATACAGTTTTTCACTCATATTACACTATTTCTGATACTGAACAACATTCCCTATATATATATATATATATAATTTTTTTTTTGCGTGAGGGATATATGAGTTCATGTATGTATCATGTACGATATATCATCTCTCGTACGCCTTTAAAAGTCTTCATGAAATTTGATTTTACTTTACAATATGGAAATGTAATATGGGAATATTCTCTTTCGACACAATGACATAGAATGGTTATGTATTTAGCCAAATTTATTGGAATATATCTCACTGCATGTGTAAAATCTACTAAATTCCATTTAATATGTATTTGATATACGCACTAGCAGCTGAAGATATTTTTGTTTGGTATTTGGAATAAGATTATTTAAGTTGGTTGATATGAGTAATTTCTCATTTGTTGTTTCAGTAGAAAATCTTTGAATACGAATTATCACTCTCTGAAAACTTTTGAAGTGAATAATTTCGATATGATCAATCTTATTGTTCAATACAACTTGTAATATATCCTTTCGTTACTTAATGCTTCATGCAATCTCCAAGTTTTTTTTAGAAAAGACATCTTAATAAACAATTAAATGTAAGCATATGGGTGTCATTTTCTGATATATTGGGAGTTCTATTAAGACGGATCGAAGTTAGCATTATATAAAACAATGTTATAGGTAAAATTGTATTAATTTCACTATTAAATCATTTTATTTGCGTCATGGGAATTATGTGTAAAAATATAATATTGCCCAAATGTCCGTCAAATCATCGGCGGCGCAACTCCAATCGAAGGTCAAAATTGTTGATGTTTCAGTTACTTGTTATCTCCTCTTTCAGATGTTGAATTTTTGTTGGCTTGCTGCCAAAGATCTTACATTTGAAAGGACTTCAAAGAGAAAGAAATCTCTGAAAGAGTCAAGTTGTACATATATTGGTGGCTAATTGACATCAGTATTTCGAGAGATGATGTGTCCTGAGGATTTTCATTCATTGTTGTATTTGCTGTCAGGCATGTTGCCCCGAACTTTTAAAAAGAAAAATCATCGATATCCATCACATTCAATTTAGGTCATAATTGCCATGACTAAAACAATCTAATCCAATAGTGAATTTAATAAATTTTACCAATAGCACTGATTAATAGGCTGCTACATTCAATCCGTTTTAATGGAACGTGTTATACCGTGTTTTTCCTTTCGTAATGATGTGGTCAATCCTTGTGTGTAAGTTGTTAAAAGATAGCATTTTCATCAAATGCGATTTATAGATTTTGAATTAGATAATTAGTTCTAGTTTAATTTTTTCCGATAATTTCAAATGCATCTTCAATTAGAATCGTTATCACTTCTGTATTTACATCATTTCTCGATATATGTAAATTGCGCATACGTATATATCCAGAAATTTTTCATGTTGTCCGCAATGTACTCATCGAAATCAAAGGTGCAGTTGTTATATCTGAGGCTGGAATTTTATCCCCCTCAATTTCATTGCGTTTTCGGAAAAAATACTTCCTTCTATAACACGAATACATGATTTTCTAACGATCATCTAATTTCTGCCTTAGAACTAATTAATGGTAGTTTCTTTCTTATTGAAAGAACTTTCCATAATTTTCTTAGTCAGATAAACAGTAAATTGTGATGTTTCTACTTTCAACCAAGGCAACTTCTCCACACTTGGAAACTAGTTCATTCCCATCATAAATAAGCAAGTTATTATTGTGTTGTATGGAAAGTTCACGTTCATTTTTAAAGGAAAGAAAATATGCCATTTAATATTTCTCCAACTAAATATGAAGCGTATTGTTACACAATATTTCTCAATTTATCTTCAATGTAAAAATTCCGTGATCTTCGAATGTAGTTAATATCTCAGCAAAGAAGACATTAAGTTGTGTTTTTATTTCATCCAAAGAATTAAATTTTTCACACTGTGTTTATTTTTCATGGAACTGATTACATGAAAATCTGAACAGCAATATCTGGTAAATAAGGCGCGTGCAGTAACACTTCCCAGTCAAGTTGCAAAAATTTTTGCAAGATATCCAAAAAGTGTGATGTAAAAAAAAACTCATCAATTCACCAATTCTTTTCTGTGTGTAATTTGTCTTATTACGAGCAGTACATTTCAGAATCAACTGTCTGGTTACTTGGTAGAAATTCATAGTATTGTTTTCCTTTCCAATCCCACCAGATGCACCTCCTGACATTTTTAAAATGAAAGCCTGCTTTTAGTTTAGCTAAAGCTTGCTCATGTCGCTGACCAAAAAAATCTTTTTCACTTAAAGTTGTTTTAAACGATTCCAATTTTCATTCACCTGTCACAATTTGCTTTAAAAAGATTCATTTTCATTGAGGTAGAAATGCAATTAAAATGATTATTTTTACTCAAATAATATTCCCGAAATATCGTAAAACAAAAACTGCCCAAAGATGTTGAATTTTGATAAATTTAGAGTTTCTAAGAATTTCCGCGATGTTTAATGTGAGATATTCTCAATCAATATCTAGATTAGATCGTAATCAAAGGAGGGTTTGCCTGAGAGTTCTTTGCTTATGAGGCTACGATGACCAATTCTAGATTTATTAAAATACATTAATATTTTTAACAAATAAAGCGCCATCACCATACAACGCACAATTTGTTTTTGTTGCTTGGGAAGCATTTTTGTCTTTACAATAATAAAAACACATCAAGTGTTTAAAATACACCTAATAAACTTCCATTTTCTTTGTATACAATATTGTCACGAATTAAGTAATTTTAAACTTTTTTCAAGAGGTAGTGTGAAGTCTGCTCCAATCGATAACTTATTTGTGACGTTTTTTAACATAAACGACTAAAATCGGCATGGACTTCCGAACGACTCAATATTTCAAAACATCGATGTCATTATTTAATAAAGTGCCAATGTATCGGGAGAAAAATTTGAATGAATGTTTTAAATTGCCTTGAAAATGACAAATATATAATATTAAATGGACTATCTTAATCCCGATAATTATAAATATAACTGCTGTCCTGAATAGTTAGTGGTTCGAAAGTCTATACTTCTAAATATTAAGAATATGTACTTAAATTTTCTTAACTACTAAAAATTAGTTAAAACTTAATCGGATTTGATCTCATGGGAAATCTAATAGAAAATACTGTCTTCAATCTTTGTTTTATTATAATTCATATAATGTACATATTGATCGGTTCATATGAGTGTTTTCTGTCGTTTTTTTTTTCAAGATGGAATAAGAGCAAGTTTCTTTATACTTCCATAATCATCATCAGAATCAGCGTCTATTCATAAAAGAATCCTCTTGGGATTTGCTAAGTCTGCGCATGTAATTTCCAATTATACACATTTCGAGTTGACGTACATTAAGACAGACCTCAGCGTGACAGCTTTGCTGATGAAGAATCAAAATTTTTAGCCCTCTAGAGACATCTTGATGATCTTTTGTTTTTTATGTTTTTTTTTTTACTTTATATTCTTCACTATTTACTCTCCGAAAAACTTTAAGGCTAAGACATGACACAATCTCTTTTCTCCGTTTTTGGTAGGTATTACATATAATTTTCTTTAAACATTCTTTTGGTCTCCTGTTCGTATTATCTGTCTGCTTCGTTGGACTCAACACTTTTGTACAATTCCCAGTGCGATAGTGTTTTCAACAACCTGGGCCGATTTGGCATAACCTATGATAGCTTACTGCAATTTCTTTTGTTTTAGCTTCAAGATTCATCTCGGTTTGGTAACTAATAAATTTTACAAAATTTACTGTGGAACGTATTTTCCTTGCCATAATATAATTTCATCTGTATCTCATTATCCCTTGCATGAAGTTATCCTTTTTGTTGCATTGAACCTTTTATCGTGCATATATTATATTATTATAGTAAGGTGCTGATTAGTTATACAATGAATACTACAATAATCCATGCTGTCACTGTCTAACATTTTTCAGCGATAACGCTATATGCTTCCTTTTGAATAATTAGTTTCACTAAGGAAATACATTTCCATCATTCTTATTCAAATTATATACTATGCAGAAAACATGTTTGTCAAAAATGTGTAGCTAAAATTTAAATTTATTCACCTCCGGAAGAGTTAAAACAAATGAATTCTAACAGAAGAGTATGTCATTAATTGCGTCTAATAAAAATATTAAGGGCAAGGTATTTTTTTCAAAGAAAGACGCTGTATATAATCATTTTGCGTTATATGTTATGACTTAGTTTTATATTTTCTCGCAGTATATGTTTTCAGTATTCCATTGTGAAACATTAATACTTGGCAATATTTGGGAAATTTCAATATTTTTATGTTACGTTTAATGGCAAACTCCTAAATAATTTCTGGTCATGACAAGAAAGTGAATGCCGTAATTTATAAATTCTATAACAGTACATCCAATGCATTCTTAAATAGCAGTGAATAAGCGGTCTCTCTATGGTTCATATTCGTAAAACCTGTTACTATTTAATTAGATTTGTATATTTTGACGCATCATCAATTTCGTAATAATTGCCGTACATCACTCACTTATCCAGCCGATAAATATTCTTGAATATAGTAAAATATGTAGTTAGTTAGTGTGAGATATATTTTTAGTTATGTTTTGTAAGACTTTTCAAGATAGTATTAAATGTTAATACTGCACTTCATTTCCGTTGAAAAGAATTTGATTATTATAATCTACATGAAGCCACTATGCACGATTTTCTTAATAAATTGTTAAAAGTGTATATTATTGATTTTCTAGGTACATAATAGATGTGACACAAGTTTGAACGTATAGAAGAGCAACTGAGCATTAAAATTACTACTCAGTTGCAATAGGTTATAGTGAGATAATATTCTTAAGCATTATACTATGTCGAGATGCCCCTAACCCGTTCTGACATCATCGTCAGCCCAAATACTTTATTCCACAGATCCGGTGATATCAAATCTATTGTATATATTGTTCTTTTTTGTCGATAGTTTTTAATATTTCATAATTTTAATTATTATATTATTCGAATCTACTATATTTACCAAGGAATATTTTCTATTATCGATTGTTTACAGTTAGTATATATATGACTAATATGTTTCATCATGAGCCGTTCTAAACGTCGTATTTTTGCTTTAATTTCAGTTGAAAATAAAGACAAAAATTCTCCAGCATTAGAAGAAAATCAATAAATAATTATCCAAATGTTGGAGAATTTTTGTCTTTATTTTCAACTAAAATTAAAGCAAAAATACGACGTTTAGAACGGCCCATGATTAAACATAATAGACATTCATTGTCTCTTATATTTAACAGCATATGTTTAGAAAATATACACACACACACACACACACACACGTAAATATATATATATATATATGTGTGTGTGTGTGTGACAGTAAACGTTAAAGTTTAGAGAAATATACGGTTATTTTATTAATGAGTGCTCAGGGGACAATCTAATGAACTGAATAACAACAATATATAAGCAAACCCAAAATATATTTGGTAACATTATTCACACAACTTATTTCTGTCCAGGTTTCAATCTTAAAGGTATTATCTGGCTGTAAGGGAACTACATGTTTGAAAACTGTGTTGAAAGGAAGCGGTGAACTTTTCGATCTTTAATAGGTATATATATATATATTAGGATATTGAATAAATTCTTGTCGTTTTTCAACAGATGGCTTTCATAAAACTGCATGCCTATTGTTTCTGATAGTAACGCACCTACAATGAACTACTGTAAGCAGATTCAAAATTTAGTATATATTATTTCGCTGAAGTGTAAAAAAATTTCTTCCAAAGAAAGCTTATTTGTGTGAAATTTTATTGCACTGATATATTCAATAGACAACTGCAGCCAAATCAATCTTATTCATTTTGAGACATACAACTATTATACCGTCTCGGAAACTACACGCTAAGTTTGGTTTAGACATTTAAAAAGTTATGATTTTTTTTTTAATGTACAGAGCACTTATGGCCTAAACTGATTGTCACGAAGAAAATGATGAAAAATTGAAAGCATTACTTAATGAAGGGATGTGCGTTGTGGACCAGTGGATATCGACTCGGAACGACAAATCGAATTCCAGTTGAGTTTCTTGCATTCACTTACGCACATATACATTTGGGAAAGTTAGTAATCCGTCTTTTCCCTCTAGTTATGGGATAAATAACAGGACATCGGCTGACAACCAGTCTACTGCAGAAAGAAATGGCAAACTACTGCGGGATAATCTTCTGCACAGTCAGTCATGTCACTTTCGAGAAATGATCACCCAATGCGTGTATCATGTATGGCACATAACTGATTAAATGTAGCCATAATAAAAAATATATATATTAGGTTCATACAACCATGGATGAAAACGATGTAATGTATTGTAATTTGAAAAATTGCGTGTTCAAATATTCCCTGTCACGTGAGCGTTAAAAAAAAAGCACTCTTACGAGAGCGTTCTTAAAAAAAGGTAAACGGTAAAATCAGTTATTGCAAATCTCCTAACGACACCACATGGTAGAAACCTAGATCGCATAATAACTCGTTTACAAATGAAGAAAAAAAATATATGTATATAATGAGAAAAGCAAACATTTGAAGAGTGCGTTCTTTTGAATATTTTAGAGTCATTATGAACATACTGAATTTATAACTGTTCCTTTTTAAGTATATATCATCGATTGTTTTCTAATGTTATGACAGCACATACATCTATACAAACTGTTTACATTTATATGTATTTCACTACAACAATGTTTTCCACATCTATAGATGTACGTTCCCTGTTTTTCTCTTTCCGTCATTCACATGTCATAATAGGAGACCAACATATCTGAAGAACAGCAAATCATTTAAAGCACATACGGCTGATATCTGAGAATAAAGCAGTTATTGAAACAGGTTCTTGCATAAATGCCGTCTTATACTCAAGGGCAGAAATGTCTTCCAAGAACTCAAAGCAATGTACATATTATTTTCTTCAGATTCCAAAAACAAACACACGTTTCTTTTCTTGAATTTTATTCTTTCAATTATTTCTTCTAGTTTCTTTCTCATGCGTACATATGGAGTTGTCAATTTATTTCTTTATTGCCATTTATATTTAAGGAAGTATGAGCCAGCCATCATAAAATAACATCTTTAATGCTTTAAATGACGTAATTAGAAAAGAAGGCATTAATTAAAAAATACAAATATTTACTGATTCAGATAAATCGATAATTTATGTTCTCTCACTGTTGGAAATGTATATGGTCAATCGAATAACAAGTTTTGAAATATTACGTTAATGAATATTTCGTTGTCTTAATACTAAAAACTTGAACAGTTCAGTAAAGTCGAAATGGATTAAATAATCTTACATACATATATATTTATTTGTATGCACTGCTCGATAAGGTGTATTTGTCTTTGTAAAATTATAACGAATGAGTAGTGAGTCACATCCACGCTGTGCTTAGAATATCACTACATACATTTATTTAACAGAAATCTATGAATACACGCAAACACACAAATAATCAATAAGAGAAGCTACTGTAATTATGCAGTTGATTTCAGGTTTGAAGCTTTCCTTCATTGTGACATTACTACGACTCTTTTCTAGTATGTAGTACCAAGAAAACCTATTATCTCATCTTTGACCAAAATGATTTTCTTTTAAATTGAACAAATAATCATTGCTTCATAGATTACTCATCTTTTATTAGGCATCTCGATGTTCTCATTATTAATTACCTATTATGATCCGAGAATCATGGATGAAAACGGTATAACTTCTAATTTTGAAAGTTGGGCTTTATAATTTTTTTGTTACGTGAGCGATTTTAAAAAAACGCTAAAATGCAACATAGATTCCAATGAATTACAACGAGTGTATAAAATTATTTTCTGTGAAGAGTTTAGGGTTAGAATTTTTTGTCAGATGTTGTATACGCAGTAAAATTTGCATCATCCACATATTTCACTCATCATATCCCGGTAAAGAACCAATGTATATCCGCTCTACTTGCAATTCATTCTAGTTCATGTGTAAATTTTGTCTTTTTCTAAAACGCTTCTGTTAGAATAGCTTTGCTTATAGTTTTCTATACTCATTTTAAAAATATACTCAAGTTGTTGATTTTCAAATTTTGTAATATTTATTGACTGTGACACCCAAAATAGGATTCTTCAAAGTTGTATAAACGCTTTTGCTTACAGGCAGAGTCCACTTTCTTTTCTAGCTCTCTCTCTCTCTCGCTCTTTGTCTCTATCTCTCTCTCTCTCTCTCTATATATATATATATATATATATGATATCGAACAGATTCATTAACGGATGTTTCCTCTAAATGTTTTGTGCAGAACTCTTCTGATAACGCCTAGTACAGCTGGTGAATATATGCAATTGATGTTTTAACTAGTCAACATATTTTTGAAATTGAATCCTATATGGTTTTCACAATAATTCAACCATAATATATAATTACTTTAGTGCCGTCTACTTTGAATTAACTCCTATGGGAATATCTAACCTAATTTAAACTGCAACCTATGCGTTTTTAAAATTTTCTCTCATGTCATATATATATATATATATATATATATATATATATATATATATATGGGTGTGTGTGTATGTGTGTGTAATTGATATTCAAACCTAACTCGAGTTAGTAATTTACGAACATGCCCAAGAAGATTTTATCTCATAATAGAATTTTAATAGTCAGTGACGCAAAAGTTATTCAGTATCCACTTGGTAGTGTTAATATTACTGTACTTTGTTTTTATTTAGGTCCAATATGATATACGTATTTTATGTTGTAAATAATTGAAACAAACATTCTGTATTTGATGATATTGTGGCATAAGCTGAAGTACATACTTTCGTACCTATTATAATATTTCTGGAGTTAATTTTGTTCATAGTTTCCGTGAAAACATCAACTGAACTGAAAATTTCACTATGTGTTTTATGTTTATCTTCAAATATTGTGTTACGGTATATATTTAAGCGTTCTTGTAGCCAATAATATGCAACCATTACAGTGATATAAGATTTTGACACTTTTCTCTTGCTAACATGGGCTACTCGTTTGTAACTATAGATATTTTGTTCTAAGCATCTATTAAACAAAGAACACAGTATACATTATACTTTTCTCTTTTAACATCATGCTGATTCGGACGCACTTCTTACTTTTCTTTGGGAAGATGTTTGGACTGAAATCTTTCCGTCCCAGCTGAAATCTTAACTAGTCAGGTTTCTTACTGGGTCAAATCTGGCATGGACGCTTTCATCCTTTCTCTAAAATATCTTTCTTGCCGGCTTGGAAGACATCATCTGGTGTTCTAGTTGTTAAGAAATCTGGGGAACAAGCTGACTCTTGTAATTATTAGCATTCTACGTCATTTTGGAAAAATGTTAGTTCCTTTAATCAATGCCGAATTGGTTCATCATCACTTTTCACAAGGTATTTCCAAAGATAGGTGATATGGATTTCGTTTCATTAGCTCAACTATGTTAGAAATATGAATAAATATTAAACATTGTTCGAATGCTTGTCAATGACTAAAAACAGATTCTATGAACAGTTCTTTTGAGAGATTTTTATTTTCTTTCGAGAAATGCATCAGGAAGAAAAATATTTTATCAAACCTTGATATGTATAGTATGTTGTTGAGTTTATTTTTGCTTATAATCATCATTGCCAAAACCCGCAAAATGCAATCTCATTTGCTCTAAAGTTGTAAAATGTCACACACACTCAAAAACACGCCCACGGGATATATGCACACGTATATTGGAAATTACATTTCTAATTCAGTCTTTCATTATATAACAGATTCAACTAATTTTTAACTTTAAGGCCGTTCATCTAATTTCTACATTCCTATTTACCATCCCCTTTTTACGAAGGACACCAATGTTTATATGCTTGGACCTGGTGTTTATATCAGCGAACATTTCCCTCTAAATAAGGTGAACTCTCTTGAATCTCCAGATCATTCTTAAAAGTCTCTCTCTCCCTCTCTCTCTCTCCCTCTCTCTCTCTACTAAACTCGGTTAGAATTTCTTCTTTTTCTACTGCCCCACTCATCACCTGACTATTCGGTACTTGACAGCATCTCGAACAATATTGATGAGGACATATCTTCTCATCCGTTCGCCCATATATTTTTGCTTGGTGAATTTAATGCCCACCACGCTAAGTGGCTTGACAACTCTGTGACAGACCTTGCTGGTGTCAATACGATGAACTTTTCAAACACTCTGTCCCTAACGCTATTGCTGGATTTCCCAACACCTTTCTCTATTAACCCTAATGAACCTAACCCACTGCTAGCTCTCTGTTTCACGTCTATCTTTGACTTTTGCAATGTATTGATTAATGCTGTCACATAACAGGCGTAATGTCGCTTCCATGGGTCTCTTCTACAAATAGTTTCACGGTTTCTGCTTCAATGAGCTTAGCTCCCCGGTAACCCCTTAGCACGAATTTACTCGAACTACTAAACTAGCAACAAGGTCCCACCATTTTAACAGTCACATCTATAAAATATAAGCGCAAATTCTACTTTATCAACTTCTTTTCTAGCACTTCCCGCCTGTTGAATTCCCTTCTGTATACTTGCTTCCCTGACAACTACAATCTCTAATTTAAATTTAAGGCCAATTGCCATCTCCTATCCCTTTGACTCGCATCCTTTCCCTTATGTCCTTTTCCCTTTCAAATTTACTCGCATCAGCTGTCTTCACACCGGTTTTTCATCCTTCTCTTTCCTATTCTCATTGTTCAGAAACCCAAGTTAAAGATTATAAATTTACTTTCATTTTACGTAGTTTTTATTTACATATGAACATTATTAAACAGCAGAAATCATACTTTTGCTAATATTTTAATCAGTTGAAGATGCAGAAAATGAATTTCAAACATTCTGATCAGCTGATCTTAGTGAGAGGTAACGCATTGTTTGGAGATATACTCTATGGAATGAAGATATAGTAAAACTGATATATGTTATCATACAACCAACTGAAGAATCGATGAAATCTTAATGGTAATAACCGTTTAATTATAGATAAACTTACGGCTTTCATTGACAGAGTAGGCTGTACTATTATCGAGAAGAATATATAAAATTGTTTTCTTAAAATAATACTTTAAGAAAGTGTTTCCACTAACTGTTATCGCATATTCCATTATTAATGGTAATTCATTCCTAAAGAATACTTTAACGCAGTTTGGAATGTCTACACCTTCAATATGTAATTCATTTCTCTTCAATATCATCATTTTAGTTATTGCAGCTGATTCTGATTTTTTTAATAGACTTCGACAAGAGGTATTACTTTCATTCATATAAAGCTATTGTTTTAAGAAAGAGTTTGAATACAGCAGTTAAGGTATTTCTAGACTGGTTTGTCGCCAAGCATGACACCCGTGTAAAAGTGTCAATTTAATGAAAAAAGATAAGGAAATAACTCGGGTTATCAGTTTAATGTTTTAGCTTTGTAGTAAGTTTTGGTTTTGTGAAACATATTGCTAAATTTCTTTATCATTTATATTATGAACAATAATCTGAAGAATCTGGAATGTTTATTTGCTAACTCCACATCCTGAATTTCTATGATGCATTCAGAGTCCGTGCAATTTACTCTCTTGGACATTTTTATTTTCATTACCAATTTTTGAACACTCGGTATTTGATGAAAGCCTCTACGTGATAGGTACAGTGTCTTATTTTGTGCTGTTTCTTAGCTAGTCTGAAACTAGTGCAAATTGGATTCCAAGAATACTTATTGCATAAATGCTTCTGCAGAGGCACTACATGGACATCACTCAGACGACATAAGTTCTCCAAGGATGACCAGAAAAGTGTTCTTCGCTGAAGATTCATAAGTCATCAGAGAAGAATTTATGTTGCATATTCAAAATTTACATAAATTAATTATAAATGAAGGTTATAAATTGACTAGATTTCGAATTCTGAAATCGTTTGTTTCATTTGTTGTTCTTGAGTGTCTATCATTTTAAATCTAATGTAATTAAATGAGATAACACATTTCTTCCTTTTTTATCTAGTAACATACAAAAATATTTCATCAAAGCCCTCTTCTACATTTAATACGCGACGTATATAGACAACATTTACATTAATAGCAGTCTATTGGTTGTTTGAGATGCGTAATTTGAAGAGAATATCACTTTACTAAATGAAGAGAATATCAATTTACTCTCTTTGAAATCAGATGTTAGGCAGACATTTCCCTCAGATGCATCCTTCCTAGCTTGTTTATAAGAGCGCCTGCGTAGATATTTGAACAAAGTTAAGGGTTATTCTCTCTAAACCTCCACCGCACGATTGCGGTGAATCTGTCTTGTTTAATTTTGGAATAGGCAAGACAAATGAGACGTATAAATGTACTTCAGATAATATTTCGATATTTATTTGAATATTCATATTTTTGGTTTAATTATATATTCTCGAATTATTTTCATTTTCAGTTATCAAGCGTTTGCTGTTTCTGTATGGTAGAAATAAACATGTATAAATAATATATTAAAGAAAAAGCTATCATGGAAAACACTTTCTAAATATTAGTCGTTACTTAGAAAAATTACCACAATAATTAGATTGTGAAATGGTTCATCAGTTAAAGATATATACTAATATCTTTAATTACTCTCTCTGATACATACATACACACACATATATATATATATATATATATATATATATATATATATACACCGCTGATACCTGTATTTATAGTAGATTCTGCACATATGTTAAACAATATTCATTTAGTCTACCGGCATCCTACTATAGAAAACGTTATAATTATATGTTTCCCACCATGACTTCTCAAGTAGACGAAAAGTATTTTAGTTAAACATTATATTTAATAGATACCAGTATCTGAGTCGACAGTAAGTTTATCTACTAAGGACTAAATTTATTTATTCTAACGGCCAGAATATTCAAGAAAAATTATTAATGAAAATACTTGCCCGGCTAGTCTCTATCCACTTTCTTACCAGCGGGATGTGGCTTACTTCTTTCTATTCTACAAAGTTTTTCATGACTTCTGCTCCGACGAACTTAAGTCACTGGAGCCCCGCTATAAGATTTTAGTCGTGCGACAAGACTGGCAACAAGGTCCCACCCATTAAACAGTTAGATCAACCTAATGCAGCTGACAATTCTACTCCCTCAGCTTCTTTTGTTGCACTTCCCGCCTGTGGAACTGTTTTCCATATACTTGATTTCCTGGCGGCTATAACCTCCAGGAATTTTAATGTCAATAATCATCTCTTATCCACTTCACTCTACTTCTTCTTACATCACCCTGCATATTTTTTTACCTTCCCTCAACCTTCGCAATTGTCTTCACACCTGTGTTCCAACCCTTCTCTTGCCCTTTTTCTGTCACCCCCTGTAACAAATCCGTCTTTCATTTCATTCTCCTCCTGTCTAAATACTTACACTTATGTAGCCCCCTGCGCATCAGTAACAGTACCGCCTAGCTTGGAGAGAAACGAATAAAAATATAATCTGTCAGGCAGAGTTGGAAATTGCTTCCTCTTTGGGTAGGTGTAGGTAAAACTGAACAGTTAATTTATATTCGCAGATTTCATCGACGTACGTTATAGCCGAGAGGTTTAAATCGCGTCATATCTCATGTCAATTTCCCCTGACCGATCGTTTCAACGATTTTAATTTCTTCAATCGTTAGATGCTCTTATGTATGTAGATTCTCTACCTCGCACTCTACATTTCGTCACATCCATACGCATGTACAAAATAGAAATTCATGTTTATTTCACTGTAAAGGGTAGAGAATTTCAGTCTGTGATTGAAGTGTATATAATAATGTAAAAAAATAGATTAGTCAAATAGAATATGAGATTTGCTTCTTTGATATTGTTTCGCATCATAACAACCTTTATAAGTTAATGATGAAATCTAATCTAGAAAAGAAAAATGTGCATAGCTTCAACTAAAAAAATGCTTTGAGCTAAATTATATGCCATCAACTACAGATAAAATATATTTTTATTCAACTCCCTACGAAAGCGTTGTGGTCCAGTGGATATCGACTCGGAGCGAGAAATCGGAGAGCCGAGTTCGAATTCCATTTGAATTCGTTGCAATCATATACCCTCAAATACCCTTGGGAAAGATATTAATCCGTCTCTTCCTTCCAGTTATGGACTAAATAACAGGACAGATTGGATTCTATGGCCTTTGTTAGCAACCAGTCTATCGCAGAAAGCAATGGCAACCTACTGCGGGATAATCTTCTGCTTAGTCAGTCATGTCTCTTTCGAGACATGATCGCCCAAGCGTGTATCACGTACTGGTACTTAACTGGCTGGCTGATTGCTTGTCTTTTTAGTATGAAAATATTATTTTTATTTTTAAATATTGTTTGTTTAGTGGTTCACGATCTCCCATATATAAACAAACAAAAAGTAAGAGGAATTTTAACACAAATATAAAATCAATTTGTATAATAGTTCTTAGAAAACATTTTATATTAGATTGTATTTTAGTAAGAATTCAATGAAAAAATAAAATACTGCACACGTCTTGGGATCTTGCAAACAAATAAGCAGCATAGACTTTCATCACTGATAATATTGACGTATATTTTTAATCGCGTGTGTGATACCAATATTCGGGAAAGTGTTCGAGGCTATAATAAATGCTGAAATAGTTCATCATCTCACCGCCCACAAACTGTTCTCCGACAGGCAATATGGATTCCGATTTGACAGGTCCACAGCCGACCTGCTAACTACTGTAACGGAGTACATGCTACAGGCCCTTGATGAGTCTGACGAGGCTCGCGCGGTTGCTCTGGATATCTCCAAGGCTTTCGACAGGGTTTGGCACCCTGGCCTCCTATGCAAACTACGCGGTTATGGTATTACCGGTCGCCTGCTTGACCTAATCCAATCTTTCTTAAATAACCGCAAAATGAAGGTCGTTCTGAATGGGCGTGCCTCTTCGTCCTACAGCACGAATGCTGGTGTCCCACAAGGCTCTATCCTGGGCCCAACGCTCTTCCTTATTTTCATCAACGACCTCCCAGATGAGATCAGGTCCCAAGTAGGCATCTACGCAGATGACACTACAATATACTCCCGCTCCATTAAGAAACCTGTCGTGGCGGACAGACATAATCTCGCTGCTGACCTTGAGCGGGATCTACACTCTGTGGTGAACTGGGGCAAGAAGTGGCTTGTCAACTTCAATTCCTCTAAGACCAAGCTGATGTCTGTCAACCATTACAGGCAACCTCTTCTGCCTCCCATAAGCATGGACCAGATGATTCTCCCGGAGAGTAATACACTACGCCTCCTCGGACTTACCCTGTCCTCAGACCTCAAACGAAACCACTATATTGAATCCATAGCAAAATCTACTGCTAAGGTTGGGTCACTATGTCGATCCAGGAAGTTTTTTTCCACCTGAATTCATCCTGCATATATACAAGTCAACCATCCGTCCGTGCATGGAGTACTGCTGCCATTTATGGTCAGGTGCCCCTGCCGTTCTCCTCAGTGTTCTTGACAAGCTCCAAAGGAGAGTCTGTAATGTGATAGGTACTGATCTGGCGACTCGTCTGCAGCCACTTTCCCATCGTCGAAATGTGGCCTCCCTCTGTCTCTTCTATAAATACTTTCATGGCTTCTGCTCGGATGAGCTTAAGTCACTGATGCCTCCTCAACAGGTGTTTACCCGTTCAACCAGACTGGCAACTGGGTCCCACCCATTCACAGTCAGGTTAGCCAAACGCAGACGACAATTCTACTCCTGCAGCTTCCTCTCTCGCACTTCCCGCCTGTGGAACTCACTCCCGTATTCTTGCGTTCCTGACGGCTACGACCTCCAGAAATTTAAAAGCAAAGTTAATACTCACCTACTAACCACTGGCCTCTAGCTCTCTCTCCCCTCCCCTGTATAACCTTCCCTTTCTCTCCGCCCATGTACCTGTCATTGCACCTGCTTTCTCAGTTTTCTATTGTTCCTTTCTAACTAGCTTGTACTCCTCACTCTTTTCTAATTAATCTTTCTACATTTATGTAACCCCCTGCACATCAGTGGCGTTTCTGCCTTGCTCGGGGTGAAATGATTAAAAAAAAAAAAAAAAAATCTTAAACTGTGGAAGTTGTGATTAGTAGAAATAAGGTGTTAAATTAATTTAGCTGAATAAGTTAGGGGAAGGTGTTAAGAATCTGGTAGTAATTTTTGGGTTAACAATCAGAAATGATAGAGGAAAAAAGTTAGATCAAAGAAGTTATTTTGAGTGTATGAGGAGAATAACAAAAAAAGAGAGAACATAGAAATATTTAATTTTATTTTCTGAATATGATTTCATTTCCGCTCATATGTATGGGTGTGTAGCGTAACAGAACTTGTTTTCTAGCGGTTAGAATATTGTGTTTTGCTTAGGCTACTAACCCTGACATCTGATAGAAATACTATCGACTGACTTCAAGAGATTCTTTATTTAAGAGGAAAGAAAAGTTAATTTTTTATTCTACATTTTTAAGATTCATAACCCCTCTTTTAATATTTCTTTTTATTAGTAATTATTTTTCATTATTGCTCACCCACTTACTTTGCTGGCGGTGAGCTAATGTATTGAACTTTGCATTTTTTATGATTAGGGATAAATTTTAGTTTCGATACGCTTCTATTTTCTGGAAATTCCCAGTTTCCCCAGTTTGTTGTTAGCCCCCACTTTTTCATCTTCACATATTTGGTATTATTGTACATAGAAGCAATTATTTGTCTCATGGGATTTGTTACCCCATCTTTTAGGCGCCTCTGTAAATATGTGGTATTGTGGAGTGTGAAAGATTGGGTGGTGATGGAGGGGTTCTTGTGGTGAAAGAAGAAATTGTAATGAGTGATTGGCTCGTTAATTTGATTAACTAAGTATGACATAGTAAAAGAGCACCAGCGTCATCCAATCCCCCATTCGGTCGTTTGCCAAATTTACTGTAAAAACAGTAATAAATATATTCTTTCATTTCCTGGAAATCATTTGTACGTTCAACGCCTTCTTTCTTCCTTGTGGGCCTTTCTTCAGTTCAACTTTTCTTTAACTAATTGTAATGTCTTTTGTTTTCTAACTTTCTTTTACAATTTAAATAATATTTTCTAATTCGTGAGATTGTTACGACGATTCTCGCGTGTATATTCCATTTATATATAATCTGAAAAACATTCTCGGTAAAATTTGGAAACTTAGTTTCCATTTTGTTATACGTTCGTAATATTTTTTGGTCTGGTAACAAATTGTCGCAATCTGAATTATTATTATATCTTTTTTTTTTTTTGTGAACATCAGTTCCGTCGGTGACACTTTTGGTGTGCTTCTTTGCTCACATATTCAATATATACATTTTTCTAAACGCTCTTAAAAGTATCCACAAATCTTTCAGTTTTTTCCATTTGACCGTTTGTAATATAGTATAGTAATATGTTGATAACTTTTGATAAATCTTCAAATTTTTGAGTAGTCAATTGTGTAACCTTATTCAAAAATTAATGTCCGGAATGCCATATCTTTCAAAGAGTTTGTGCAAAAATTCACTGTAACCATAGCATTTTTTTTCTATGTAAAAATTTCCAGGCTATTTATTAAAGCTATTTACTACTATAAGATAATTTAAGTCGTTTATTGAACCTGTAAATTTCATGTGCATTGTTAACTACGGAATATCTGTTTTTGGCTTACATTGCCATTTCGTGATAGGTGATTGTGCTACTAGAGATCAAACACTGCATGGTTATAATATTTTTACAATGACTTGAAACATTTTGTATCCAGTATACATGGTTTCTAATGAAAGGTTTCCAGATATCCACTATGAAATTCATTTAATATCAGCTTTTGTAATATATTAGTTAGTAGCATTCCTTGTGTCGACATCAAAACTTCGTTACGTAGCGAGTGAGCGATCAATCTGGATTGAGTTCTTTCTTAATTTCTCTTAAATTTATTCTATAAAATAAACATTATTCGTTCTGATTTTACTTTTATTTCTTCAATGGTAACTGGTTATTCATGTACTATATTGCATAATATATTTTAAATTGTGATTGCAATGTTAAAAACTGAAATAAAAATGTCTTCAAACATTTCAGTATTTTTGGTATGAATCTTGATAACCCACACGCATGACCTTACATTTTGGATGTTTGGTTTTCTATCCTAAAATATTAACTTAACGTTATACGCCAGCGTTTTAATATTTTTGCGTCACGTGTAGCAAATTCTTTTTTGAACCATAAATTTATAATAGAGAGTTGTGATCTCTCTGCAGCAGGAAACTATTTCCGTGTATATGCTTCTTACATTTTTCATTGAAAATATTAATAACGTCTCCTTTTTGCATGGCTGTAGCTTTTATTTTTTGGCAGCAGCAAACGTCAAGTGTGTGCGACCGCTTTCCTATTACTAACCCCATAGTGATGTAAAATTACTGCTTTATACCAACATTATTAGCATTTAAAACCAATACGAATTCTGATTTTGGATCTTAGCGCGATAATGGTAAGTCTGAATTTAGTATATTTTTTTTTACTTCGAACGCTTCTTTCACTATACGCTTATTTTTTTTTTGTTTGAGTGGATTGTTCAGTGGAGATTTCAAGTTCTACCTCTTAGGTACTTAAAATAAATGTTATAGTTTACTAGTCCAAGAAAGACTTGTAACCTTGAACCATTTTATAAGAGAAGATATAGTCCTAATTACACTTGACCTCCAATGATCGAGTAGATGATAACTTTTATCAGGCCGAAAAAATTCGTTTGAATCCTCACTATGGTAATTTTTCTTTCAAAATCACTTTTTATCTGCTCGATCTGTTTTTCTTAGATATATTTCGATTAAAATATAATCCCGATAATCAACTGCGAAATCAAAATTTGAAAACTATATTTTTTTTAAAAAGTTTGCACAAGCACGATGTTTATTTTTCGTTATATACACTGTTAGTGTCGCTTATTATGAATGTCTAATTTTTAAAATTTTCCCTAACTTTCTTGTCTCAATAATTATGGATGTAATCCCGAGTTTTACTCTGTTTTGGTTTAAATATTTCTGCCGAACTCTATTTCGTTTTGACTTTTAATCAAAGACCTAAATCTTACAAAAATCCTTTTTACTTTTTTTCATTTAAAAGTTTCACCCTTTTTAAAGAAAGACGTTACAATTCAATTACTCAACAGAAAAAATAATTTCTCTCCTGACACACGATTAAAAATTTTTGATGTCCTTTTTATATGGTTTATGTTTGTTTACCACGTAGCTTCATTAGTCATTGTGCTATCACTACCTGTTTCTCATATGATTTTCATATTGTAAAAATGTGTTTGGTTATCTGATATATTTTCTGTCGCAACGCTGTGTACATTTTTCCCTGAAAACATTTTCTTGTTTACTTTTACAGTGTGATATTATTGGCCCTACTTTTCCACACTTTTAGCCTTTACAATTTTTCAAGGGACATTCGTTTCCTTTATGTAATTTTTCATATCTGAAACCAGTTTTAACTTTTTTTTGTTCATTTTTCTCTCACTTTTATGTATACAGGTAATTTTCAATCAATTTTTAGGTCTCATGTCCCAGATTTACGATTTTTGATATTCATCCAGTATTTCCAGTAGTATAATTTAATGTTCTGTTCAAGGTTTATTAGAAGTTTTACCCGTATTTCTAACTGATTCTTCGACACTATCCATTTCATTGACATTTAGTCGTTTGGATATGTCCTGAGTCTGTTCGTTGATATCGAATATTTAACATTGCTTGTTATCTATCAAGTGTATGTGATAAAATCTTCATCTTTTTTCGTTAGATTCATACATTTTTTCCTCGTATTAAATAACGAGATTCTCTCAGTAAAAAAATATGTTAGAAATTTTCAAAACAAATATCTCCCGGTTTTAGGGTTTATATATATATATATATATATATATATATATATATATATATATATATATATATATATATATTACAGTAAGAATGACAGCATTTTTTTTGTTTTACTAGTGCAAAACTTTTGCAAGTTCTCGTTTTTATTCCTAGCCGCTGCAGTCTTTGAAAATAAGTAGTAAAGTTAATATGATATGACCTTTTGCTGCGCATCGGGAGTAAAATTACTTGAAGTTTCCATCTTCTTCCTTAAATTTTCAACCAACTTTGGTCGCTTTTGTTTCAATAACTGATGTGTTGATGTTGTTGAATTTGTACACAGTTGAACAAATATGATTCCATATGCAAAGATCTTTTTTCACACAACGCATAGAAACGATTAAACCAACGTATTTCGAAATTCTCGTCGTTATTGATATTTTATGCACGGAAGCAATAATATATTTTTCTGATATAAGTTTCAATCTTCGTCGTTACTTTTATAACTCGAATTGGGAGGGAAGGTTACAATATTAAATCTTGGTAAGGATATACGTGATATTTGTTAAAAATGATTTAGACTGACTCTAACGATGTAGTTTTCTTTATATAGACTTTGATGAAGTTTATTATATAAGCGTCTACACTAAATATTTTCTGTCACCGGGAATGTATTATTTACAACAAAGCTTGTATAACGTTGTTGAAGTAGTTCAATTTGTCATTAACTTCGTATTTTCATTCACATAAACATCCTAAGGATAAACATGAATGAGTAATTCTTCCTTCTCACAAGCTATTATTTACGTAGCACTGCAGATTATGCTCTTTAGAATTAATAGGAATACTTTCTACTGAAAATAATATCTAAATACAAGAATGGAGGCAGCAAAGTATAAAAGATAAAAAACGAAATGATATCTCTTTTTTTAGAATTTAGTTAAGTAAAATTTTATTTATACGTATGCCTAGACGAGAATAGATAGTGAGCTTTATGAAAAACAAACTAATGGATGCAAGGAAATTGAAGTTCTCTGAAAATAAAACCAACAAATGATCCACGAGAAAGATGTTCTTACAGAAATTGTCGCATAAATTTCACACAATAATTAAATAAAAACAAATAACATGGATAATAGTAAATTGAAAAACAATGTTGGAAAAACAATGCTGGAAAATTAAACAGAAATTACTGTAAATAATGTAAACAAAATAGTTTAGCTAAATAATTGAAAATAATTATTGCTTCCTTAAATTGATATAAAATATTTCAGGATATACTAACACAAACATTATATATATATATATATATATATATATATATATATATATATATAAAATCAGATAAAAATTTTAAGAGGGGGAGCGTACAATTTAATATAGTCAAAATATCAATGAAATCAAATTTCGTAACTTAAGCCTTAGAAAAATGTATCAACCGTTGCAAAGTGAGAAATATTTAATGGTCGTTCTAATTACTGGTAGAAAAGTGATTCGCAGAAATAGCAAAGTAAATGTTTACAAGAAAATGAGAAGAACCGTGTTCGTCTGCATGTTTAAGGAATAAAACCCATAGATAATCATTGTCAAAATTTTATATTGAATAAGGACCTGTTTTTGCGTATTAAGTTGTTTGTATCAAATTTAGTATATTTTTAATTATTTTTTTTATTTTACTGGGAGCAATTGGATATTTGTTAGTGATTACGAGTTTTGTGGGTTAAGTTTTCGTCTTGTTTATAGTTGGAATGCATTTTATTACAGTTAAGTAGGTTAATTCAAGACATGTTACGTTATTTTTTTATTTATGTTAATATTTCAAATATTTTGTTAAATTTGTTCAACAACAATGTAATAAGGGAATTCATTAATCATTAAATAACGTTTTTTAATTCATTGTAGAATTTTTTACGTTGAAAAGTTAAATCTTTCAGAGTTTATTACATTTTGTGGTTTAGATGTTTGATATTGGAACTTGACTTTTATAGTATCTAGTACACGTGTTTATGCTTGTTAGTTTTTTTTTATATATGGGAGGTATTAACTGTTATATTATTGGTGTCTGTCAGTATATTAGGAACATAAACTTTATTGTAATTTTTAAGTTCATACGTGAATTTAAGGATTTATATGATTTTTATCTATGCTTTTAACATAGATGAAACTATTGTATATATATAATCTTAGGTAGATGGAAGGGTCTTTTAGTGGTATAATGTCTCCTCACAGTATAAAGTATTTTATTGCATTATTAGCACGTTGTAGTGCAGTGAATATCGACTCGGAACGAGAAATCGAGGAGCCTTGTTCTAATTCCAGTAATATAATAATTCAAATAATCTTGAGAAAGGTATTAATCTATATCTTTTCTATAATTATATGATTTATTATAAATTTACTGTAGGCAAAAGACAAAAGGATTGAAGTGAATATATATCTTCGCTCAATAATCTCCATTTTAAAAATTCAAAGTAACGTAATTGCATTATTAGCACGTTGTAGTGCAGTGAATATCGACTCGGAACGAGAAATCGAGGAGCCTTGTTCTAATTCCAGTTGAATTGCTTGCATTCACTTATGCACAAATAATCTTGAGAAAGGTATTAATCCATTTCTTCCCTCCACTTATTGGTTAAACCAGTTTAACTCAGAAAGCAATGGCCACCTACTGCGGGACAATCTTCTGCCCTGTCAGTCATGTCATTTTCGAGACATGATCGCTCAAATCGTGTATCACGTATGGCACTCAACTGACTCACTGAAATAGTTGAAATAGAATTTGTTCATTACAAATGATTTTCTTTGAATCATTTTTCACTTTTCTATAATTATATGATTTATTATAAATTTACTGTGGGCAAAAGACAAAAGGATTGAAGTGAATATATATCTTCGCTCAATAATCTCCATTTTAAAAATTCAAAGTAACGTAATTGATTACAAAATTTTACAATCAGAAGGCTACTGTGGATTGCAGTGAAATTTCGTAGATGTAAACTCAGCACACATAATTTTATAACAATTTATGAATTCAATGAATTGGTTAAGTAAATATATAATTCGCGATTTCAGCAAGAGTTACAGTCCTAATACAAGAAAATTGTACTTAAACGTAAGAAAATCCATGTTGACTGTGGCAAATGACATTTCTTATTAATCTGTGCGTTAGAATATATCATGTCTGTGAATTAATTTGTTTTAGTTACAAGCCTTTAGTGAAAATGCAGCTTAGTTTTAGAAATAGATAATTTTAACGTGTACATCGGTATTTCTTATCTCATACATCCGTTTACCATAAGAAGTTTTCTCGAAATAACTGAAATTACAGAAACCATTCTACCATGACCTACAAAAATGAACAGCAGAGGCAGGTCAAACTAACCATTTAATTTCTCAAAAATATATAAAAGGGTTTCATAGTCACAGGTGCGTTAATGCAGATAATATTAAATAAATATCAGCAAAATAGGTGAGACAATGATTCGTATGTGCATGGAATGTTTAATTCTCATCTATAAACACGAAAGCGAGCGAATTCGGTAAGATAGAGTTGAACCTGTGTAAGTTGAGAAAGAAGACAATGGAAGTTATTTTATCCTTGGTTTACATGGACTTCTATTACAGCAGAAACTCATCAGTGAATATTCGAGTATATATTCTATCCCACAGGTAACTGCTACGTGCCACCAGTACGAACGTACACGTATGTATTGCGGCGTACGTAAAAGTATCTCCCAAGGGACATATTCCCATAGTCCTTCTTCAAGATAAAGAATAACACCTGACATTTCTGAAATATATATGTTTTTATTTATGCTCTTTTGCACTTTGACCTCCTTTGTGCTGTGTCTCTCCAAGATTTAGGCGATACTGACTCTCCACAATTTCTTCTCATTTGTAGCACAATAGTATTTTTTTTAATTTTCGCACTCTCTCTGAATCCCTGTTTTTCCAAATATATATAGAAGGTCGTTGTTATTTTCCTTTCTTTATCCGATCAGGACAAAGGGGATAATTGCTCTTCACAATGTTCTCTCCTTTGTAACTCTTAGTAATGATTGCATTTTATGTCATCTAACCCCTGTTCCGCAAACTATTTGATATGAGAGGCACTGTTTTCATGTGTTCATTGCCTTCAATATTATTTGTAGTATCGAACATTTTCAGCCTTCTTTCCCCATTTTATGTCAGATACATTTTTAGCAGATCTTCTGATGCTAAGTGTAAGTGTCTCTTTTATTTCTATTTTCCTAAAACTTCGTTATTGATTATATGTCAGGTAATTGAATTCTCAGTAAGTCACTTAAACTGTTGCAACGTTGTCCAATCTGTCGTATATCTATACTGATATATTATTTTTTTGTTTCTTTCTATCCTTAAAGGTTAGATATAGCAAGCGTTTATACTTAAATATGTTTTCTATATATTCGGATATTAATTTAAACAGCATCGACTCAAAACTGAGGTCTCTATTGCATGTACATTAACTTGAAAACTTAATTGTTTGAATCACTTCCTAAAGGACACAGTTCGAAACCTATCACCCCCACGCACAAAAATGAACTCTTTTCAATTTCTCTCGCACTTTGCTGCACTGGGTTACGTTGCTGCACTGTATTTTATCTACATTTCCTCATAATTTGAATCACACACGTGGTCACGTGGTCAGTTCATGTGCATAGATTTTATTACATTTTCCAATGGTCAAATATTATATAATATTTTTCATTTTACCATTTATTCGCTAAGTATTTCTGCATATATATTACACAAAACTGACTCTGTAATTTAGTTTTAGACAAAATTATATATATACACCATACCTGGCATAATTATTAGACCACCTCAGTGTTTAAAAAAAAATGATGTATTTCATACAATTTTTTTTATTTTATATTGCAATTCTCTACTTGTCATAAATACTAAAAACAGTATGAAATACTACACCTCTTTTAAAAAACTAGGATGGCCTAATATTTATTGCCAGTTATATATATATATATATATATATATATATATATATATTACCAGTCTTCGTATATGTATTTCACAATGTTGATTTATGTCCTTTAGTGAACGACAGCATAAAAAGACATAACTTACTATTCTTGAAGATATCTAGATAATTTTTGCCAATTCTAAATGTTCATAAGCACCGGAATACCTGGAGTAGTATATGAATAAGGTAACTTAAGTAGTTATATATTTCTGTCTTTAATTATCTGTATTCCCTTTACAAAATACAATGATATATAAGGTACCAAAATATATGGATGACATACAATTTTAGAAGTTGAAGGCATCAAAGGGGATTTTGCAGATGTTAAATATAAAGGATGTGAAGCTTGGAAGTTAAACTACGGCCTCTGTCCACAGAAAACGTATTTTAGAATATGATGATGACAGTTTTGAGAAACAAAGAAATATAAACATAACAAATAATCAGGAAGAGAAAGACGAACCATGGAAAGAGTGAAAGAACATTAACATGAAAAAATAGTAGTGGGTAAACTAGGGAAAGAATAGTGAAGAGTAATTTTGCAACCAAGTATTATGAAGCAAGTTTCTGTTTCTTTTATTGGTTAATTTTTTTTTCAAAGAAACAGCATACGAAAAGATATTTTTTGAAAAATTATGGAAAAAACAGAATGCATAATTTTAGTTGTTTTTGCATACAAAAAATTCACAAAATAGTAAAAGAAAAACTGCCGTGCGATCAGGAAATGACGGGTATGTAACAAAACGTTTGCTGCATAAGAAAATTTATAAAGACCGAAAAAAAGAGAGAATCAGCTGACACGCATTCCGTTGTAGATGTTCCTAATGTTTATACATAATAAATATGTATATGTAGATAATAATAGATACATTTGTAATATGCATGCGAATGTATAATAGCACGCACATTGTTTTTATATATATATATATATATATATATATATTTCAACGTGGTGAAATTGTTAGGAAGATTGTCTGCGTAAGTAGTGATTTCGATTTTTACTTTTAATACCACATCTAATTTACTCTCAGTAAATTGCTATGTACTGGTTGCGTTGAATAAATTGTCACAATTTATTATTTTTAAATGTGTGTTGTTTATTTTTTATATGTCAACTGCACAATAGGGAAGGGTCAATTGGGCAGTGTGTGTGGGGGCATAGAAAGATCATCATGACCCTAATTCCTAAACCAGAAATTTGGATACGGCGTGCTGTATTGCTTAGCATTCGCCCCGGAAGACCCAATACAGACATACCAGTGTATATAGAGATCAATCTAAGGAACAGTGCAGTGGATTCGTAATGTTTATATCATCTATGAAGTAAACGTCATAGTTTTTTTTAATTTAATATTAGAGATAGCAACGTTATGTCACGAAATGTCCCGACACAGGATTCTGCAGCAAGTCAATCAAGCAGGAGAACCCAGTCATGACAGTTAATTTCTTTAACTACGCCCCCCTTACATCTGACCACCTAAATCACAGACTGAAATCCGTTAGATTTTTGTTTATGTAGCGCGAGAAAGCAAGTACAGCTTCATTCTGCAAATTAAAAATATATACCCTCAAGAAGATTCGCAAGAGAATTTGGAGTAAATTTAGGCACTTGTTTGAAATCAATGTGAATTTTATTTTACTGTTTCAAGTTATTTTTGTTTAATTTTGTCAAATATATTTGTCAAAAGGAAATTTCACAGTCATTTAAATTTTTTGAGTAATTTAGTTGACAATTTATACATCGCACTATCTCTCTCTTTCTCTCACTCTCTATCTCTCTCTCTCTATATATATATATATATATATGTGTGTGTGTGTGTGTGTGTGTGTGTGTGTACAAATATATATACAGAGACAGAGAGAAAGTAACAGACAGACAGATAGAAGTAACATTATATACAAATATACAAGGTATGCTTAAAAGCACATATATTTTCCTGTATGATGGCTTGATCTAAGGAAGAAACTGAGTAACATACATGTATATTCACATTTGCACGTAGTATAAAGAAGCCTGCCACTGCCCAAATTGGGGAATATACACATATGCGTGTATATATGCATATATGTACGCACATAAAACAAAATACTCGCATATGCCGTTTTGCATGAATTTTGAATGTGTATTATTTTTAAATGCCAGAATATTTTATGATCTGCCATTTCTGTATTGCGAAATTCTCACTTTTTCTTGTTGTATTTTTGTATATATATATATATATATATATATATATATATATATATGTTATTGGACTTTCTTTTTTATTTTCTTACGTCATTTTGAAGTGGTACTTTTTACGTTTTGACATCTACCGAAATATCTGTGTAAATCCTTTACGGGTGCGTATATAGAGAAAAGGAAATAAATAAATGGCTGGTGTCGAAGAGAAGGCCAGGTGAAGTAAGTCAAGGCGTCAAAAAAAGATAGTCATTGAAAAACAGTCGACTTGGATGATCACTACCATGAAACGGCACAACAACCACGGCCCTTTCAGCTGCCAGAACGCTGAAGATATTTGACACTCTCTGTTTTTTTTATTTTTATTTTTACTGCAGAGGAATAGATCTCGCGTATCTGAAAGGCATCGATGTTTGAGGAGCCCTGCTTTTTGTGTACAAATGGCATATCCATGCTGTACGTGTGGGTAGATCGTAATTTTGCATACTTCCTGAGTACGGCGTTAGCACCTTCTTCATAGAATGATCCAAAATAGCTTTCTTCTCTACACTAACTCCATAAATGTTATTACAGTTTCATCCTCTTCAGAACGTACGGGGGCACCTCAAAGCTTATCGTATTGAAATAATTACGTCTGAGTACTGATTTCGATTAGGTGCTTCATATATCCGCCCTTGTGCCACATCTAAGCTATGTTCAGGAAATCACTTCCTTCATACTTAAGAAACGTTTCTATACCTAGATAATGTAAGACACTTTTAAGTATGTTACCTAATTTTATGCCCAGCCTTAATTTGGTGATATACATCGACATATGACACAATGGATAAAATCCTTGAGTGAAGTATTGAAGTGACTTGATGAAAAGATTTGTTGAAATCCTGGACACAAATACAATCTACTACAATATTGTACATTTTGTTTCAACATTGAAAGACCAATATCTCATCAGGTACTTTATAATGATTAAAAATAATTATTTGAAAAATTATTAAAAAATCACTTCCCTTTCTTTTGAAAATTTCTCGTACGGGGGAAAAGAAAGATTGAAGAAGATATTAAAAAGACGAGAAACCAAGTAAAGAGAAATATACAGAAGAAATAGAAAGTAAAGAGAAAAATAAGTGAGAATATACTGAGAGGAAACAGGTTAATAGAAGAGAGAAATTTTAAATTTTGGCCGGAAATGTTTATGTTGTAGAGAAAATAAAATCTAAACGTAAAGGAAAATGTTTATAAAAATATTAAAAAAGTAAATTACCTTCATTATTAACAACCTGATGTGATATTGTTCTTTGAATGTCAAAAGATAATATACAATTATGTAGTTCACACATATTATAACGTAATAATAATAATAATAATAATGTCAATTATATATATATATATATATATATATATATATATATATATGGTTTGAAGTTTTTATGGTATGAAGAATTAATTGTATGTGATAAGATGCCCTATATATTTCCATGGTGAAAATCATTTGTCAGATTTAAAAATAACTACTACCATTTTCTGTGCAAGCTTATGAATATTTAATTTTAATTTCTATATTTTGGTTTCAGTGGATGCTTCAAAGTTATAAAATCATATTCCAGACAAGTCTCAAGGGATCATTTGAACTAGAATGTCTCTCAGTTTTCGTATAGTTTTCATGAAACTAAGCGAAAAGGCCAATGTGTTGAAAAGTATGTTATTCAGTTAATTTCTTTGGAAATCAAATATGAATTTTACTGTTGGTGGCGTTAATTTGAAAAGTATATATCAGAGAGCATGGACGCATGCACGCGGTGTTAACATTGGTCTAGTTGCAAAGAGATATATTACATACACTGTTTTTTCTGCTTACAGCTTTCACAGTCTATAAATTTCAGTAGAATTTAATTTTTGTTTCTTCATTTTAAAACATCTGTTCTTTTACTTCAAATTTGATATAATTTGAGGTTTTTCTTATCAAATGATGGAAAAAATATATTTCATGGATTTTGTTAGCTATTCTGTCTTATTGTACAGCGTAATTTTGTATATGTTTGAAAATTTCTTTGGCTAAATATATAATGATATACATTGAAAACAATAATTCAATTACTCAATCAACATCGTTACACTCAACCTCATTTTCCTGTCTATATCGCTTAACATTCATCTTGTAATATTTTGAATTAAATCCCATTATTTCTCTCGACAAAATATGGTCAACATATGAATAAAAGCCGCGTATATTCAATGGAAATACTTATCTTCTAAAGCCATCTCCTCAAATGACTGTTTTCGTTAAATTAGGATTGTGTTTGTACCAAGGATATTTTCATATATGTTTAGAGATAGCGAGGTTAATCCCTGGAAATTTTATAGTTTTTGATTCGAGCATGCACGTTTTTAATTTCTTTTTGTTCTACTGCACAGAGTAACGTCAGTTGAAAACATATTGTGCAGCTCGGCATTTACCCTGGAAGCGCTAACACGAACATTTTAGGGTTTTTGTGTATCAATTTGAGCACAGCGCAGATGATTCCTAAAGAGTCGTATGATACATACATGCAACATCATGGTGTGATCACTAGTGATTGCGATGTTATGTCTGCTTCCGTCCGCTAAATGAGTCTCAGAATCAACACAGTGGCCTACATCAAGTAATCTGAAGCGGTAGTGCTGTTCTGGATCATAACAATGGCTGATCTATATATGGCAACAAACTCTGCACCATTATGCTTAAACTCGCTAAATATATGCTGGGCAAGTTTGAGCGAATGATCAAAAGAACTACTTGTGATGCCAAAAATGAAGTGAAGGCAAAGATTATTCATCAACTTAAACAAGACCGTTCAGAAGAGATCCAGAAATTGTCTAGAGTGTATGAAATCGATAGAAGCGAATGACGTTTTTATTGATTAAATTGAATCTTTAGTGTTTCAATATATTTTTGTATAATTTTGGTGAATATACCTGTTAAGATGTCAGATATATTTTCATTCTTGCCTTCTTTTAAGGCCAAATTTCTTAGATGCCATACAAATTCAATAAGAAAGGAAGAAATTATCAAGACCCATGCTATCCCGTCCTGAAATGTAAACGGACAGACACACGCACTTACCCTTTAGAATATCACGATAAACACAAAATAACTAATATTACTTACCATATTGCCCCAATGACTCTAAATTGTAAAATTCGAGCAATAATTTGATCCACATGATTTTGAGATTAAGTTCAAGCATTAAACAAAAAAATTCGCCGTAGCAATCATATATATATATATATATATATATATATATATATATATATATATATATATATCAAAATAACTTTTCAAATTTCAGAACTGTTGAATGAACATTTCAACACGAAATCCTCTTCTACTGCATCATTTTTTAATATAAAAATTTTGAATATTGATTAGGATCAGGTTCTTGGAATTTACCTTCCTATTTTCCGTTTCGGATTAAAGTAATTTAATAATATATATATATATATATATATATATATATATATATATATATACAACCTGATAGGTTTTGTCTGACCTACTATATATAAGAATATTTGATTTAAAACACAGGAATGAAAATAGTTTTTTACAATGAAGACATATATTTCGGTAGACGAAATGTCTCTTTGATTTGTATTTAAAGCAAAAGTCCAGCAACATTGAGAGAGAGACAAGATATTGTTTAGAAAACTGGTGTCATTCGCACAAATGATAAACATTCTCTCGTACTTTTTTATTTATCTCACTTAAATGAAATTAGATCAATAAATATTTCATTTTGTTCATCATAATGCTTGTGTTTTTGTCGATTATATTTTCATTAGAAATTAACCAAAAATTGTTGACATGATTATAAGCACAAAAAGATTAATTTGGAAAGTAAATTGCTCATTGATTACGCAAATATATTGTTATACTCGTGTATTGTGCGTTAAAACAGCAGACTTAAATTTTAGGAAATTACGATTCAAATAATGCAATCTCAATGTACTTTTCCTAGTGTAACTACATAAAAAAATGAGTTACTAATGTTGTGACTACCACTATTAGTGTGTATTTCCCACGTATATGGCCATATATCCGACAGTTAATTTTGGTACATGCACCTAATTACAAACTGACACAGGGAAAAAATGGAGAAAGAGAGATAGCTGTAGTTATTAGATTTAAAAGGAAAATGACTATAAAATGAACAGATTTTAATGCTCAAGCTTATCTCTTTTATATACATTCTGATAAAACTGTATTATTGTTTGTTTATTGAATTGTTGAACTCGGTTCTATTAGAATGATGTGTTTAATATATATAACACAAGAGAAAGTTGGATCTATAGGCAAACATTTGGGGACACTTTGAATTTATTTACGTAACACTTTAAAATATTTTTATTCTTTTAAATTAAGTATATAAATTTGAGTAACTCGTAAGTTTGCCTTCACTTGTCATTCTTTCACCAAGCTCTAAAATGCTAAAATTTAAATTCGTCTCTCTACAATATATTCAGCGAAATTGTTTCATATATGGAAAAAAGTTTTCGCCATTACATTCTCAGTAGACTTTTGGAGATTACCGATATTTTCATCTACGTTAAATGTTTTTACATGTTCTAAATGATAAGTCATAAAGGATTAATGGTATACTGAAAACATGATGCTGTCTCTCTCTATGAAGAAAAATGATTGTGCAATATTGTGCAGTATTTTCATAGTTTTTATTTACTAATTTTGAAATAATTTTCACGTAATGAAACAATTAAAGCAGCTAAACATTAAATTTTAGCATAAGTTTGAATTTTACATGAAAAAGTGGGGACGAAAAAAATTGTCAAAACATTGAAAAATTCTATTCATGCTTTTTAATATTCATTACAATGTCATTTAGAAACTGGCGCAAATGTTGGCAGTAAAAGACCTGAATAATCAAAAATGAAGACTCCTGTTGACAATAAACACTTGTTTATTGAGGGCGAGGAAAAATGATCTAGGTTTGCCAGTTGAACTTAATTCTTTATGTCAGCAAATAGTATCGTTTTCAACAGTGAAATCAACGGCGCCAGGGAATGGAAATAGCTATCAAGTCTCACGCTGTATGGAACGCGAGTAAGAAAACAAGTCTGTTATGGGTAAGAAACATAAAAAATGAAAATTGAAATAGTTAAAATAGATATTGTTGACAGGCGAGTCCAAATTTGATCTTATGTTACTAATAGAATAGTTTATGTAAGAAGAAAGAATGTTTAAGGCGTGGTTCCAACATCGAAAATTTATTGTGTGTCTGATGTTCCGTCGGTATGTTTTTGTCGGTGAGTTGGCTAGAAATTTTAAACATAAAGAAAGAACAGTATATGCGTAATTTAGAATATCACTTTTCAACAAGTTAACGATTCAAAATACTCTTCGAAATTATGTAAAATTTAACACGAGAAAAAATATTATACAAATTATGACTTAACGCCCCGGTCAACTACCTTCTCTCCCGTTAGTTTAGTATAAACTGAATTGGATAGATGCGTTCAAAGAGAATACCCAAAGAATGGGAGCGAGCTTTTTCAGTGTAAGAAAATGCCTTGAAACGTGTTCCATCTACAGTTTATTAAAACTTTGGAAAGAACACCAAGAAATTGTAACATAGCAAATAATGCGAAAACAAAATATGATGTTCTCTTATGAGAGTGTTTTTCATAGTTAATTGTTTATTTATCAATATAAATACAGATACACTATAGTTATGGAAATATTAACGTCTATGTTGAAAATAAAATAAAGATAGATTATCAAAGATGCTTTAAAGAAAGTAACATTGACTCTAAATCCTTTACTTCTAGTGCATATCATCATAGTTACTTTAAAGTAAATTCAATGTTTTGACATATCATACTTCATTCTGATTTATCCAGTGAGTGGACTCGTGATAATATCTTTGAAAAAGAACATTCATTTTCATATTAAATTCGTTTCTTTGTTTTTCTTCGAATGGTATTCAAAGCGAAGGAATATAACAATTAATTTATTTTCTTAAGAAAGTAAAAACTTCCCTTACTTCCGTGTCGTGGCAACAGTCTTTTAACCATAAGCCTCAAACATATAGCATAGAGTAACAATATGAATCTGAAAAGTATGTTTGGTATTCTATATATATATATATATATATATATATATATATATATAATGTCTAAACTGTTAAATATAAGAGACAATGAATGTCTATTATGTTTAATCATGAGCCGTTCTAAACGTCGTATTTTGACTTTAATTTCAATTGAAAATAAAGACGAAAATTCTCCAACATTTGGATAATTTTTATTACTTTTGTTCTAAGCTTTCGTCTCACATGAGTCATCTTCAGAGAGGTTATTGCAAATTTACGAATTGCAGTTGTTATTTTTGGTAACTATTGCCGTTGCCTAGTGGAGTTTTATATCAACACAAAATAAAATCTTGGCTGATGGTGGATGTTATTGTGTTACCGTCTTAATAACCTCTCTGAAGATGGCTTAGAATCAAATTAATGAAAAAGTATCCAAATGTTGGAGATTTTTCGTCTTTATTTTTAACTGAAATTAAAGCCAAAATACGACGTTTAGAACGGCTCATGATTAAACATATTAGACATTCATTGTCTCCTATATTTAACAGTATATGTTTAGAAAGTTGATTTGCTGCCTCGATACACTATATGATATTAAGTGAAATTACTGCAGTCCATATCCAGAGCTTCCACATTCTGATATGGGAAAATTAAATTTTCCTTGAAATCTTCCGTTGTATATATATATATATATATATATATATATATATATATATATATATATGTGTGTGTGTGTAGAGAGAGAGAGAGAAAGATAAATGCTCCGGCTTTTATATAAAATTTATGCACAAAATATTTTTCAATTGACCAGTGCAGATCGTGAAAGCCTAATGGAGTGACAGCCGCTCAGATCAAGAAATTAGTCTGTTTCCAATTCTAGTCGTATTCCTTATGTTCACTGACCTTAGATATCACTAGGAAATTTACCACTTCATCTCTTATTCCCTCACTGAGGAATAAATATCTGTGTAGACTGTATCATGTAGTGTTTGGTGGCAACCGCTTTAAAAGAGATCTCCCTCTGATTTCAAAACTCTACTAAAGTTTAAATAGTCTCCACAGCGCCGAAATTGAATAAGTGTGTTGAATATGTTTATACTTGTGAGAACATGTTCAATCAAGAAGAATTTTTCTCCATAATGAGTGTGAATGCTCAGCACTGAAAACTTCACTTAATACGATAGCATAAGCATATACTTGCGATTCTCAATTATTTTTCTAAATATCTTTATACACTACTGTTAATTTTTATTTGTGTTATACAACCCTTAGCAGTGTACTTTACACTTGTTATTTCCGTTAGAAATGGAAAGAGATTACTGGAAAGTAAAAATCAATGAATATTCGGCAAAAGTTATTTTTACATGTGTTGATTAGGGAATATTTGTCCATTTCCAGCTATTAACTCTACATTGCTTGAGTATCCGCGCCAAACCGCCCTAACTGTCTGTATTATCAATACTGCGTCCTCCTGTATATAGTAATGAGGAAGATATTTCCAGTAGTCAGCTGTATCTTATAAACGGTTACCACTCGACTATTCCTTTATTAAACAAAGTTACAACTGAGTTGTACACGATCCGAAGAGAGAAACACAATTTAGAATTAAAATGCAGTTTGTTTGTTTTTCGCCCGAAAACATTTATCGCAGCATTGAACACAGTAAAATGGAAAACTATTAGAATATCCAACTGGATTCGATTGAAGAATTAGCGTCGATACATGCAACGATCATTTACACAAAAATACCAATAAACCAAGCAACGATCTTTTTTCTCCCGAAATCTTTTATAGCAGGCCAAATGGAGTGACGTATCGGTATATACGATGGTTCCAGGTTGTCTCCCATGAGCCTATATTTATCTATTTAGACAAAATACTTATGCCTTTACATTTCATATAAAGAATTAAATACTTTTTTTTCTAGTCTATGAAATAGTTGCTTTCCTGGGATTAAAAAAAAAATTTGTTTTACTGAACTGAGCTTAAAATTTATGAACGTTGAAGAGAGCAAGTAGACTAAACTGCTACAGTAAGGTCACCAGATTTTCTCAATGGAGCAGGAGTAATACTAAACATCTGCTGAAGAGAAGTCAATCATCTAAATTCCAAAGTACATAGTTGGATTTTTTTTTTTAAATTACGGCAAATTTTATCCGAGACACAATCCGATTTTCAACCTTTGAATTTTGTAAAATATATCTTTTTCAGGAAGTTAAAATAAAAAACATTTGAAGAGCGTAAATGAATACGTCCATGAAACACACAAAACTTTGAGACTGAAAATTGATTTCCGTCAATATCTGTTGTTAAGAATTCAATTTGCAAAGAAATATTCATTTGTTTAGTGGCAAAGCTTTCTGCTGTCGAGAATAGAAAATGTTGAGTAATGAATAGTTTCAATTGTTTATTACAAACAAAATCTCTGTTTCTACCTCTCGGTCTCTAATCTTAGGTTTATATATATATATATATATATATATATATATATTTATATATATTATGCTCTTGGAGAAGATAGACTAAACTATCGAGCGTTTCACACTCCACCCACATCTATTGAACAGTTGATAAGGCCCATCCCTTGTTTCCTGTTTAGGATGCGGTTTCCGGTTTTCTCTTTTCTAATATTCTTACTCTTATATAGCCCCCTGCACATCAGTGGCGTTACCGCCTTGCTTGGGGCGATATGATTAAAAAAACAAAAAGCTCTCTAGAGAATAAAATTATGAAAAATATTTTCCAGTTCTGCGTGATATTCAGAAATGATTTGCGTTCTTTTGGTGACTGCCGTGTGTATACGCTGATTATTTACAGGACGGTAAAAGTTTCCATGGCTTAGTGGCTAGCGACACCGACTGACAACAATTTGGACGAGATTCGATCCCTGCCAGAAGCAAGTGGATGAGTCTAGCTAAATATGATACTGCGAAAACAGGCTTGTGTGTGTAAAACTAATATATATATATATATATATATATATATATATATATACACACAAAAATCTAAAGCGAGCCAAAATTTTTGTGTGTCTTTGCTCTACTTTTGTAGATTTTCTTTTGTACTTTGTATCGAGCACTTTTTCTTGTGGTTAGTTCCGTTTGGGGTGTTTTTTCTTTGCTGCGGAGTATTGAATGTTTTGTTCTTGTTCCGCGGGTTTCTTTTTTTCTCCCCATTTATCCGAAGCCTTAGTGCAACGGATTGTAACGGAATTAGGTTCTGTTTGTTAGTGGTTTTTTTGAAGGTTTATTTTAGTATAAATTTACAGCCTACATACTTACAGAGTCTATTTAGTTATTATTTATATATATATATATATATATATATATATATATATATATATATATTGTCCGATTTATCTTCGACTAAATCTCTTTCTTTTACTACACTCCCTTCATATTCCAGGTTTAATTCTCTATCATATATATATTTCATTTTCGAAATTATATATATATATATATATATACATATATATGTATGGGTTGATGGGTGTGCTAGTTACGCATCGTTCTTCAGCAGAGAATTTGAACAATCGTGCCTACTGGCGTTGGTTTACATGGAATCCTGCTTTGCTTTGCCGTGTACCAATATCTTATTTATATTATCTCTGACAGATATCACACACACACACACATATATATATATATATATATATATATAGTTACTGTAATGTTAAGGCTGAGGATTGTGAATCTTGAATCGAGGAGGAAGACTAGCTAGTTTCAGAGTTTTCTTGCTCCTAGTTTAATTTCTATTAGTATAAATGGAGTTAGACTTCTAGATGATTCTGCTTCATCATTATCGGCTGATATTTGATCAATATAATATACGCAGATGATACAGTGTTGATAGCATACACATATAATGAATTTCCCGTCCTCCTACTGAAATTAGATAAAGAAAGTGTAATAATAAGAATACATATAAACTACAAGAAAACTAAATGCATGAGCAACAGTAAAAGAGGAAGTCCAACATGCCAACTAGAGGCCGGAGATTTTATAAACAATTTAAATACCTGGGAAGTATTTTAAGAATGGCCACCACAAATGGCGACATTGAGTCCCGAGATCACGTTTCTACTGCTAGATTTTGAGAAGTATTTTATACTTCCATACAACAGAACGACGCCTGCCTTATTAAATTTTATATAAGTTTACCAGTGTTTCTTAAATTTTTATTTCAGGAATAACATTGTAGTTAGACTGTTCTGTAAACAGCTACAGATTATGGAATTACAAATGTAATAAAAAGGAGATAGTTTATAATATTGGAAAAAAGGAAGACAGAATACTATGGAATCTGTTGCAAAACACATTCTTTACCATATTTATTT
>JBBBDQ010000190.1:4907500-4935000 GCA_037127315.1 Ascarosepion bandense
TGTTACGCGTATCCAAATTTTAGATGGCGATAAATTGTTTCAGTAAATAAAACTTTCTGAAATTAATGGTTTCTACCACCAAATGTTTTTTTCATTATCTTCATAGTATATAAATCTACCACTGTTCGATATTACGATATGACGAGCTTGACATTATTTGTGTAACACAATTATCACAATAATAATAAATGTGACGCATTTACGTCATTGATTTCCCATAACATTGCGGAAATAAAACCCACATTATTTCATACATTTTAAAATGGATTAAATTATGACTTCAGATTTTTTCTGTTCATAAAATCATAATTACGATCTTTATATTTTATTTGTCAATTGATCAAGTTTATTAAAGATGAAACATTACTTAACAGTATCATTTGCTTCCACTCTATTAACTAAATAAATTGAACGAAAGAGGTTACTAAATCAATTTTTTCTTAGATAATATTTATTTACAGCAAGTCTATCGATTTTATCTAGCATCTTGTCAATCAATTTTCAACCCCGTAGTGTAGCATCCATATCTTTTCTACGAATAATTTCATGCTTATTGTTCTGATGGTCATTCCATTTTGGTCCCTCAAGTTCAGAAATTCAAGAGCAGTACGAGATTGGTGGTTAGGTCTCATCATTTTACCTTTGAAATTGCTAGTTAAAACCGCGATTCTTGTCTAATAGTGTCTTCTGTTGCATATCTCATTCAGGGGAAATTCTAAGTTCCATGTTTTTTCTGAAAACTACATTGTTCATACATCTAAATGGAACATTCTTCCTATTTTCCGTTTCCTTGTATTCCGTTTTTTATTATCCTTTCTCAATATTTGCTTTAAAGTTTGATTCACTGTCATCAATTTCTTGCATTTCAGTGGTTTTATTGCCTTACTTAATGCAAAATTATGAAGACAAATAATTGGATAAAACTGTGAAAGTAGTGTATATATCGAAAAAAGACATATATTGAAAAACAATGCCCTATATTTTTACATTCATTTGCACTTAATTGTGAAAAAATACATTTTGTTAAATGATTTGTTTTTAAGAAATTTTTTTGATCTCGCGATGAAACCTGTCTTTCCAAAAACTTTCGTAATATTGTTAAAATAATGTGTAGACTATATCTACATAAAGATGTAGATGCTTAAGTTTCGTAAACTGGTGTGATGAAGTGAGAATGTTACTCCTAGCCTTAAGAACATGAATCTATCTATTTTACTGCCTCTAGGGATAAAAATATCAATAGGCTTCTCAAGCTTTTGAGGACAAACAGTGTAAGAGAGAGAGTGAAAGATTTGAAATGCAAACGGCAGAGGAAACACTAACGCTAAAATATTTATATAGAAGGCAATAGATTTTAGAATTATTTTTAGAAATAAAGAATCGGGTAATGCTAGCCATTTCAATTGTGAAAACTTTTAGTCGTTTAGTACTGCACTTAAATTCGAAATGAATAGAAACCATGGAGAAATTATTTTCAGAACAATCATGACAAAAATATTTATTTTCAGATACAGGGAAGCTTCATTACGGGTAAAGAAAACTGACTTAAGATAAAATTTCGATCAGCACTAAGAAAACTGCAGATCCTTCTTTGAAATTTATCAAGAATCTCTAAATTTATAGAAGAAGATACAGATTAAATGTGGCAACAATTTTCAAATTATGGACGAATATTATCATTATAAATATGCAATATGAATACTTAGCGCAGAACAGGGAACCGTATTATAATTTATATTCTGGGTTAAACTGATGCGAAAGTAAACACATCGTTAATATTTTACAAATTTTCTAGTATTTTAATGTTTCTTACCTCTTTTATTCATATCCGTAATCATGAAACAACTACTTAGAAAATATATAATCTAATATAACGTCATTGTTGCTTTAGGTTAAATTTAAAATCGAATAGAAAATTAACAAAAGGTATAGCTTCAGTTAATGCTCTAATAAATAATTTGAATATTACTGCTATGTGTAGGCGTATTTTTTGGTGAATAAAATGTAAAGACAATCTCGACTAAGAGCATAAAATAACAATCTACGTACTTGACATACGTAGGATGTTCTGATAAATATTGATTTAGTTTTCCTATACTGATATTCACCCTCTGGGATCTTTACGACAACGTTTTGTTAAAGACGATTTCACAATTAATTAGCCTTTCATACTCTATAAAATTTATTACGTATTTTGTGTCTTAAAGAAAATATCACACAAAAATAATGATTTCTTTTGGGCTAATAGTTTCTTTTTTTTTCTTTTGATTATTTATTAATGTCACAGCTACAAACACTTGATGTGTTAAACTTTCTGTCTAGTAAGAACTCTATTACGACGCTTTTCAAAATAGAGATTATAAAAAGGTTTTAACGTGTCAAGAAAGCTCTGCGTATCACGGATGATTATTATAAAACTGGTAAAAATGGATTCGTGTTTGCGTGTTCGTTTAAATTATTTCACAAATAACAAAGACACTTTATCAGAGACAAAAACAAAATATTTTTCAGTTTATTTTGAATCATGATTTTCTGTTTATATACAAATATATATATAACCCAATACACATAAATAAAAAAAAAAATTGGAGGAAAAGTGTATGACAAATTTTAAAAGATGCTTTCATATGAAGTTTTCTGTACTTTATTATTTTATCGGACTAGGTTTTTTTACATTAAAAATAATTACAAATATGCAATAGAGATCACGATTCCAGCTGTGGGTATAATAATGGCAAAGATAAACTGACGGAAACTGTACTTTCACAGAATTCTTTCGAATACAAACATGTTTAAATATATAGTTTGCATGACAAATATATCGAAAGACTACGCTTTTCATTTACAGTATTTAAATTGTTCGGAGATTTGTTCTTATCTTTGTTGCCATATTCACAACATTTCAGCAGCAGTATGCTCCGATTTTCTGTGAGTGATTATGTGTGTATTTATTTTTTGACTGTGATAGAATTTTTTTTAATTCCACAATTTATGGCTTTAACCAGATGTATCAATATCAGTTATCTCTTTGATTTTTTTAAAAATCTGCTGTAGGCAGGGTATGAATCCACAAATCTTTGCGTCAAGTCACTGGATGCAATCAACGTGGTTTTAACAGAACTCATTAATTTGTAATTTAGAATTGTTTTCTTTATGTCTCTGTATTATTAGTGTTCATGATTTAAAAAGAGATTTGTTAGTCTCGCGCTCAAATGTGTCTCACACATAATGATCAAGATATTGGAATCTGGGGAGTAAATTAGCCAAACGTAGCCAAATATAAGTTGTCAGAGAAATTGTATGACAACCATAATTAGTTAATTTTGATTGTATGGCATGCTCCAGAGTCTTCTTTTCCGACATAAAATCTTTCAGAGACCACCCACTTGACCCAAGGAAGCATTACCTTGTCAAAACACTTGATGTAGTTTTCAGTGTTTAAACTCTGACTCGGTGGAAAAATGAATAGAAGCAAAATGTCGACATGACATGTGATCACTCCAAAATATCTCTTTCACTTTTTTTTACACTGTACTTAGATTGACACTCAAACGCCCGGAAATGTCCATATTGATGCATACGGCGCGAATAACAAGCAGTAATGCATGGTGTTTTCAAATTTCTGGCCGATTGAATTGGGTCATTGTTTATTTTTTGTTTTCATTATATATATATATATATATATATATATATATATAATGTTGCCTCCCAACTCAAAATTTCAAATGCGGCAGGTTACCCGCGCACGAAACAGATCTACACAAATATACCGAAATATTTAAAATAAAAGCTGTTTTCTTAACACCTTAACAAGAGTTTCATTTAAGTGAGTTCTCCTTGCATATATCTATTTAATTAAAGATTGATATTTTTGCATAAATAATTATGACAAGTAGAGGATACATTTCTTTTTCAAAAATGATAATCAAAATTTAAGCTAATATTCTCTAGAAAAAATAATAGACCTTAACTCAAGAAAAATGTAGAGAAAACAATGTTTATACAACTGATCTTTATCTTCAAATTTGATAGTCCAAAAGCGTCTCTGAGAACTGATAGAACATGTATTATTCTCTACTCTGCAACGTCTTCACGACAGGCCGGATGTAGAAAGATTCTCGTTGCTCTATCACAGCTCATTGCTCACATTGAAAGAGCTCGGACGAACTACATTCACTTGTCCTATAAATTCCAGATGGTAATTACATGATATCAAACATAGCGTTGAGCAATAGCGGAATTTGAGCGTTTACATACATGTCATATGGGCGTATTATCTCTGTGAATGTCATGAGTTTACATTCAATATTTATGCTACCTGAAAATTTAACAATTTCTCTCCGAATTTCTTTGGATAGAATTTCGAATTTTCTTTTCGCAGATGAATAGAAATTCACCATTGCTGAATAAGATAACTCTTAAATCAGCGTGGTTTCTGAGATCCTCTGCGATATAATCTATCCATAAAACCATTGCCTATAACCTTTCTTTTTTGAATTACAACTCGACATTCAACACATGTGGACGAAGTATTGAATGGACGTTATCAGATTATTATTTTTCTTTGTCAAATGTCAATGGGCATAATTTTTTGTTTCATTTTTTTCCTTGATTTTTTATAATAGACTTCGAAAAGATGAGATAATATAATTATCAACTCTGGCTTCCTGAAATACTGTCACCAAAACCAAACAAACAAATTCCTTATTCGGCTTGACTGTACAAGAAATGTACGTAAATCGTTATTCTTCAAACACCGAAAAATAACACATGCTAAAGATTTTTAAACGATAAAACATAGGAAGTATCAAGATTTAAGTGGTTATCACTAAGGTGATTAAAGTAAGATAATCCCTGGATTTTATCGAAAAACCTTCCTTGAGATATAATGTTATTTGATATGTGACCTAATCATTAGATTTGTGCTTTTGAATATATTTTCTTTTACTAAAAATCTAAAAAAAACTTATATTAGTGTTTGTCAAAAAGCGATTTGCTTATCACATGTGGCTCTTTTCCTTTAAGATAGTATCAATGGAAATATGTTGAATGAACTCCTTTCTCAATATAAAAAAGACAAGTTTCAAGATTTATAATTACTTTTTAAGTATGAATCGGGACCCCACTAGATTAAGATATGGATTAGTGTTAATATGTATGTAACAAAAATGTGTAAATTCTGTCAATGTTTTACTGCTCTCAAATAGCTTAATTTTATCCTTATTTGGTTCAGATAAAGCAAATTTTTTCGAACTATGTCCTATATTAAATGTTTAATTAAGACTCTTATTGTCAATAACAATTTCTTTCACCATTTGAGCTAAGGTTTCGTCTGTCCGTACCTGTTTCACCACTGTCCCCTACAAACACACTCCGAGTATGTTTCGTTATATTTCTATCTCTCCTACCGCCTGGCTTCTTTCTTCCTATCTTTATTCATCTGTTTCTCTACATCCCTCAACCATTTTTCTTTCTCGTTTTGAACTTGTTATTTTAGTCTTATTCTTCACAATTCTGTATGGGTTTAATCTGTTTAATAATGTTATACACATCCTTTACAAAATTCCCCTAGCTTCTCACAGTCCAGTACTTTAGAACCATGTTTCCTCTCTAACATTTCTCATCGATTTCTTCATTAATTTACAATGTCAGTATAGAACATTCTACATTGTTCTTACGCTTAATCTAATGTTGTATTGTTTGTTAAATAAGTTCCAGTAATTTCATTGTCTAGATTAAGGAAGACGTATCTGAAAATTTCATTGAATAAGAATTATATATCACGCTTAGGACAAACTTTCTATCACATTAAGTAGGTACCTCCATATTTCAGTATAAATTTTCTATACCTGATTTTAAAATGAAATTTTTAAAGGGAAAATCATTCTTGAAAATTAATTTGAAAATCTTAATGATTAAATTTATTATTTCCATTAATTATAAATTTCTGGTGTATTTCAGATAGAAATTATATAGATTTGAAATCACATTTAATTTCGGTTTCTTAAATCTTCTTAAAAACGGCCATTTTCTTAATCTTAAGAAATTTTTAAACAAACAAAAATTTATCGATTTTAAAAATATTTAAAAAGATTTTTGACACTTTATTTTAGTAAAATTATAAAATTGAAAGTTAAATTAAGCTGATTTAAAAATTATTACAACCAATAATTACCGATTGGTCGTGTTCATCTGATCAAAGGTCTGACTTATTCGTGAATGATTTGGTAATGACAGGTTGTACGCAGCCCCAAACCGACAATTTTCATAAATCTAAACAGTGATAAAACTCTTAAATTACCTAACAGTTTCATGATAATGGCAATTTTAGCCTACCAAACTGTTTAACTGCTGCCTTTCTGCTTCCTGTTTTCCTGCATGCTGGAAGATCTCTTCAGTCGTTCATGTATTTAAGAATTGTGGTGAACCATAAGACCCATCCAACTATCGCCCTATCAGTCTTCTACCGTTATTCGGGAAAGTATTCGAGGCCATAATCAATGCTGAAATAGTTCAACATCTTACTGCCCACAAACTGTCCTCTGACAGGCAATATGGCTTCCACTTTGCCAGGTCCATGGCCGACTTGCTAACAACCGTAACGGAGTACATGCTCCAGACCCTTGATGAGTCTGACGAGGCTCGCGAGGTTGTTCTGGACATCTCCAAGACTTTTGACAGGGTATGGCACTCTGGCTTTCTATGCAATCTACGGGGTTACGGTATTACCGGTCGCCTGCTTGACCTAATCCAATCTTTTTTAAATAACCGCAAAATGAAGGTCGTTTTGAATGAGCATGCCTCTTTATCCCACAGCACGAATGCTGGTGTCCAACAGGGCTCTATCCTGGGCCCGACACTCTTCCTTATTTTCATCAACGACCTCCCAGATGAGATCAAGGGCCAGGTAGGCATCTACGCAGATGACACTACAATATACGCACCAGTAAAAAACCTGTCGCGGCGTATAGACATAATCTCGCTACTGACCTTGAACGGGACCTACACTCTGTGGTGAATTGGGGCAGGAAGTGGCTTGTCAACTTCAATGCGTCTAAGACCAAGCTGTTGTTTGTCAACCATCACAGGCAACCTCTCCTGCCTCATATAAGCATGGACCAAGCGATTTTCCTTGAGAGCAATACACTGCGCCTCCTCGGCCTTACCCTCTCTTCAGACCTCAAATGGAACCACTATATCGAATCCATAGCTAAATCCACTGCTTAGAAGGTTGGGTAATTATGTCGATCCAGGATGTTTTTCCTCCTGAATCCATCCTGCATATATACAAGTCAACCATCCGTCCGTGCATGCCATTTATAGTCAGGCGCCCCTGCCGTTCACCTCAGTGTTCTCGACAGGCTCCAAAGACAGTCTGTAATATGATAGGTACTGACTTGGCGGCTCGACTGCAGCCATTTCCCCACTGACGAAATGTCGCCTCCCTTTGTCCGTTCTATAAATACTTTCATGGCTTCTGCTCCAACAAACTTAAGTCACTGGTGCCTCCACAACAGGTGTTTACTCGTGCAACCAGATTGGCAACTGGGTCCCACCCATTCACAGTCAGGTTAGCCAAATACAGACGACAATTCTACTGCTGCAGCTTCTTCTCTCGCACTTCCCGCCTGTGGAACTCGCTCCCATATTCTTGCTTTCCTGATGACTACAACCTCCAAGAATTTAAATGCAATGTCAATACTCATCTATTAACCACTAGATTCTAGCTCTTTCCACGCCCTGTATATCCTTCCCTTTCCCTCCACCTAAGTAACTGTCATCAGACCTGCATTCTCATCTTTCTATTGCTCTTTTCTAACTGGTCTGTACAACTCAATCTGTTCTAATTAATTTTTAACAGTTATGTAGCCCCCCACACATCTGTGGCATTTCCACCTTGCTCGGGGTGAAATGATAAAAAAAATGAAAATGAGGTAAAAAGATAATAAATTAAAAATTATTTAAAAACGAAATAACGTAACTACATTTAATAATGTTTGCAATTTTGTACTTGTATATTTCATTTCCAATTAATTACTATATGAAATCCCATAAACGTGCCAATACAGAATTTTACACGATTTTAAACTATTATAAATTATTATAATTAAAATGTAAAAAAAAATTTTTAAAATTATTTCAAAATTTCATTATTCATCAGAAAACTTTTATTTCTTCAGACAATAATGTCCTTACAATTACTCATTTACAAAAACAATTAGAAGCGTTTCTGATTAAATAATGTCATATTTTATTGGATTCTTTATTTTTCAATTCTGAGCAGATTTGCAGTTAAATAGTAAAAATTTGAAAAAAAATTAGCTGATACCTATTTTTACCAAAAATAAAACAAAAAACCAAATTCCATAAACGTGAAGGTTCTGTGCGAAATTTAATGAAATTAAGTGAGGGGGGGGGGGTGGTAATCCATTTAAAAAAAAATTTACGAAGATTTTCTAAAAGAATAATTTTAAATATTTTAATTCATTTGGGAATAAATTATGAAGATTTCATTAAAATCGGACAATTATTTTGTTTGTACAAGTATTTTCAAATTAATGTGTTTTCAACAGAAAAAATAGCGTAAAAAATATCAGTGTTAAACTTCTTAGAAGACAATGACGTAAGCAAAACAAACATTCTAACCAAAATTTCGAACGTGTTAGAAAGGATTAAAAAAATTGAAAAAATAATTAACAAAACTTTATTTTCGTTACGTTTCTAGTGTTTTGCATTAAGATATGCTGTTTTTCCCGTGAAAAAGCGGATGTACCTACATTAAGTAACCAATAGAAAAGTTTGCAATATTTATCACAAGAATGAATAAAAAATGCATTACAACTATTAAAAATATTTTAATCAATTAGTGGGCAATCTTTATAAATATTACATTTAAACAGAAGTGAGTTTGAAGAAATTATACATTTTAAAACAGATTAAATCAGAAGAAATAGAGACCACAAATGACCGGTTTATTATCTCAAAAATAAGAATAAATAAACCATTATTTTAAAAAATAATTATGCTCTCTCTGTGAAAAGAAATGTTGATAAAAATCTTCTCTGCAAAGAAACATGTGACGAGAAAATGAATGCTAATGACAATGTGTTAAAAGAACAACTGAAGAAAAGTTGTTTGGCTCAATGGAGAAACAATAATAAAAAGGATTTATATTGCTACTAAATTACGCGAAAAAATTGTGGGTATAATTAAAATTAGTATCCAGTAATGGCACAAATATCAATTAGGCATATTATGCAGAATACATCATCGATAAAACTGTAAGTTTACTTATACTAGAAAAACGACGCAACGGTTATAAGCGAAAGAACAAACATGAATGGATTAATTAAATCATTCTATATTTGCTTATGGAGCAGCATATATTATTATACAAGTTTATGTGTGAGTGAGCATATGCGCGTAAATGTAGACACGTGTACGTGTGTGCATGCATATATGTGTATGGACATGTTTATATGTGTGGGTACATATGTTCGAATATATAAGTATTCTACTTTCAAACATTGAAAAGAAGATGATGCTTCAACAACAATAAAGATAATCAACGCATAACAGTTTACGAAAAAAATGAAAGGAAAAGCAAAAAAGGAAATGCTAAGAGGCAATGATAAATAACTGACTTCCTATATCTGCTTAAATAGGACATAAGTACACGAGCATACATCCACAGACTTGAACAGCTCACAACATAAAATAGCGAAAATTTGCAAATATTAACAGTAAATTGGAAAACTTCCGTGAAGAATGAATGACAATAAATAAATAAATAAAATATATTAAAAACCCGCGTTAAAAACTCTGGAGTCGTGATTATGAAACTAATTTTTATCGCGTACAATTGTCGAAGCGGCGTGGATATAACAAAACGATGAGGACAACGGTTCAAACATATATATATATATATATATATATATATATATATATATATATATATATATAGTTAAAACTACTTCTTCAGCTTGGTCACATTCCCGACAATTTCGCGGTTGTACTCTCAAGCCCTTTTCATATTATATAAATTAGGCCTTTGGAACGAACACTCTACTTTAGTCCAAGCGTGTAGATTGCGCTAGTTTCATGTCACACGCATTTCAGAACCATTTTATGACTACAATAACCAAACTCTTCAATTATTGCTTAAACGACTGTTGTTGGCAGTTTGTAAATTGCATCTTTTTGCGTCAATTAACATGATTCTTTCAACCAACGCTTTTAACTACTTGACCATATATATAATTGCAAACTCTCTCTTCATTTAACGCAAACCGATGGAAAGGTGAAAGTAGATTAATTGTCGAGCAGTAATTAGTAATTTTAACTTGTATGTGATTGATTTGTTCTTTTCAAACCATTGACAATATTTTACTTATTTTGTTATACCACGCAAAATCTTTATATATATATATATATATATATATATATATATATATATATATATTGCATGAGTACTCATAGATTGAATACTCCGCCACCTTCAATCCACCACTGTATCGAACAGCATTCGATTCATATCTTTCAATTTCTTCATCTATTGTATATTGTTAATCAAAATATGTGCCCACTCAAATTGTTGTGAATCTACAGAATTCTCTACCAGACAATAATACTGCAATAAACTCTCATTGATAGGCTACATGGAATACATGAATATACAAAATGTAGCAGTTTAATTTCAATGACTTTTTTCTATGCAACAGTCGACATATTCTATGTCAGACCAGAGGGCATTAGAGAGACCTCATCAGCCTCTACGGTACTTTGATTAGTATTTGATTCAAGGGTCTTGTGATCATCGCCATGATCATACACTAAAACTAATCTGAAATAATTAGCATCATGCCTCATTGGTTCACTCCATATATTGCCATTCGTCTTGCATTTAATAAGCGAAATCACAATGTATTAAAAGAACTGAAGAGAAATCTCGTAAATAGATAAAACCTTTGGTAGTATCTTCTTCAAAAACTTTTGAACGTTCAGAAATGTTGAATTGATTGAGGTATATGCGTCTTACTAGCCTGCTTTGAATTTGGGTATATTCATAGCCAAGGTTACTTGTACTAGATTAAATATAAGTTTTTGTTGGTAATTTCTCGAATGTTACCCGGGTTCTGAAGCAACTGCGGAGGGTTGAAAAGAACAATACGGGAAACGATGTGATAACATAGCTGAAGCCAAATTTCCGAGTGTAATTAAAATAAATGTTCACTCGTCATCTGATAAATTTGGAAGTAAATTTATTTTCTAAGAGTTCTATCTGGAAATAAAACTTCCAAAAATATCACTTTTAAATATCTCATTTTTATTAGAAAAAAACATTAATTAGTGCTACAATTTTTACTTTTCGCTCTGAGAGTACAGCTTCACATATTCAATGATTTGAATTATACTGACATTTTTGCTACAAGGAATAACAACAAACATTTATCTTTATGATTTGTATTTATTTCGGAATGTTTCTTTCGTTTTCAGGAAAACTTTAAAGTTTGATAAATAAAACGTTTTTAAAGTCATTACAAATAGTGTGTTTTTCTGTAATAGATTTACAAGTAATTCATATTGGTGTTTTAATGCTTCATGCCTTCACTTCTAATTTGTGTCAGGTTCTTTTTATGTATGAAATATATTTATTACGTCCGTTCATAAATTCGATAATAGTTAATTTATATTAACTTTTTGATTCGTATAATCAAAAAGTAAATATAAATTAACTATTATAAGACATTTTATTCTATTATTTGTTACCGTTTTATTTAGTTTGTGGTATAATATTTGTGTGTTACAGTTAATGATTGGTATGGTATCTTTTTTTGTTAGTTGATAACATGCACTTTTATTCTTACTGTATTCGGATGATTTACAAGATAATCGGCTCGATAATATAGCATTATGTAACAAAAGACTGTCTTGAAAATATCCTTTTAAAAATGATCGCATGAATTCAAACGCTTCATTTGTCTGTAGAATATTTTATGAATATTTTGTGATGATAATCTTATGAATATTTAATATTTCATCAGATCTGGTGAATTTAACTTGTTTTTATCTTTAGAGAATATGCAAAATATATTATAATCATTTTCATTTCTTTTGTTTAGCGTTAATTTCTTTTTTATTGTTACATTTAATGGTAAAATTTACATTAAAATCTTTTTTACATAGTTACTGTTTTCTTTATACAGGTTCACATATTAGGCTGCAATATGCTAAACTAGTTCCACTAAAATAGTGGTCAAAGCTTGCAACCATACAGCTACTAGTCATTTTGAAGATCTTTATTGAAATAAACAGGTATTGTTTGCCATATTTATTTAAAGGTTTTGTGATTGTGATATATTATTGTAACGCTCCGACGGATTGGTTGGAAATGGATTTGATTATTTTGTGAAATATTGTAGTAGGTTATGTCATTTCAATCAATGAACATATCAACATATATATATATATATATATATATATATATATATATATAATACTGGAAAACCAATAAGAAAATACGAAAAATTCTCCCTCTTCTGAATTGCGGTTTTGAACACATTCAACATTTTAAAACACACAGACCTCATATGATTTATTTCAATCAACCGTATTTTGAATTAGACCAGTCTGAAATGTGTCATGTGCAGAGCAATTTATGATAACAATATTTTCCCAAGGAAACTATTACGCTTTTTTATGTTCTTTTATGACACCCTGTAACCTTGACTTCTACACTGTTTTCTATATTATATCAATCATATTTTAATTCGAAGAATTAACAAACTTGTGTGTATCGATAAACAGTCAGGTAAATTGTTTTAGAAAATGTTTATACGTTTTTAAACAAATCATATCTACAAAAGTTGCTAATATTTTGATGATTTACATATTATTATTATCTCCAGTGAAATTGCTTTGATCACAGCAGATGATCTATTTTCAATTCTAAATGTTTTTCATTTAAAATAAAACGTTAGATAAAATATTCAGTTTAAATACGCAAGGTTTATCGAAATTATTTCAAATTGCAGGCTTATGCAATTTTCCTATTGAAGACTCAAAAGGAAATTAACCCTCGCTGTACAGATATCTAATTCAATTTTATTCAAATTGTGCGTACGTATGACAACGTCCACCTCTCTCTCTCTCTCTCTCTCTCTCTATATATATATATATATATATATATATATTTATATATTTATAATATTTTTTTAATGACCAATTTGAAATATTGATACAAAAGTCAAAGAAAAACAGGCAGGATTATTCTGTTCTTTACAATACATTCTAAAATATACAGGAATTAACGATGAATTTAATATTGTTCAACCCGGTGTATGTTTTGTCATGCAACGTATATTTCCATTGTCATATTTGAAACTTCATCACATCGTCTGTGAATCTCTATACGTGCGCTTGTGTTCAGCTTCAATATCTCAGGCATATAAGTCATTGAAGTGCAACACAAGTATTCGCATATGCAAAGCCACGCGCAGAAAACCTGTGATTGATAGAGAATATATTCGCCTTTCAGAATACCGATTTTCTTATAACATGAATGCATAATGAATATTTCCTTTTTATACTAATGAGCACGTATCTCTATGAAAACATATATATTTACATGCAGGTATCAGTTTAATTTCCTTGTACCTTCCTATAGATTTCGTACAATCCTTTGTTGTGTTAAACAAAACTGCCACTATTAAATATTCTCGATGTGATGCGTTTTCTTTGCGTTATTTGGATCACGCTTTTGAAAAACCTATTGCAAAACAATCAACAAGTAACACAAACCGACAAAGAAAGTTTCTCCATCTTACATAAAGGAAGCACAGTCAATGCCTATCATCAAGTAGAACTCATATTCGCTCATGAATTCGCATTATAGTTCTCATTTTTTTTAATTTCTTCACTGGCGTTTTACACATATGTATTTAATGTTTTATTACTTGAATTTCTTTAAAAAAAATTTTGCTTCATATTTTCTTTTCATTTATCTAGTTCTGTTTTCTGGAAATGTCACCTCTTGGGTTCAGAGATGTCGTGACTATTCTATCGGTGAATGACGCATACAAAGGCCGTTGTGTTAAACTTGTGTACAAAAATGGCGGGCATACAAAAGAACAAGGTATCTTATTTCGTGATGTGTTTTTGATACAGTCTACATTGTTAGTTATTTCATCCTCTTATCTACGCATCTAAAACAATAGTGTCTAAGCAAATGATATTTGTTCACTTTTGGCGGAATTCGTGACTATAAAGACATTTAAATTTTGGAAGGAGGCATTATGGATTTTTTTTCCTCCTATAATCTTGCACATCTTGGCACTGTTTGGTGGACAATGGAAGCGAGTGTTTTTTAAATTTTGATGTTTTCCCTCCGGCCCGTGAGACAACTAACGGGGACCCCTACTTGTCTAATCACGAAAGTAAGCTGTGATGTCAATGGGTTATTTTTTGTTGAAGACCGGCAAACAAAATGTAACAAGATTGTATTTTGAATGAAAATTACTTCATCTCAAATGTATTCGCTAAATAACATTAATATATTCTTGAGAAATGAAATACTGCAATTATATATAGTTATTAATTTAATTGTTATATTCTCAAAGAAAAATGACGTTAATTACCATCAACACACATGTACATTCCAAATCTCAAACCTTAAGTGATATGTTTGAATAAATAATATTAAATACCTTCAAAACAAGTCTCGTGAGTTATTCAGTATGGTTATAGTGAAAATGTTAATGATTGGGTGGGATATGAACGAAAGGTGTTACGAATTAAATATTATGCGATTGACACTTGACTTGAATAGGTTAATTAGCAGTTATATAAGAAAACGTATCACTAAGTGGCTCTTTTGTCGTACATACGGAACACTGAGGAAATAAGGATGATTTGTCTCGTGGAAATAGAACGTGTATGCTGGTGGAAATAAAGAATGTAGAATGAAGTTCATGTGAGAATTTGTCATGCACATAGCGAACGATTAGAGAAAGAAATTTAGATTTGGATTTGGAAATAAAATATACTCAATTAGAAACCCAATTATTTTCTATTTAACAACTAAATAGCTTAATTGAAATGCAAATCATAACATGAAAATAAGTGGTCAAATTTGTATCTTACGCCTTTGATTGTCCTTTGAGATTTCTGTGGAACTGCTTGCCTTTTAAAACCTGGCATATTTTCCGTCTTATTGAATAATAAAAACCGAAATCTATACTTATGTTAAAATCAAATTAAAGAAAGACTTTCTTTTAAATGTTTAATAGTCTTTCACAGAGTTTTAAAGAAGAAATGCTTCTGTTGATAGCTTTTGTAAATATTATGCTGATTTATACAGACAAAAGCACTTTCTGCTATGCAACTGCTAAGTGACTCTAGTCGTTTTGATCTCTGATAAAGTGAAGTGAGTAAGTGCTGTGCGTATTTATTAGTATATTTAAAATCCTAACAAATTGAATATATCATTTTTTATTTTTGAAATATTTTTTTAATATTGTTCAAAGAAAATACAGTCTACTTTTCTAAATGTTTTGTGTCATAATAGACATCTTTATTGATTTTTATTTTAAAAAAATGCAAGAGATTTATTATAAAAATAAAAATGCTATGCTCCTCTTCTACAAAAAGATATTTTAAATCAAGTATTTTATGATTTATTTAATATCTGAGTTAATCTTCTTTCAGACGTTAAATGCATTATATATATATATATATATATATATATATATATATATATATATATATATACGTAAGAGAGAAAAACCGATGTTCTTCCACATATTGATGTAATTTCTTCTATTATCACCTCACCATAAGCAAGGCAATACTGCCACTAAGACGCAAGGTGAAAAGAACAATATAATAACATTATTTGGAAGAAAGATTATGGCGATTGACACTGCATTTGAATTGTTGAAAATTATAAATGGCAGGAAATTAATAGGGTTTTCCACAAGCGAGACAATAAACAATAAGATTAGAAATTAACTTTTCATCTAGCAATTCTAACAAAACGCTAAAACCTATGTAAACAAGTATGAATGCATTAAACTAAATCAATTGCCACAAAAAATAATTAGAAAAAATAATGGCTCGGTCTGAAATTTAGATGCTAAGACATGATCAAAAATGTAAAGCACTATTTATTGATTTTCCCTTTACAATATATATATCTTTTTTGTATTATCATTCGATGAATTACAAATTAAATTAAGGATAAGTAAAATAGTTTAGAGTTTTTGGAATTAGAAATTGTGTTAAGAAACATATTATAAATTAATATAACTCCGAATTCTTCGTTTCGATATTTGTTTATACAAACTTTAAAATAAATACATATTAAATTTCACACGTAGACTTTATTGAATCATTAGAAAAATGCCAGCATGTAAGAATAAATTAAAAAATAACAGACAATTTTATTTCTTTTGCATCTTTCTATCCAACCCGTCCCCTATCCCTTAGATTCGTCATAATATTAAGTGTTGCCGCGCATTTTTAAATAGAAAGTTAGTTTTACAGGATGATTTCAGTCACCTTTCATTTTAGGGAAATAATCTTTCTTTCAATTACAACCCTGCCTCTGTAAATTCTTTAAAAGCTTTTTAATAAAACCTTCTTTGCTTGAATAAATATTTGGTTTAATTATCTATGTAAACTCTCCAATTATTTGAGATTGTCACACACTAAACATGCGATAGCTGCAATTATAATCATCAATTGTTTTTGTTTTGTTTCAACCTTATCTAATTTAAAAATGCGAAATAAAGATAATCGCTAATCTGAAACAGTTTTCACAAACTGAATCAAAATTTATCCAAATCTCAGTCTATGTAATCAGGCAAAATAACTGCAACTTTACTTAAAACATTTGTTTATAAAAGCATAGAATAAATTTATCACTTGTACATTTGTTTAGAAAGCTAAATTGAAATAGCTTATTTTAACCATTTAATTTAGATTGTACAGTTTCTGTTCTTTCATTAAATTTAAACATTTTGATTTTATACGAAACAAAATATTCTAAAACATGACAATCTAAAAGAATATATAGTAATTAGTATTCAGACATTGTATTCTAAACTTTTGTTTGTAAAATGATACAATAAATTTTCCACTTGTAGATATATTTAGAAAAATAAAGTGTTCGGTGGTCGATAGTTTAATTTATACTGCATAAAATATTTCCTTTCATTAATTTAAAAATATTGGGTTAATCCAGAAAATTAGTTTTAACATTAAGATCTATAAGAAATCACTCTATATTACACACGTAAACTGTTTTGCCAGGAATTGATGATTTTATGCATAAAAATCATCCAGTAAACACCTACATATAATGTTGCATATTGTTCGGATTGTTGCCCTTATGTTTGTCATATTCACTATGTTTTGTTCGTTATATATTTCAATGTACGTCTGGTAAATACGTTAAAATCTTTATAATGCACACATATTTCAATTTGAATTGAAATAGAAAATTTTTCTTTTAGTGACATCATATTATTTGTCATGAAAATATATCGCAAATAAATATTAAACACTCGGTGTAATTAGTAGAAATATAAATTCTACTGATATATAATGTTGCTGAAGTAAATTCTGCCGATCATTTTTATCAGTTTTTTTTTTCTTTTTGTACTTAGTTCATTCCAGTTACGATATATGCACACATAAAATTTACATATACTGCCAATTAAAATATATCTTCACATTCTCTGACTGAGATAAACTTGAAAATTCGTAGCTAGTAAAAAAACGAAGAAGAAATTGTTAGTTTAATTTCATATAATTGTGATTTTCGCTTTCTTTGTTAGTTCTCAAGACGATAACGCTTTCCATTGCTTCCTTAATAGTATACACATACTAGATACGCTACTTTAAGTGAAAATAAAAAGGAAAATTATTTGTCTCCTGCTAAAAACCAATAAATAATTAAATATTCTATTTCGATCTTTCGTGAAACAAATTACTTTTCAAAAGAAGCAACCTTGTTTTAGTTTAGAAATCTAAGAAAGAAGGGAAGGTATGTTTTTAACCTGCCTTACTGAAATGATAAAATTGTAAATTTTGAAGAATTTAACTTGTAGCTTCTTTATTCTTGAAATTACGACCAACAATAATGTTCATTTTTGTTAATCTAATGTATTGAACGATAGGGTAGGTTAATTTTTATTGATATCTTATTGACGTTGATGTCATTATAAATTAATTGATTATTAATTGAAGAATTAAGATTTATCAGAAATTTTAAATAGGAAGACGGTGATATTTTCACAGTTAAATATCACATGTAACTCATATTTTAACTTATTTTTTACTTCTTAATCTCTGACAAGTACCTGAAAATGCTAATGACAAATTTCAATCCTGATAACATAGAACTATCTTTATGAAAAATGTATCTGCTTTATTAGCTCATACCATCCATGTCCCAGTTTAAACAGCCGTCTTTGTTTTTCATGTATATTAATTATCATTATAAACCATTATTAAGGAATGCAAATATACTCAAGATTACTGGTATTTAATTTTATTTTTATTTAGAACTTGAAGAAAAATGGATTCCATTTTTATAGAAGAGGAAAGCGTTACTTAAAATAACGAAAATAGATAATTATAATAGCTTCAGTACTTCTTATTAAATTAATGTTTCTGTTTTTAAAGTATTGTCTAGAGTTATTTATTCTATTTTGTTAATGTCTTAAGTTATTTAAAGTATTTTTCAAACAGTTATTTTTACAACTTGATTAGAAATATATTGCAGATGGCATATCAGATTAAGAAAAATACTTTAAAAATGCGAGTAACTTCTTTCTCATGGATAATGCTAAATATCTCTCCCGTCATTTTAGCATCGAAGAGTTTTGTTTATTTCCTACATACATATATATATATATATATATATATATATATATATATATATATATACAGAGAGAGAGAGAGAAAGAGATAGAGGAAACAAACCATCAGACAAAGAAAATAATGGGTAATCAATAGCAAATTAGGAAAATAGACTGAATAATTTAATAAACAAAACAAGTGATTTGCTCTGATACATTTTGTATTATTGCAGATTTCTTAATCGGTCTCCATGCTATTGTAGACGAATAGCGGACATTAGTTGCTTCCTTTCCCGATCGAATGCCTCATGCATCAACAGCTTCGAGTCGCCATACGTCTATCAGTCAAGAGATTCCAATTACAAACAAATGCATAATGACATTAACACCATCGTTCGCATCGCGGTTTTTTGGCGTTCGCATAGAGAAATGCAGACAGGCATTTGTGGAAAAAATATAACACGATATACGTAAATAGGAATTCATAGACAAACAGCAGGTGAGCATCTCCCACAGAATCCAATGCGTAAACAGATATACAGAGAGCCGCTTTATCTTATGTAGAAGCACAAACAAATGTACAAAACTTTATGGTTGAGAGGGAGAGAGTGGGAGAGAGAGAGAGAGAGCAATTTCAATGTAATATATGTGGCCTTGTGAAGATAAAAAACAACTCATGTACGTAGACCTTGAATAACCTGTCAAAGAACATGAAACACAAGAAAAGAAAGTAGATTGGTTGCTAAAATGTACCGAAGAATTTGTGTATCTCTTTCTAAGATGAATTAGAGTAATTATTTATATTGTTTACAATGTTAGGACTGTTGGCTTCATATTTTATACCATATTAGATAAATAGTTTAAATAAAAATTTGGCTATTTGTAAATGTAAGAGGGTAAAAACTTTCACTTTATAATTATGTAATTTTTACATAACTGAATATTGCTTCTTCTTTATATTTGCAAGCAAACGCTATGTTTAAATCTGTACTTCGTTCAATTTCTTGAAAATTCTTACCAATTTCTTATATTACAGAACACCCGGATTAAAAAGGGAGAGCCTAATTCGGGATTTCCTGTCCACAAAATGCAACACAACTTTCAAGAAAATAAAACGCAATAGGAAATGTTTCTATAAAATTAGAAAATAGTGTATTTAACAATATATATGCAGAATTAACAGTATATTTAATTTGTATCTTTTCTTTCAGAGAAAAATGTCTTTTCGATTTAGGCGAAAAATTGGTTGAACCTGAATGAGTCTGTTGTGCTGTCGGTAATTCAACAGAATAGTAGAACAATGTCTCTTTCTTTTTATGTAGTCCGCCGCTAAGTAGGTCGAAAAGGAAAGTATTTCGATTTAAAGAGAAAAAGAGTATAAGTGAGAAATACTCGGAGAGAAGGCAAGGGTCAAATAGAATTAATGGTAAGTAGAAGAATGCGTGTGTGTAACGGTTAATCAGTCTTCCATGTTCCCTGACGTTTCAGGACGTAGAAAAATATGGTTTTCCACGTTTCCCTATCCCTGATGTCTCTGAACACGCCTTTTCCTGTTACACCATGCAATCCTCGTTCCGTAATCCCCCTGATTAGGTCCTTCAAATATGTTATCCGTTGCTTCCTCCTCTCTTTTTTTCCATATATCTAGCCTGTTAGTATCAGATTCTTTAAGTCCTCCTTCCTAATTGCGTGTCCCAGGCACTTCAGCTGTCTATTCCTGATACTCAGTATTAGTTTCCTTTTTTCCATCATTTCCAAGACCTCATCATTGCTCACATGCTCGATCCGTGATATTCGCAGTTTCCTTCTGTAGAACCATATTTCAGTTGCTTCAATCTTTTCGTTCATCTTTGATGGTATTGTCCAGCTTTCACTGCCATATTGAAAGACGGACAGCACGTAACAATCCAGTACTCACTTCCTTGTTTCTAGCAAACTTGTCCTGTTTCTTAATACCTTACTCAACTTCTGAAATGCCTCTTTCGCCATGCCAATTGCCTTCGGATCTCTTTGTCGCACTTTCCGTCTTCTGTTATAACGCTTCTCAGGTATTTAAATTTTTGTTCGTACTTGATTCTAGAATCCCTGACATAGATTTGGCATTCTGGGCTGCCTTGACCATTCGGTTTTCGTGCAGTTTATTTCTAGTCCTTTCTTGTTACATTCTTCAGCTACCTTTTGGAGGAGGTCTTGTAGTTTTCTTTTCTGTGTCTGCTATCGGCATTGTATCATCTGCGTACCTTAGGTTGTTTAAATTGTTGACTCTGATTACGAATCCAGGCATAACTTCTATGGTCCCCAAAATATTCTCGCTGTACAAGTTGAACAGATCCGGTGAAAAGGCTCATCCTTGTCTTACGCCCCTTTCTAGCGTTGTATATCTACTCAATTCATTACCTGTCCGTATGCAAGCGGTTTGCTGCCAGTAAAGATTCTTGATTACTCTCAAGTCTTTCCCATATATGTCCAGTCTGCCGGGCATCGCCATCAGTTCCTTGTGGCATATTTTGTCTACTGCCTAAGCATAATAAAGGAAGCACAGGTATAAGTCATTCTTCATTTGTATTGCCCTTTCAGAGAGCATCTAAATCATAAATATGGCATTCCTTGTTTCCATGTCCTTAACGAAACCACACTGTTCTTGTCCTATCTCTGGCCTGATTCTGCTTCTCACTCTATTCATCAGAATTCGGACGATCAGTTTTGTTATATGGCTCATTAAACTGATTATTCTATGGTGATCTCACTCGTTTTCGCCTTGCTTCTTAGGTAGTGCTATGAAGATAGACTTGGCGAGGTCATCTGGTATAACCCCACTATTATAAATTTCATTTATTATTTAATTTTTTCTATACCATTTTCTCCTAGAGCTATCAGCAGCCCTATGACTATGTTGACTGGTCCAGCTGCTTTTTTTATATTCAGTTTGGCTATTGCAGATTACACATCCGACTTTAATATTTCTGGTCCGTCCTTATCTTTGCGTACTGTTGGTTGCTCCCCTTGTCATGGAAAATCTTTTATATATTCTTCTCATCTTTGGAGTAATTCCTCTTTCTCCAAAATGATTGTTCCATCCATAGATTTTATACATTCTGTCGAAGAGCAAGATTTTGTCCTGTCAGTCCTTTTATTTCCTTATGCATGACAGCTTTATTAAAGTCTGTGTTACGTCTCCTTTCTGGTTGGTTAGAAATGTAGAAAGCTTTATCTGCAGTTGAAGATATCATGCTGTTGTTATTTTTGCTTATTCTATACATGTTACTGCAGGACATTTTCCATCATGATTCTTCATAATACCTGGTCGCTTGTAACGCTTAATACATTTTGTTTCTGTAATTATTTCTGTTTACATATCAATTCATTCAAGATATATACGTAGGTTATGAATTGTTTTCATTTCTCTCTATTGACTTCAAACAGTTTTGTGAGTATGACATTCTTCAGGGACACTCTTTCCGTTATATGCCTTAGAAATTTCACCTGTCTTTTTCTGATTTTAAGTATGTCATTTACTCTAACATTTCGTCATTGCTCACATTACAAATCTTATCTCAAATAATTTTATACCTTTCGTAAAATTCAATTTCGGTTATATGAAATTTAGTAATGTGCATTTATAAGACGTGATTGAAAGCTCTATATGCTCTTAAGATCTTGAATCTCCAACTAGCGAGTCTGACAATTGTTATCGAATCGATATGATTCCCCTATTTATCACGAGTTTTTACAACGTTTTGTGAAATCTATTCAACGATCTGCTGCTATTATCTAGCCTACCATATATTCTGTAGTAACATATTACTTTTTCCAAGTCACTGCATGAAAAGTAAGTTGACTTAAAACTACAACATAGAGGAACTACAAATCTTTTCAATGCATTGTCACATATACAATTTAAATAGCACACTCTCGTATTTCAACTGCGAGACGGCATTTAATTTTCTTATTTGAAGGATATACCCTCCACGAAAAAAAATTAATATTTTCTTTCTCTCGAACCAAAAGACAGAAAAAAAATCACAACGTGAAAATATTCTTATATCAAACATAACCTCTACCAACCATTGTTAAATATATTTCGATGTGGATTTGCTATTTTCCCCTTTTCAAAATTATTTATTCTTTTTTTCTAAAAAAAATACACCTTTAACAGATTTGCGTGAAAAGACATTTGTGAACGCACAATGTAGAGAAAACGAAAAAAAAAAAATATATGAAAATAAATCTGGAGTACGAATATTTATAACCTCTATGATAAAACAATAATCACATCTTTGCTTTTATCTTCAAACAGAATTGATAAATATCTGAATAAAAAAATGACTGCTATCGACCCAATGAATATTTTTCTCCTTAAAACAAAGAGCTATAATTAGAGTGGGCGATAGAGGGAAAAGTATACTATCAGGGTGGTAAGTACATAAACATTCGTTTCGTTTAATCTTATCTTCTAGACCTGTTTGAAACATACGCGATAGCTACGAAGATTATACATTTCGGCTTCTCCTATATCTACATTTCATGTTTACTTTTCGCCTTGAAATATATTCTGGTGCCATTTCTCTTTTATCTGATTTCCGGGATTTTTCAACCGCTCAGTTCCAACGTAGAAACAAGAGAGCAAATAATTTTACAACCTGAAGCAGGGCATTTTTAAGTATGCAATCTTTATTCTAACTACTAATTAAAGGAATTTCAAAGAGCTTAACTGTGTGAACATGCATCTTCGTTCAGCTAAATCTTCTGCATTGTTTCACGTACAAAATCATAATATTATGTTATAAAACATACAGCTTTCGTTTATACAGAACGATCTCACATGAAAGTCTGAAACATAAATGATGTCGGTAATATTCATGCAAGTTAAATTCTCTATTAAAGAATAAGTCATGTTAAAACACTTGAAATAAATATATTCTATTAAGCCACATTCATATACTAAACATAGTTTTATCAGTCGTACTCTAACTTATCTGGTAAAATTTACACATATTCAATTAAGTAAAACTGAGTTCTTTGAAATTGACGAGTTCTTATCAAATGTTTCAAAAATTCTATTTATTTATTAGTTCAGATTAATATAATTTATCAGAATTTCTACACGAAACTAATGAATTAAGCAGATAACGTGCTAAGCATATATATATATATATATAATCATAATTGGTTTCCGCTTTTAAATACAACTGTGTACTAGTCTTATATAATTATGGCGAAAACTATATAATTAATATATTTAGATGAGTTATACCGACTTTGAGGATTTGTGAAGGTATTATTTAAATGTCTTCAATCTTCAGAAGTTTTGTTTGTTTTGCCTATGCTTCCCGTTTTTTTGTTGTGTTTATATCTATATAATATTTTTAGCTAATTCAACTATTTCATTGATAAATAATTTAGAATGATTATTATTTTGATTTTCTCTAATAATACCGATTGTGTCTATCACATTTCAATATTAATCAATGTATATATATATATATATATATATATATATATATAATATTCATTTGTCAATAAAACAGTTCTCGATGTAATGTGAGAGTGCTTTAAAGAATATAATTATATATATATATATATATATATATATATATAAACTCCGTCTATAGGACGACTCTGATAATTGACATTTGTCTGTCATAATGCATTATAATATAAAACTGCCATGAAAAATACGAGAACCAAAGAGCCAAGTTCCGGCATAAGCACCTGAATATAGTAGCGTATGCGAAATTCTTTGTCTTACGATAGACGTTAGATTATATATATATATATATAGAGAGAGAGAGAGAAAGAGAGAGAGGATAGAATATGTAACAAAGACAGATGGAAGCCACCTCATATTGATGATATTGTGACTGAAGTGAAAATACCAAGTAAGGTCGATTAAAATGCAGATAGTTATTTCAAGAACCTCGAGATGAATAGACGGAACATGCGACAAGATATGTCAGCCGTGTTCAATGCACGGACGAATGTTAAATAGATAAATGTACAATATTGGTTCTGACGATGAAAATTTTTGGTATGACACAGTAACCCGCCTTGACTAGCAGTAGATATAGCTATTAAGTTGATGTAGGTTTGTTAAAAAAGTGAAAACAATGTGGTAGGTATGTCAATGTTGGTTAAAGGAGAGCAGTTTTTTATGGGGCATTTAAATTCAAAATTATTTCATGTCCCAGTTAATCACTGATTGCCGCTTCTTTACAGAAGCAGCAGCCAATTTTAATTTGGCAGCCTTAACTGGTGCAAATGGTGTGGTCATTTGAATAAATGTATCTTAGGAAAGGATGTCATCAAAACAAGATAGTGCGTTGATGGCCACCTACGCTAATTTGAAATAATCGAGAACGGTTCTTGTTCAAAACTATCTTTACTTCACGATTTGATACTAAAGATGAGATTAAATCAAACAAGTGTCTAGTATTAACGCAGCTCTGGAGCTAAAAGAGAAAACTAGCATGCCAAACCCTGTCAAACGCAATCGAGATATCTAGAGACATAGCTCGAGCTTGGACATTATTATCAAGAATCTTTGATATATATACAGTAATGGCCGTTAGCAAATCAATGGAAGAGGGGAAGCCACATTTTTCTCAGATATTAGATCTTCAGATGTAAGATGCTTAAAAGCTTCAGCCTTGATTAGAGATTCAAATACTTTACTGAAAAGCAGTAAGAAACTATCAGGACGGTAACTGAAATGGTGTAGTATGTGCTGTAGCGTTCTTAAAACAAGAATTAAAGAGGTCGACTTCAAACAACTTGGAACGCAGGAAGTAGCAGGACATTTGTTTTAGAGTTTGGAGAGAATTTTAACCATCTTGGGAGTACAATTCGTTAAGACGAAAACTGGGATCCTATCAACTACGTGTGCTGTACAGTTCTCTAATTTAGAAATTTTGTTCGAGACCAGTGACAAGGTAATGTATTTATCCTTCAAAATGGCCTCTGTTCTATGAGGGGAAAATCGGATGTAGGTACTCCAGATGAGTAAAGTTTGAGTTGTAAAAATACTTGCGTGTAAAGCGTTCAACCCTGTTTGCTGTAGATAGCAGAACTTCGAATTGATTCAACAGATGTGGTACAGAGTGTTTGCTGTTGTTTAGCACACACAAGAGCTGGCAGTTATCACTAGAACCGTACTTGCGAGACGCTCTAAGTTATATCATTCCATTAGAAAACAATAATTTAGCATAATTAAAATTACGCTTAAATTCATTATGAGCAAATACAAAGAGGCCTTTATTTGTAATCAGAGGTGTCACACCGGTATAGCTGTATGACGTTTCCTGTAGGCAAGAGCGACCTAGCACGTAGGCGAGAAACACGTTGTGAAACTAGATTTACCTTGGAATATCCTTGCTCGAATGAAAGTATCGATGTCAGCATTCTTCTAGGAGACGACCTCAGAGGAGGTAATAAGCTTCGTTCCAAGAGATGTTACGAAGAAATTGGTCACAATCCGTACTTTGTTAACAGAAAACTAGTGGGGTTTACAGATACCACTGCGTGCCCAGTATTGTCTAGTGGGTACAGCTGCATAATATGCCAAAACAAAGAAGAGATCTACAATATATATGTCCTTAATGGGTACTGGAAAAAACGAATGTGGATGTCAAACAATTGCGTTAGAGTTTTAGTGATTGAGAATTTAAGAGTATGGATGCTAGCAAGCTAGTGAAAAAAATTTAAGTTACTTGATATCATTAGCATTAAAGTCACCGAACACAAATATAATTGCACACGTATGTCGGAAAATGACATTTTTATATTGTCAAAATTACTATATAGCACGCAAATATATTTCGAGGGGTTTCAATATTTTTCGTTGGGATAATTTAATTTTATACCTTTGATTGATTAGAGTGAGGGTGAGTTATTTTGCTAAAGAGAGACCGAGGTAATAGTAGCGGTTAGCCGTCAAGTGTAACATATATAGGAAAGGACACTCATTCATGCGTGACCTGGCATTGCAAGAACATCGATATTATTCGACTGTTGATCAGAGCAGCCTCTGTAGATGCAAGAATGATAATTCATAATTACTTATCAGGAAGCAGCGACCAGAGAACTCTCAAACTTGTACCCTCAGTATGAAGAGACTTTACCACCAACCGCAAATATTAAAAAAATCCTAACAAAATGACTATAAAACCCTTCTGTAAACGTGAAACAAAACCTAACCCTTCTGTAAACGAGAAACAAAAGAATTATCTAAGTTTTAATGTAGTAAAATGTTGAAGATAAAATTTAATTAAAATTGACAGAACCATATTTCCAAAGGCAACTTATAAAAAACCACAATTAGTTTCACCACCAGTTAAGTTAATTTCTTGGAATATTCGATCAGAACAACTTATTCTTCAGTTGAATCAGTTACAAATACAGATTTTTGATATTACGATGTCTAACTAACAATCTTAGATATTAAAAAGGGAGAGAGATGTACACCGGTCAATCCAAAGAAGAATGAACTGTAAGCTAATACTGCAGTAGTTTGTGAGAATGGCTGAGATAAGGTTATAAAAGGAATGATATTGCATGAAAAGTTATGTTTTTTTTTTATGTGTCATGTCACTTCGGAACTTCGCTGATCATATCTTCACATATTTTCCTATCTTTATAGCT
>JBBBDQ010000190.1:4940000-4960000 GCA_037127315.1 Ascarosepion bandense
TAGACGCCTCCTAACAAACTAACTCGTGTCCATTCTTTCAAACACTCTTCCCACCCACCCAACTATCTATCACCCCCCTTCTGACATTTCCTATATCTAACCACTCTTTCTATTTACCTTCCCCTATGTAGCCCCAAGCGCAATAGTGGCAGTGTAATGCCTTGCTTGGGGTAGAATGTTTTAAAAAAATTAGCCCGAATGACTTGAAAAAGTAAGATGACAACAACTCACTAAAAATTCTTCCTGACTGATGTTAACTGGGAGCAAATAATGATTTATAATTTTCACCTGATATGAAGTGTGTTACTATATGGAATCAATTGCTAACTGTACTGCTAAGAATGTCGGTCAACTCTGTCCTGCCAGAAAATTGTATTATCATATGGTTTGGGTCTTCTATATCTCGATTTTGCTGAAAAAAGAAGAAGTTTTTGTAACGTTATCTAACCAGGCCTCTTGATTTTAATTGAACCGACGTGAGTTACCTTGCCTCTGTCTAAATATAACTTTATTTCAACATTACTGATTAGTTTTTAATTCTCTTCTGCTTCAAATTCAGGGATTTAAATTTGCTACTAGAGTGGCAAATAGGTCTCACGGTTTTAATTTTGAACTGTATAAATGCAACCGTAGTTTATATTCTAGTACATTTTATTCCAGTTTTTAACTGTGAAAATTTCTTAGGATTTCTCTTTTCCTGCACATCTAAAAAGTTAATAAATATAAATGCAACGTCAAACGGCATCATCTGTCGTCGTGAAAATTGTTCCTTTATTTTATTTTCTTCGCGCATTCCGCTAATGTCTTCTAATTCATGTTTACTCTCTGTATCTCCATTTCTTTTAGTGGCAATATTGGATTACTTGCTGTGAAATGATTATGGGAAATAAATCTATATACTGTTTGAGCACTAATAAAGATCTAATCGTCTTCTTTATGTGCCCTGCCTGTAGCTTCAGGTCGTATGAGGTCATGGACTTATACTTACTCGTATCCCTCGTTGCTCTCAAGAATTTTTCTTCTGGTATATTTGACAAAACCGCTCCCTCATTCATCTGCACAGGCTCATCATGCATGTCTTTCGTTGCTTTTCTCCGTTTCTTTCTCCATGTATCCGTTCTGTGAGAATTAGTTTCGCCAAACCTCTTTTCTGATTACGTGCCTCAGAAACATCAGGTGCCTCTTCTTGATGTTAAGTGTAAGTTTGTTTTTAGTTTGAATCCTCTCCAAAATCTTGTTGTTGTTTTCATGTTCGGTCCATGGTATCCACATCATCCTTCCATAGGACCACATTTATGTTGCGTCAGGTTTCTTCTTGATCTTTGAAAAAATCGCCCAGTATCCAATGCTATATAAAAAGACAGATATCCCATAATAGTTTTTCTTTGTTTTCAACGAAATCTTCCTGTGTTCATACATGTTTCAATAGATATGTTTGTAGATGTAAGCTGACTAGAGATTTATTTTGTAGACTTGGTGTATGTAGAAAATATCCAAAGTCCTTCCCCTTTGAATGATTTTCTGTTTTCTAATCCATTTTTTATATTCATGGATTGTGATTGTTTTATTGCAAATGGTGTCGAAGTCGATGTGATATAGATATATGCGACAATGTTCTTATTTCCATTTATTATTGATTGTTTCTTTTCACAATGACAGATTGTATAATTTTTAAACAATTATATTTCTTTTGAATTTGCCAGCTATTATTATTTCTACTCGTATCTGTATGTCAAAATTGATAAGTGAACATATTAGCGGAAAAGTAGTTTATTTCGAATTAGTAAATAGATTAAGAATTTAAATTCTTTTGAAAGATTTCAGGTTACACATCTCGTCGACGATTCAAAATTTACGACTGAGATTCAGATGTAACGTTCTATTCAAATGATGAAACCGTGTTTGCTAGCAAGAGACAATGAAAATAGAACATATCAGTTAAATAGGCTCAAATCGCAACGTGCAGCCTATAGAAATTGAAAATTTGGAACGTACAAGATTTTCCCACGTCATCGGGAATTTGAAGCGTATGACGATTCTTCTACTAGTTTGCAACTGAACAGCTCTCAAAACATTTAAGGCTAGATAATGTGTTCCATATTTGATGTCAGTTTGGGACAGATTAAAATCCCTACTGCTTATATCTGCGATAAGAAATTTTGTCTCTGTAGCTACAGCGCTACACGCACTCACTCTCTCTTACACACACACGAAGACACACAAACGCGCGTATATATATATATATATATATATATATATATATATATATATATATATGTCATGGCCATTAACGTATTAGGACCATTGCAAATACAGTTTAAGAATCTTCGTTCTCGTTTTAGTCTTAGTGGATGATATTCTAAAATGTGTTTGCGAGGAGATTTAAAAGCAGAACACTATTTTTAATTTATGGCAGAGGATTTTACATCAGCGGTAATAAAAATTGAATAGCAAGTTACTTGACTTCGTTAGAAAAACGAAACACACATCTTCAGTACGGAGCAGATAAATTCTAAAATGCATAGTGAAAATTGAATCAGGGAAAATGGAAAGCAGCTTCCTGTAAAAGAGAATACGGAATGATGGGATAATTTACGTCCATTGATCCTAAGCCTAATCGCCTGTTACGACTAGTATATATTTAGATTCTTTGACCTCTGATACTGAAGAAGGTATCCCTGGATAAATTTGTATTCTTTAGACTTGGAAATCTATTAGTCGTTATCTGGGCACCTGGTTAGCAAGCTTCTGTTGCTATAACCTAATGCAAATTACTAGTGATTTAGTGATTAGTGATTTTTTTCGGCCTTGTTCCACATTTAAAAGAAATTTAGAAAATTAAATCTCAGTCGTTATCAAATCTCTTTTAAGACACATTTGTTTCTATAGGTTGTATTGCAGTGTACACAGGTGATAAGTTGTAAAAAGTCTGTTTGATTTTGTTGGTTGTTGTATTTAGATATTTCAACATTAAGAGTGTAGAATCTAGATGTCAATCTGGTAGTAGGCTTAAATTTATGTAGTCTTGTACCAGGACAGAAGATCATCAGAGCAGTTGGCATGGAAATATTTGTAGAAAAGACAGAGGGAAACCACATCATCTCGGTGAGAATGTGACAGAATTCAAGATGTCATATATGAATAACTATGAAAACGTTGCCTGCGAAGAATATAAATCAGTGGGATATAAAATTAACAATTGCAATTATAATCTCTATCTCAATTAGATTTATAGTATTCGCTTGCAAATAAATTGGAACCAAAACAGTTCCATTGGATAATATAAATGTTTAAGGTCACACCAATATTGAAATCTGTAAGAAAAATGGATTGAAGTTGATTAAAACTTGTTGCTGCTTCGTTACCTGCAGCGTACATATGAAACATCAGGTGTGAATATTCACACGTCGTCATTACTAATAATAATGTTCTTAGCAGAAAGAAATATATATACATGCTAAAATAATCAGAAACACAGTTATTAATGATAATGGATATAATTGATGAGAAAGGAAAAAGACGGAACGCTTGTCATCCATTTGTCACGTTTAATTCCGGTTTTGAATTTCAAATTTACCAATTAATAAAATAGTGTGGTTGATTAGTCACATGACTTTTTGCGTGCGGTTGCCAATAAATTTCCCTGGGAGTGAAATACTATCATTGTACTAAGTAGAGGCAACAGGTAATTCCATACTCTTGAAGAAGATTCGTGTTTCGCTTTTAATACATTTTTTCCTGCCTTTTTCGTATTCTGGATCGAACACGGCTGTTCTTTCGACAGCTTTTTCAATATTTAATGATTTTCAGATTATCTGAATAAGTTTAGTGTGGTGTACATATGGTTATGAACGTATTCCCATAAATATATATGTGTTGTTTTTATTTGCACATGCTTAAAGCAAAATCAATAAATTTAGTCTATAATTAAAAAAAGAATAATGATTTTTTATTTATTTGTTTTAAGACATGTCCAATAGGTATGGGTTATTGTAGGCCGAAATTTGATTTTTTCTGATTGTTAAGATAATAACATTACAATATGTTATTCTGATTTCATATTTGAATACATGGTAGATGGTACCCAGCTTTTTAGCATACACATGTTTATAGGGACGTGATTATTAGAGACAGTGATAATAATGTGTATTTTATGATGCATTTTATTCAACTTAAATTTTGGGATATAGTTTGATTTCTTTAAGAAATTGTAGGTTATTAAATAGATTAATGTCAGAAAAGAGTTACTTAAAGTTGGTTGTTTTGTTGGATTTGTTTGGCGATTTATCCATCTCTTTGGGTTACTTAATTCCAATATCCTAATATTTCATGTCTAATTTTATGCTTTCAACTATACATATTTTTATCATAATTTATTATATTCATTATAAAGGAATGGTTCTTAGGTATATTTTAAACATCATAAAGTGTGTAGTAGATAAATTTACTATAATTATACTGTAGATTTTCGTTTGGGATTCACTATTTCCCCAAAGATGGGGTACTAATAATGGCTAAAATGCTTTGATATAAACCCGGAAATACTGCAGACACATTTATGTTTACTTTCTAAAGAATGTCATATACTAAAGTTAAAATGTATATCAGATTTCAACTTAAGAAAATGTAAAGAATTTCTTCCGTTTTCTTGACTATATAATAGACTTTATTAAGTGTTCAATTTGTCCTGCTTTTGTCTGCGCATGGCAGGAAAAATTAGTTCTAGGAAGTAAAACAGTCATTAAATATAAGTGACTAAATATTTGATGAAATCTAGCTCAAAAATGTTGAAAATAAACAACGTAGAATAAACAAAATAAGAACAAATTCGCTCATAACGAAATTTTAAAATACGCAATAAAAGACAATATAATACTTTTTGATTCTGCATTAGATAATTACTACATTTGTTACGTGATGCATTACTAAAATAAATAACTGCCCTTAATTTTTTATTACAATGAAAAAACGAAGAAACCTATCGACGACATAATAAGATATCCAAATATTGGACAATTTTTGTCTTTATTTTCACCTAAAATTAAAGTCAGAATACGATGTTTAAAATGGATCATGATAAAACATAATAGATATTGTCTGTTATATTTAACAGTATATGTTTAGAAAATCATCTGCTGCCTCGATACACACACACACACACACACACACACATATATATATATATATAGAGAGAGAGAGAGAGAGAGAAAGATAAATAATCCTCATTTTTGTTGCCTCAAACCGTTTCTACGATTTACGCTCTGGCATTTATCAGGTGATTGGAGTTTTGAAACAGAACGTTTATTTCCTCAAACGGAGTAGATTTTTATATTTTCACGTGCTATGCGTCTTTAGGATATCTCAGTTTCTGATATTAACTTTAATTTAACATTCCTTTTTTTTCATCTCTGATGAGGCCAAGTACAGAACTAACAAATATTTACTGTTAAATCACTGGATTACATCAAACAGCACCTTTATCATACTGCGTCATATTGTCCTTGAGGATATATATATATATATATATATATATATATATATATATATATATATAACAAATAATTTTAATCGCTCAGGATACTTATACAGTAAATCAATTCTAATACCTTATAAATTATGGTAATATCAGTATAATTCTACTTTTAAATTTGTAAAACCATGATTAACAATATTAACCAAGAATATATGTAACAGACACAATTTCTGTCGATCCCTCAAGAAAACAATAAGTTCAACAACATTAATAAAAATTTACACACTCAATATTGAATGGAATTTGGCAGAATCGTTAAAATATTAAATGGTCACACTAATAAATAATACGGAAGATCAACCGAATATGAAATTACACATCAGCGATTCATGCAAAAGTAATAGCGAATGATATTAATGATGGTGGAAAAACAGTGAGTAAGATTCGTGAGTATAACCCACACATCGGCAGGCCTGCGCCGATGGCATCAGACTGCATATTCTTTTTGTTATTGGAGGCGGCAAAAATGAACAGGTTCACCGATGTTTTCTGTATGCTGGGGGCTGCATCATTTACATTTGTCGAACAAGCATAAAAGTAATGATCTACCCAGTGGGCAAATTTAGTGGAGCTTGCAAAACCTAGCGTGTTTTATGAGGTAACGCATTTAAACGCTAGTCAATTTTTGCACTGTCAACCGCAGGAAGCATTCGGATGGTTGGATGAATATTTAAGCCCAGGGCAATGATGGGTCTAGGTTGGATTGGGTCGTTTGTGTGAGAAAATAAGAAAAACAATGTGGTTTAGGACGAAACAAACAGATGTTTGTTTTTGTTGAAACAACATGTTCCAAAGAACAAAAAATTAAATTAGAAATAAAATATTAATGGATAAATATATAGAAAAAGTCTTCATGAAACCGGAGACATATTGGTAAAGAAAGAAATAATTTCATTACAAATTGGCCGAGAATAATGACAAATTGAAAAATATGTTACTCTCAGTGTTCGCCAAAATAGTTTAATAATATACCTGCAAGTTTTCCTTTGTTTTGCTGCAGAGCACCAACAAATTCATCATGGAAGAAAGCTGAAACATTTTTAATATATTTTTTATTAAAGTATTTCCCACCTTAACTTAGGTACAACCGTTAGGATGTAGTAGGATGTGATTTGATAAGCGCATTATCAGTGAGTAGGTACCGCTGATCTATTGGCTCTACTTTATAAATATTTAAATACACTAACATAGTTACCTTAGATCTGATATAAACACACATAATGGTGTATGAAACACTATCCGTATCTTACTCGTTGATAATACAATAACATCTTGCACATGCAAAATATAGTAAAATGGTGGAAACATTTTTAACAAAAAAAAACTCCAAAACTTAATATCAGCTACAAACACGGCAAGAATATGCTTACTTTGTTCTGAATATGAAACCTACACATGACTATAAACACATAAATAAACACGATGCATATTTATTTCAAAGTAAAATAAAATTAATCCTGGATAAAGTGTAAAAAATAACATCTGAAAACACTAAGAAAAATTTTAAAATTTCGAAATTTTTTTTATATTATTTAATTATATATCTTTTATATAATATAATTATCATATCTCATGAAAAATTATATAAAAATCTTAAACACAATATCTTGCCTGTTATTTCTAATGACACGTGCATCTCTCTCTCTATCTATCTATCTATATATATATATATATATATATATATATATATATAATGTGTGTGTGGGTGAATTTTTCTTCAGTTATTTTACACCAGATTTCCTTTTAATATTATTCGACTTTAAAATCTAACTTCATTAATATCTTGTAAAATATGTGAAATATGTATGAACATCATGCAGTATTGAGAGAATCCTGCATTGCTGTATTCAGTATGAATGCGTACATCTATTTTTATATGTAAGAATATGTAGATAGATGGATAAATGTTTACCGGTCTTCAAGAACAGTTAACACTTCAAATACCTGTCGGTACAGACCCATCAGACTCCTTGGTATCATACGTAAACTTGTTGAGATCAGCAAGAAGTTCGTCGATCACATGAATAGGAACAATGACGAGCATTACGGGTTTCGAACAGCCTATCCACTGCTAACTACCTATTAAAAGACAGGTAGCTATCTAATGCCTAGACAGACTTCCCCGGATGCTGTTAACCAATATATATATATATATATATATATATGTATATATATATATATATCAAACATAATACTAAATAGATTAAATAAATATAAACATTGTATGAATATACTAAAGTATACGGCATACACACAAGAGTTTACTTTAAGCCCATACTTATGTACGCGCATTGGTTTTGAGTACTGCCACTTTTAATCATAACGAAAAGAATATGGCATGACCATACTGTAATTCTCACGACTAGTCGATATGATATCACATTGCGTATTAACGAGTTGTCAATGTATTCTCAGAGAGATTGTACTCATCATAACCCATTCGGAAGGAGGTAGCACAAACAGATTTGATTTGGGAATAATTTGAAGTTTTGAAGTCCCTAGGTAGCAGACATTTTTAGCGAAACCAATTTATCATTCACACCAAAACTTTTCCCGTGATATCAGCACGTTTTTTTATCTATTTGTTCCTTTAATAGTAAATTTCATACTAAACAATGTCCAAGGCAATCAGTTAAAATAAAAAAATTCCACCTTGATAAGTAATTATGTTATAGGGGGTTATCCGTTCTAGTGAAGAGTTGTTGCCCGTTGAAATCAGATTACATGAATATGGCCTCGTTACTAGATGGCCCACTATAATGGGGGTATAAACAAGAAAATCAAATTGGGTATAAAACCAACATTTATACATACACAGATATCAATTAAGGTATTTTTTTTTACAAATAAAGGAATGTATTTTGGATGGGTTCAAAGGACGTTAAAATGTTCATAGTAGTAAATGCCAAAAGAGATTTTGTGCGTATGTATGTGCGAGCGTTTGTCAGTTAGGAATGTCTTTGATAGCTCCACTCCGTTGGTCGGGTAAGTACCTCTGGGGATAGCAAAAAAGAAGGTGAGAGAGAAAGGAGAGGCGAGCATAGTATGATCGCTTGACGAAGTCAAGGGATGGGCTAATTATGCTCGTATTTTCTCAACTGGAGATGCGTCCTGTGTCCACTTTTTATTTCGTCTTTTTGAGTCCCAGTAGGTCATTTAAGAATTCATGCCCATATTTAATTCTGGGCTTCCTATTGGATGATAAACAAAATTCACGTAGGCTTGCGAAAAGGAATTTGATATCTTTGGTTTTCCGTCGGTACATATGGGTGGAGCCAGATGCGCAAAGACCAGTTTTGGTAATTTGCTTTCTAGATCACTGAGGGCAAATCCAGTACCTAGCTTTGCTCGGTATCACCACAATGCTTCATTATTTTTTATATTTTTTCTTTCACTGTCATTTCTTTTTACATATCGTCGTTCATACCCGAACCTTTTTATGTACAACCATTAATTTTCTCCACACCTAGATTTTAAATCCAATATAAATGTTGATTTTCTCTTTGGATCAATTCCCCTTTCTCTGTATGTATCTATAAAAGCCAAACGAATTTTCTCACTAAGTATGGCTGTTTTATGAAGTTTCATTTTCTTGGAAAATTCGGATCAATAACCTCTTCCTTACTTTTTAAAAATGATCACATCTTTTCTTCCTCCGTCTTTCTCACTTTTATTGCCTTTATTAAGCTCTCCACATTTCTGTCAGTCGTTTTTAGTACATAATCATTTTTTCTACGTTCTTCGAAATTACCTGTAATTTTTTATTTAACATTCCTTCTTTAATGTGTGACTAGTTTAAAGAAAACAGGTTAATCAGCGGAGTTGATGAAAAATTCCATCTAGTGTGTTGTTTTCACACTTGCAGGAATGAATTTCTGAGATTCATAAAGCCATCTTTTCTTTCTTCAGTAACGAGATAAATAGCAAGATAGACTGGGATTTCTAGCCTTGAGTAGTAACTCGTCTAAGAAAAAAGAATCTCTGAATTCAAAACGTAAAAAGTCAGCAGAAATCACTGTAAAATACAAAGCAGTTCGCGAAAAATCATTAAAATAAATACGTTGAGTCATGATCGGCTATGTCCTGAAAAGAAAGAGCTCTTTAACTTATTTGACCGATTTTGTTTACATTATTAAATTTTTTTTTCATGTAACTATTATTTCCTTTCGAGTACATTGTTTTCTTATTTTTTAACAATTTTCATCCTTTCTTTTTTTAAAATCTTTCTTCTCTTTCGTTTTACATTGTACTTTTTTTCTCATAGGCCACTACAGAAAACGTCTACACAGTTTCTCATCGGCTCGACTTTCCTATCTTTCACTTGCTTTCAGATAGTTTTACTAATTTATATCTTGTTTTTTTCATTTACTCTTTTTGAATTTCTTCCTATATTTTCAATTCATTAATGCCTTTAGATTTTTGGACACACACTAACAAACACACGCACACAACCACCCATATATATATATATATATATATATATATATATATATACCGATAATCATTTTTCATTTTCTTGATGCTTTTAACTTGGAACAAGGGAATTCTATAATGATTTTAACAGTTTTATTGTCATCTTCAAAATTGCTTTGCGCTAACAAAGAACGTTACCAAGACAAACGCTTATTTCGAAAGTAGTCCAAATTAGATGCTTACCCAGGGAACTATTGATCACACGTATAAAAGCCATGAATTTTCTCTGCTTCCACTGTCTTCATAGTTGACCAGCTTTCCGTGGAGCAAGGATATAATGGTGATTGATATGTTCGTGTCAGCCGATTGAGAACTCGTATCTAATTTCGTTTACCCACTCTTTGTCTTCCGTTGCACGATTCTCTTACCACTAATAAAAAAGCATTATGTATATATATATATAATTCTTAAGAATTGTCAGGGGAGGTGTCTATTATTGCAACGTTAGAAATACACGTATTCTTGATTTAGTGAGCTGTTTGAAATTAATATTTTATAACGAAAGTTTTGCGACCAGCAATTTGCAAATAAAATTATTGTAAAGAAAAATATGTTTTTACCTGATATAATTTAATATTCAAAATACATGAACAAAAGTTGGCAAATCATTCACAAATGCTCAAGGTGATACATAGTTTAAAAGAATATGAGAATAATAAAAAATTATTAAAATGCGTACAATAAAAGAAAAGGAATTAAATAGATAGCAGATAATGATTGATATTTCATCTTACTTTTTGAGGGTCAAATTTGCCATGAAGAAATTTTGCCGGAAGTGTGATGGAAAGAAACTGTTACGGTGGCACTTAAGTTTATATCTGGCAGTTTCATCTGTAATCTTATGACAAATAACTTCCAACCTAGTAAAGCAGTTAAATTCATAAAATTGATGTAGCAAAGAGAACATATGTTAAGAAAAATTAACATAAAAATACTTATGAAAAAGTCAGGTTATGAAGTTGCGAGTCATGTTATATATTTTGGAAATGACTGAAATCGTGTTCTGAAGTTGGTTCAGCTTGGCCTATTTCCAGAAATATCTATCCGTTGTTATTTATCGTTTACGAGAATAGCAAGCATACTGATTGTAAATTCTCATTTTCAGATATTGAAATGCACGTGACGATCAAATCCGAAATTCTTACTCGTGCACCTTAATTACATTTTGGCCTTAGACTTACAGACAACTAGGTAACCCTTGCATTTTACTACTTCTTAATAATTGCTTTGCTGATCACACAACAGTCAATAACTATAAAGAAGAAAATTTTCAACTGTGTGGTTAGCTTAGTCGGCCAAGACAAATTCTGACTCTTCTGTGTAGGGGCAATTCTACTCACAAATGTGGCAACATACATACAGCCGAGCTAATATTATATAAGTAGCATTCAATAACGAGGCTTATATTATTGATAGATAGTGTAAATGACTCTAACACACACACACACACACTTATATATATATATATATATATATATATATATATATATATATAGTTGTCAGTCCGTAAACGGTGAGGATAATCCAACAAGATTTTTTTCTTAATATAAATTATTAATAGGTAAATCCATATGGCGGTCATGCCATCCAAAGCAGTCGAAATAACTTCAAACCGATACTATCCATATTTGGTAATGGGCTCGATCTATTCCCACCCATTCCTTCCCTTCCTTCTTTCTTTCCTCCTTCCCATTATATGTACTGTCATTTATTTATCTGTGTGTAATCTTATGTTTATTATTATTATTTCTAGTATGTTCCCTCGTCATTTTAAGAAAACGTTCATTCGGGCAGAAATTTTATGCCAGATTGAGGAAATATTGTAAAAGAGTCTGATGATATGAGCTAGTTAAGCTCATTGAAATGAACTATAGTTTATACCTAATATGACGTGTTGAACTTTCCTTTATAAACTATATATATATATATATATATATATATATATATATATAAAGCTATGAATTCATACATGTGTTGGTGAGTGCATCAATAGCTTCTGAAACGAGTAGAGATAATTAGAATAGTGGAAATGCTATACGCAACGCATTTTGCCGGTGACTGTTGGTGTCGGATTCTTTACTCCAGAACGATTCCGTGTAAGGAAAATGCGTCCGTATTGTTTTAGTCTAGGTGGAACAATATATTAATTTGACCTATCAAATACTACAACCAGTTTTTTCTTCTGTTATTTATATAAAAAATATAATCGCTCATTGAAAGGATGTGATTGAAAATGTCAAACAGTGAGTTAAATGCCATACATGATACACACATGGGCGATCATGTCTCGAAAGAGACATGACTGACTGTGCAGAAGATTATCCCGCGGTAGTTTGCCATTACTTTCTGCGGTAGACTGTTGCCAGCCAAGGCTGTAGAACCCTCCTGTTATTTATCTTTAACTGGAAGGAGGAGACGAAGTATTTTCACGAAGGTGAATGCAATGAATTCAACTGGACTTTTAAATCGATTCCCCAATTTCTCGTTCCGAGTTTATATCCAGCTCACCACAACGCACATCCATGTTAAAAAATGTGATCGATGATCGGCAAAAAGAAAAGTGTGCTAGAAATTATATATTAATAATGAATATACATTTCCCTCAAATAAATATCTCGTGTATATATATATATATATATATATATATATATATATATATATATATATATATATATAAATTCACCTACTCAGGTTACAAAATTTTTCTCTTCACAAGCAGCTCGAATACTGCATGATGCTTTCATTTTTTTCTGATGATATTGCTTCGTTTTGGTGGAGTGGATATCGTCTTGGAATGAGAAAAGAAGAACCGAGGTGGAATTCCTTCAATTCAGTTGTGCGCAATTAAACGTTGGAAAGCTATTTATCAGTCTTTTCTCTCTTACAAAGAATCAGATCACAGGAGGGTTTGGCTTCTATTGCCTTAGTTTGAACCTAGAGTACCAAAGAATTTAATGGCAACCTAAAGCGGGAAAATCTGTCCAGTCAGTCATATATATTTTTACAGACATAATCATCCAAACGTGTATCACGGATGGCACTTAATTGACTAGTAATCGGTGATATAATGCATGATATTTTTCTTTTTTATTATTGTTGAAAATTGTCAGATTATTTCGACTTAATCAATTTCTCTTTTGATTGTACTTATATTTATCAAATGATAATTTTGGTCATATGTACAACAGTGTATCATCTGCATATTGAATGTAATGTTTTAAAGCATATTTTTATGATGTTCACATAATATCTATTATATATGTATGTTTCGCCGATCTACCTCATTGGACATATTGTACAATCTATTCGGTATATTCCTATCACTGTCTTGTTACTACTAACTTATTTTGCTCAAAATATTTATTGTCAAGTTGTTTCGTACGGTCTATTATTATTTTTCTTAATTTATATCACATCATTTGCCTGCTTCTTCAAAAAAATGTATATATTTCACAGAAGCAACATAGTACTTTTACCTTATCAGTAAACCAAACTATTTCCCGAGAAAAATTATTAATTACTTGCTTAATTTGATATTTCTCAGAACTGTTTTGAACTAACTAATTAGACAAATGGAGATCAGCCATTATCATTACGCAATCATTTCCTCATATATTGAATATCATTATTTCAAGTATCTTGAAATTCCATCCACTTGAAATTTTACATAAATTATCATCACCTTTCCTAAAACTCGACAAAAGACTGCTGTGCAATTCAGACAAGCAAATTATAAACGATTTACAGAAAAACAAATGAAAATTCTGACATGTAAATAAAAATACACATCGTCCTACATCGATGATGGATACCAAGACAGATGTGAAAATAAGACCCTAATCTTAGCTTGTTTAATTTAAACACATAATATTCTGTAACCTTCCTTTAAACATACGTGCATTTACACAAATTAATCCGAAATCTTTGTAAGAGAATCTTAGCAAAATTGAGAAATTCCTAATGTTCTTACGAACATTTCTTATTATATTACATATAAATTGTTGTTTTACTATACTTCTGACAGAAGATAGAATTATTTGGACATCTGTCCAACGGCTGGAGGGTCGTAAAAATGGAAATAAAGAAGAGGACATTAAGTAATGTAAATGATTAGTTCTTATTTTTCACTGAACAGCATGAGTAATAATTTTAAACTGTTTGAAATTCGTGTAACTGAAATCGGTTGCAAAAACGGAATTTGCATCCGCATTCGAATTCCGAGATTGTTGAGCTTGCATTAAAATTAAAACCGTTTAGAAAGTTTCATCTCTCCTCGTTGTTGTAGATTAAGAAGCAGTGTAGCCACGACTAGCTAGCCTTAATTGATGATATACCTTAACTGTAACAAATAACTGTATACTAAACCATAGAGCACGCGGTATGGCCCTCTTCATGTTCTTCCCAAATAGAAAATGTCATCTCACAGGTAATAAAAGGCCACTGCAGAGAGTCATGATCGCCTTCGTACAGAAAGAACGTCACCTTTTTCTAAAATATCATGTGCAATTGCAGATAAAATATAGAAAAGTGGTGTTTGAACATCTACATCCCGAATGGACATGAACGTTAAAAAAATTTATTAATTTAAAATTTTTAATATATTTTCCATTTTTCCTTTTCAGTCACAATGTAGAATGTTGACCCAAAAATTATATATCTTTTAAATATCTTTTTACTTTGACAATATAGTATGTCTTATTGAAGTTTGTACCAGTGATATATATACTTAGGAATGTTATTGATCATTATATGTATAGATATTAATATTGTAACAAAGAAAAAATACGTAATGACTTACTTCTAATATCTACCCACCTAGATTGCTGTGAATGCGTGCAATCGTCCTCACTGATAATGAAGAGACGCAAAGAAACATGAATATATTTTCACAGAAGGATGTTGACTATATTATAAACCGAGCATCGATGAAGATTGACAGAAAATGGAAACAAAAAGGAAGTATTCTTAACATCAGTAAAACACAGCTGATATTTCTAGTGCACGTGATGAAGACGGTTTGAAAATTGTGCTAATCACAAGAAAGACGAAACGCAAATGGGACATAGAAATACTACATGTACTTAGTTTAGGTAGATGAATTACAAAACCTGGTTTATGAGTAATAACTAAAAGACAACATTTATTAAGATCTAGAAACTACAGGCTGGAAAGTTGGAAGACATGATCACGAATATTCTGAAATATCACTCTACATAGAAGAAAAAAAAATCTTTCATTCAATAGGATATATCCAAGCTCTTTGGATAAACCATTTTCTCTAATTGTCATATTTCTTGTCTTTTGTGTGTTAATCTAAAAAATGAAAAATCTATAACGAGATGTTATGAAAAATATGAAACAATATTTATGGCCACATTTATTTAAAATAGTTCTTACATATTGAGATGAAGATTGTCAAAATATTATGTAGAAAATTAATTAAGGCAGAAGCGAAGTATTCCCTGGATAATTCGGTGATTTGTTCATTCTGTCTCTAGAGAACTGTTACCAAAGCATTAACACAATAATTTTACAAATGATACAAACGCAACACACAAACATACGAGAAAAAGTAAGTTTGCAGGCCGTTTTCCTTTTTAAAGTTATAATACTTTTTTTCTTTTTTTTTCTCTCAACAATCTTTAGACCTACCTGGATATTAAATCTAAGCATGAAACTGCCTATCTGCCTGTATATATATATATATATATATATATCCGAAGATAGATCGATTTTGCTTTATCACAGAATATCAGTACGGTTAGATATCCGATCGCTTTTTACCCAGGATTGAAACCCGACCGAATTGGCATTTGTCGGATATTCTACCTCTGATCTATGAACGGTCGGTAGACAGAGGCAGACATTCAGCGTGTGATTCATACGCCAGTAATGAGTGTTTTAATGCATTACTAAATGGACGATGCTTAGATGCGAAATTAGCTACTGTTTTTTGAAAGTCTTCCATTCTTCCAGAGTGCTCAATCATGATGTGAGAGCGTATATATATAGTGAGTGAGAGAGAGGGAGAATAATCACCAGTTAATTAAACAGTTATAAAACCAGAATGTGTTTCAGCATTATAAAAAAAAACGATTATTTGTATTAATTCGATAATTGATAAACATGACAATTTATATGAGGAATAAATTATAATAAGTTATATTTATAATTTATATTAAGTAGATGAAATCTTTTGGATTATCCTCTCTAACTTCATGGATATAGATATCCTGCAATTATTTTCATGTTGGTTAGTTTGGATAGATGGTTTAGGACAGTGGATGTTATGGAATAGTATTTAATAGTCAGTCAGTTAGGTGCCATACGTGATACACGCTTGGGCGATCATGTCTCGAAAGAGACATGACTGACTAAGGCAGAAGATTATCCCGCAGTAGGTTGCCATTGCTTTCTGCTGTAGACTGGTTGCCGACCAAAGGCTATAGAACCCAGTCTGTCCTGCTATTTAACCCATAACCGGAAGGAAGAGACGGATTAATACCTTTCCCAAGGGTATTTGCGCGTGAGTGAATACAATGGATTCAACTGGAATTCAAACTCGGCTCCCCGGTTTCTCGTTCTGAGCCGATATCCACTGTACAGCAACGCATGTAATAGTATGTGTCTCTATTCATAAATTGATTTTCTAATCTTAGCTTAGATGAGGGACAAGGCCGAATCTATGGGACACCCAGTGAGGATCGAATTCAGAACTCTATTTTTAATGTTCCTAGCAAGACAAGCTTGTTAACCATTACAATACCTCGAGGTGCCCATGTGTCTCTTTTCATATATTTCGGTGATAACAATGTGTTTTTTTATAATAATACAAACTCCATAAAATCATCTATCCAATGCAATATATCCAACCTGAAAAATATAAGCACATATATATGATAAAAATATGAATAGTTATTGATCATCCATATGAGGGATAGAGCGTTTATATTGAGGTCAACAAACATTACCAGAGTAATTGAATATCCGAATGTCAAAATTTTCATTATCCATCATATCAAAACGTCTATAAAAGATGTTTAGAATTACACACACACACACACACACACACACACACATATATATATATATATATATATATATGTAATCAATAAAATAGTAATATAACTAGATTAGTGAAGTACATAAAATTAAGTTGAAAGACAGCATTTTATGATTGACTAGATATGAGCGTAGCATTGAAATCCTCGGAAGAAACAGTACCATCGACGATAGAAGTTCAAATTCCAGTCAATGCTCTTACGTTTAACGTCTCTCGAATATCATTTGAAAATATAAGAATCTTTTTTATTGTTCGCTTGTTAAAAGTTTTGTAGACTCTAATCGCTTGCATTTCTTTGGCCTTCTAAGTGAAACACGTTTCTGTATTCTCAACTCATAAATAATTCAACAGGAATCCAATATTTATCTCCCAAGAATGTGCAGACAATAAATAAGTTACACATTGAATGACATCATCACCTACATAACGAAGCGACATGACGTGTTTTGTAATTTGTTTTATTTTCTTTAGAAAAATTGAATTGAATTGGATTAGAACTATCAGTATTTAAGAACGGATTTACGATGCATTATTCAAACTTAAAAAAAAACAACATTTCTGCCTCAACTGTTTCCATTGTTTTTTCTGTCATTTAATTTGATATTGAAATGAATATGTACCATCACGAAATCCGTTGACTGTAAATGTAATCTTATTAACTCTGCAAAAGTCTGACTGTTGCACTAGTTTTTATATCAACCCGAGGATTTGTGAACGATTTTCAGTTTAACATTGATTAATTGTACAAAGTAGGTTTTTTGGGGCATGTGAACAATGACGTTGTTGGTTCACGCTTCAATGGACAGGTAGATATAATGTAAATTAAGCTGATGCTAGAATGAAACACTACTAAACATATATTATGTGACCAAAAGCAATTTATGTAGTCTCGTTTTCGTAAGATTTAGGAAAAACAGCACACATAGGCTACGTTTAATATTTGATTATATCTTCAAGTGTATATATTAAGGAAAAAGCTCTTGATGTAATCAATGGAGTTAGGAAGAACGTTGCCAGAACAAAAGTTACCGTATATTTTCACATTCAAACACAAAGAAATAAGGATGTAGTGACAGATAAACATAGATAGAAAAACAATATTTATGCTGTGCATTCTATAATATATACGGGATAATTGAAAAGTATCTGTATTATTTATGATGAACTCTACTGTCCGACTATAATTTTTACAAATGGGAGAGTCCATCATACATACAATGTGTGTTTGTTTCGGAACGTTCGTAAAAGTCGTAACACAAATTTATCCAAGACTTTCACTTTAAATTTTGTAGATGAGATTGTTTTTCAACCGACTATCTATGAAAGAGAAATAATTCGTCAGTAATCGTAACCAAAGTGTTCAAAAGCTTTGACTTTTTCAGCTACTGATCATTCCCTCTCTCTTTCTCTCTCTCTCACTCACTCACCCTTGTAATCTATGTGCATTGTACATGTATGTTAGCAAAATTTTCGGGTATTTGCTAAAATCTATTAAATTACAATATATATATATATATATAAGGATTTAAAAATGATACAAAATAAAATTGATTATATAGTTTTTGTAGATTAGAAAAATAAACGAGTATACTAGAGTCAAAGATGGTTCCGTTAATCTCTAATAAACTGTTCATTAGGGGTGACTGTCGCACATTTGGTTAAATTGACAGTATTGTTGAAACATTGTTATTAATGATAAACTTACAATAAAGAAGAAACCTTGGAACACTCATCGCATACGGGTTACTACAAAAATTGCACGTGGATGGTACTTGGAAGATCCGACCGCGCACTGAATTTGTGGGATATTCATTTCAAAAGCTATACTAGAACCAAAAACTAAAAAAATAGATAGAAACAAAGAAAACAGGAATATATTTCTACGTGATGCACATTTTTTATATGGCAGTAAGTGCTTGACAGACTCTCCAAAGAGAAAAGCAAAACTAGAGGCAACACAAATGTTGTTCTACAGAAAGATACTGAGACTACCTTGGTCTGAGTGAGTAATCAAGGAAATTTTTTTTAAAGAATGTCGCAATACAAAGTACATTTTAACCAAGAACTTCATGGCAAATGCTCGTATCATATATTTGATCAAACGAGCTAATTCACCCGACATAGATGCATGTGTATTATAAAGGGCGCTTTATCATAACGTCTTACGTTATCCCTTTCGTGCAAGCTGTTTTTGCCACCATCACAGCGTTGCACATTCACACAATTTCCAACATATTTTGCATCAGATTGTAACAAATATTTTAACACGGCAATAGTTTCTGGAATCTATTTTTAAAACCTGTTTTTTTCCCTGATCTTCCATTGTTTTCTTTTTTATTATTATCTTTATTCTCAGAATCCACTGATTTACAAGAAAATATGTTCATAAATATGTGATAAATGTCATCAGTAGACTATGAATTTATTAACATAATTCTGGTATAGGTGGCTCTATAGGTAAATATATATTGGCATTATGGATCTGCAATGAGTTATAAATGAATTCTCTAATCAGTTATGTCATTCCTTAATAAATATGATAACTTTTAAAATATTATATTGACTTCATTGTGTTTTACTCTGTCGTGTAAGATTTCTCTTTAAAAGCATCAATTAAACCATCGGTCACGTATACTTTACACCTGAATAGCTTATAAAGTTTTAATCACTCTACTTGAAAAAAAATCATTTAGCACAGTCTGTTTTCCTCTTAACTTATAAATTTAGAGATTTTATAGATCATCAGCTTATTATTTGCCTCTTTTCATGAAGATTTTTCTTAAGTGAATGACAAATTTTATTTATACAGTTATACCTTTCTTTATACATTTTCTGAAATTGCCGCATTATGTTTTTCTTTAATTGTTCTCGAAATATTAAAAATATTCATCGATTGTACACGACATCCTTTCCATTGTTTCTTGCGATATT
>JBBBDQ010000190.1:4962500-4980000 GCA_037127315.1 Ascarosepion bandense
TGTGAATCAGTGAGTGTTAAGAGACACTGACTAATTATGATGCCATATCTTAATGCCGTACGTTCGATAGTTCTTAGTTCATTGGACTGTAAAATAACATTAGCCAAATGCTCTTCATCATACTTTTTGGCTTAATCGTAACAATTAATTAAGGTTACCTCTCAACACAGATTATATGAAATGAATGAATAAAATGCAATTATGAATCAACAAATCAACATTTATTTCTACCTGTTATCTCTTTCACTCACACACACACAAGCAAATATATATATATATATATATATATACAAAAATCTAGAGTGAGCCAAAACCTACCGCGGTTTCATACTACGGATCGTCAGGGCAAATATATATATAGTGTATTTTGGCAGCAATCTCTCTTTTATGCAGGTTTCATTAGAAATAACAAAAAGGAAATATTATTTATTTTCATACGAATTTCATAAGACCTTCATATATTTTTCTTGTCATAAATTATATAAAATTGCCCAAATGTTTTTTTTGTTTTTTTTACCAAACGCTTTCTGCTATTTATTTAACCATTATTGAGAATGTATTTTATTTTACATAAGACTGAATATGTGTAATGTTTATGTGTGCATAGATACATGTATCTGATATATATTCTGAACACGATAAACATATTGTTGCCGTGTTCCAGATTGATATTGTTATTGTTTTTCATTTTATCGATTATGCTTCCATCATTTTTTTTCTTTTTTTCACGTATATGACCTTATGATATCTGTGTTATAATGAAATCCGTTGAGGATAGGGTTCGGTAGGTTCCCTGTGTGTCTAATGTGGTAGTCAAAAACATTGTTAGGAAGCCCTTGTACAAGTGGTTTTGGTATTCTTTGCATTTAATGGGCGGCAAGTTGAATTCTTTTACACTTTCCGAACGAAATTTTTAATAAAATCAATTTTATATCTAAGTGGGCACTTTCAATAAAATTGAAGTGGCACGGATTTCTACTAGTGAGTTTCTTTTATATAGAAAAATAGTGAATGTATTATTACAAGATTACACGAATTTATCCAAGAATGGTTGTTTGTTTTTTAAGTTAATACGTAAATTTGAGGACAGAATGTTTTTATTCTTGAATGTCGTTTTAACCTTTAGGAATTTGTTTTTGTTCTTAGCTTAAATGAAAATACCGTGTAAATACCGGGCATATATTTTCGGTTTCGTACCCTGTTTAAAGACCGTGTTTCTACATGAGACTTACAAAAGTTAGAGAAGGCAAGAATCGAGGGTGTTTCACATGCTTACTCGGTTAGTTTGTGTATAGTTATTGCTGTTATGGCCATTGAAGAAACGTAGTTGTTGAAGGCGAGGAAAATATTTTTCATATTATTAGAATTCATTAGAATTAATATAAGGTGATGGGAGTAAATAAATTATGTTTATATAAGGATTTAATGATTATATTGAATGATTCAGCAACGGGAATATTAGTAAATCATTTGATGTCAAGAGACGCGAGGGTGCTTTGGTTTGGTGTTGTGGATCTAAGAATTTGAACGAATTCGTGAGTTGACTTATTAGCTATTTTGTGATTTTTTTCTCAGTATTCGATTTCTTCACTGTTGATACTTATGTTGATGTGATGTGATTCTTTATATTCATGTTCGGTCAGCGATTTTAAGGATTGGGCCTTGTTTTAGAATCCCATTATTCAAATAATTTCTTACGTTACTATTGCTCTATGTTTTACGATACTTTTTTCTGGAATATTTCAGCATTCTTGATCAATCAATATTCGTAAATAAGCACATGGGCTACATCACCTGCAGTTAATAAGAAAATTAATTTTGTACCTCTCACATCAGTGTTCAATTCAATCTCAGTTAAACACACACGGATACCTACCAAATTCTAACTGCAACAGACATGATGATATCACGAATATCAAGCATAATCGCTTCACAAAAAAGGATAAAATATTAGCAGCATTATTAATAAAAAAAAGAAAAACAATATTTAATAATATCAAATACAAACACGTCAACAGCATAATTACCGTGTTCGCTGTGAAAAAATAAAATAAAATAAAAAAATAAACAGGCGTCACTAATCATACATAAGTTGTCACACGTGAAATAAAACCTATTTTCGATAATGGCAAAATATTTAGCACAGACAGCTTGGAAAAGCGGAAAAGGTAGACATATTTATGTGCTTTATTTCCTGGAGAAAACTCATCAGATCGCAAGAAAATAATTATATGTAATATATATATATATTTCCCAAAAACCGAAAATGGCCGCGACCCGGGTTATATGCACCTAAATTCAAACCTTAATCCGCCTGGGTTGGTGTTTTCCCACTTCTCTCCTACAAATAATTGTTACTCTCAAACTATCACCATGTTGGTAATGTCCCTCTATACGATTGGGTGATTCCAACACTTCTGTGTTTTTAACAAGATGCACTCATCTGAGTTAAGAAAACTCCTATGAAACCTTACCCTTGTAATATGGCGGATTGAGAATTGCATTTATATCCAAGAAACCCGATTCTCAGCCAGTTTCATTGTTTACAGAACGACCAATGTAAATTATATATATATATATATATATATATATATATACTATCATATAGCCCCGCGTTACTCGGATGTAATGAAACCTTTAAAACTAATCCATGGTCCTGGAGCTCTGACACTTTGGACGTTGGCAAGAAAGACTAAAAAGCAATAGTTGTTTCCAGTTGAAGCGAAACTGTAGACTGAAAGAGAAATGAATGGATGTAAGTCAAATTTTGATTTCCTGGCATCGATATCAAATTTTCTGCACTATTGTAAAACCTGCAACCTTGAAACTTCTGAATATCGTTTTTCTTATGTCTTTGTCTATGAGTGTATCAAATTTGATTAAAATCAGACCACTACTTCTATAAACCGACTTTTTCGATTATCGATTTCCGATATTTACTGGAGGTACCTCGACAAAAACCTAATTAAGAACACTCACAGACTTTTATAATACAACTGTGTAAATCTTCAAGAAAATCGGTTCAGCCGTTTCGGAGTCTATAGCTAACGGACACAGATACACACACAAAATTCCATTTACAAATAAGTTTAGATTATATATATATATATATATATATATATATATATATATATATATATATATTCATTCTATTTTCTATGAGAATAAAATGCGCCAAAATATTCAATGTAGTGGGAGCGATCGATAAACTGAAGTATTTCCTTGCCTCGGGTCTATCGAAGCCATAGGATCAATTTTGCATTTTCAAAAGTCAATGGGAAAATAAAAAAAAAAAACACTTCAAATACCGAGCCTCTTGTGATTATTACCAGTGGCTCTAATTCATCAAATGTACATAGGAAACATTTAATCACATAACTTATTTTCCGGAAACGATAATATTTGCTTATTTTAAGAAAATCAAACTTTATTTTTTAATATAACTATTGTGTTTCAATATGAACTTGATAATTTAGCTGTTGCATTTAAGGTGAGATTATCATAACATAAAATGCAAAATGTTATTGTAGAATTATTTGAATTATTCTCTAATCAATTTATAACAAACTATTCAATAATGCAACTAAGATGATTGGAGCTACTGGGAAGGAATGAGAACAAAAATGACTTCAGAAGAAACTGGAACGCAACCACTCATCTGGAATGAGGGAAAATATATACCTCTGTGTAAAAGACCTGAAGGAATTGGAAACCGGTCGATAAGCATATAACTAAGAATCAGATACTTTAAATAATATTTGGTTTAGCGTTAATTTTGAGTTCCAATTTAGTTAATTTTTCTTTTAGTAATGGTTAATTTTGTAGATAATGTTCTTTTTGAAAGAAGAATTTATATATATTGGTTTAATAATTTATTGTTAGACAGGACAATGAAATACTAACATAGCTTACATGTACTTGGTTCTCAAAATGTTTTACATTTCCTCAAATAAATCATTGCTTAACTTGAGTTACAATACACAAAATACCTTTGTAAAACGATAAATTATTTATTCTGTATGTCAAACAGAAGGCTTGGGTGGACCGTTATGCGGATTTCTCGATGAGGCAAAGACGATAGCTTCATAATTTGTTTGTTTGCCAAAACCCTTTCCACAAAATTTTCTCTTATCTTTGGGTACAGTTTGAGTTTTAAATTACACAGTAAATTTCTAGTGAATTCTATTGATTTAAAAACATTTTCTCAATATTCCATAGAAGTTTTAGCGTATTTCTTCGTTCAGCTTTGATCACGCAATATCGTATACTTTGCCCACCAAATTCTAATATACTCTGTGCATAATTGTGAAGTAAATTGGAGATTTGGTTAATGGGTGAAACAAAAATCCCCGTTAGTGGTGCATTGCCAGAAAGATTATCAGGTCACTCTAGCAAAAGTACACGCTCATAAACAAAGAATTCTAAGTTTTCTCTTTTTTTCTTATCCTCCGTTGTAAAACACAGAAGGAAAACATTATTCTTGTTAAACTATGACCAGTACAAATATTAAATATATTTTACAAACTTTCGCTTTGAGAACATATTTTCTTTAAATGTGCGTTAAATTTGTACATAGTATTTGTCTATATTCCTGAGATGAGGTAGTATTTACACTATTTACCTTTTTCATAGTCTGAATAATGCAACTACTGTTGTATATAATCTATATCTGATAAATGTCATACGGGTCTGTAATCATTGTTTGCTAAATAAAATAAGTATGAAAATGCTATCATGAATTGAGTATAGACGTTTGACATCACAAATCTACACTGGATTTATTAACACTAATTCAACTTGTATTATATAAGTAAAGAAAATTGTTATTATGATAGCCTTTCTTTGATTGAGCTTGTTTATGTAGAATTATTTCGTTATTTTTATTGTTTTGTCTAGTTTCGGTTTATCTAACTTCTTACATATTCAAACGTTAATCTTTGTAGAATTTCTAAAACAAATAAGGTATAATATCTTTATAGACGTACATTCAATATATTCTAAAGTTTGCCATATGGTGTGTCAGGGGTGATGACTCATAGGATTTGGTCTAGCGTGATATTCATAGGTAGTTGACGAGGTTGATAGTACAGACCAAGACCCCACTATGTGTAGAATGCTTCCATGGATTCCATCTAAAATAATTTCAGACAAGTATGCCGAGATCCAAATGATTCCTGATAACAAACTGCCTCGGATAGATGAATCATGACAGCCAAGGATCGCAGACCATCTAGGCGAAGAAAAACATTAATTTTAATTATTTGCTGCCTTGCGACCTTATCCAAATAGGAGAAGGCTACGTAATTAAATCAAGATAGCATATTCAAAGAGGATCCTTGAAATCGTTTTTATTTTATTTATTTTTTTACTGTGCATATAGGTTAACTTTTCGTCAATTAACTTAAGCTAAGCAAACCCAAAATATAAAGTATTTCTTTGTATCTTTTCGGTATGTTTAAGGAAAGGGGCATGTAAACTGCGTAGCATACGCTCTCCATATAGTGTCGCACAGGCCAGCACTTTAGAAAACTGAAAAAAATTGGAGCTCCAAATAACTAAATTTTGACCTAATAGGGGACTAGTAATATAAGATAAACGAATGCCTACATCTCAATACAAAAAGTTCTTCCAAGATGCGTCAAAGGTATTTAATATATTTGGATATTTTAGATATTACCGAGGTTCAATGTACATTTCTTTATTCCATTTACTTCTACTGTCGTCTCCAATATTCGGTATTAGGTAGAATTATCCCAGAGCGTCTCATTGCTTAATACATCTGAAGGTGGCTTAACCTTTTAATCGTTCGTCTCTTTTATATTTTACTTAGGAATGACTTCTGTGTTTTAGTGCACTGCATATTAAGTATAAGATTTTCCTTTGGAGCGGATAGGATTGTAACCGACAAGAAAAAGCAGAGGACAAATGTAAAATATCCGTATTGTCCAGTCGGCTTAAATATCGATTTCAAATGAACAAGTGTAACTCAAACTTTTCGAAGAAAGTTAATCTTAATCTTATCTACAACGAAATGAAGAGATTAGAAAACTTTTATTACATCATTGTCGATAGGCATGTAGTTCAAAGTAAGGCCATGAGTATTTCCATGAGACACACTAACATACACATAGGCCAGGTAATGTATTAGTAACATGTCTATGTGCAATCGTATATCTAACAAGACAAATGTAAATCTATACAAAACATATATACATAGGCATACTACATGAATAAATACAAAATTCATGCTCTTTTTTTTATCACTTTACTTTCCACCATTCCTCACTCGATCTGCCTGTCTTTTTTATGTTAGCACTTTGGTACTAGTCTAAAGCTCCGTCCTTAAAGGTCACCAGTTGTTGCAATATGACTAGCTTTTTTTAAATATATGTATTCCAATGCATATATATATATATATATATATATATATATATATATATATATATATATATATACACACATTCTTATAATAGACACACGACAGCCAAACGCACACACATATGTTTATACAATATGGGGGCTAATAATCAAAATGCAAATATTTATACTTTAAATAACGTAATATATGTTTTAAACAGTTGCAGTTAAAACATTTTTATTACACAATTTGAAATTTAGTGGAAGTACTATTATATAAGCGTTTTGTTTTATTCTGCCACAGGACATAGCAAATCCCCTGTCTTTGTGTTTGTATATCTATCTAGGTTGCATTTAAAATAGGAACAGAAAGTAGATTTAATAAGTATTTGAAGCATTTTTTATTCCATGATCCTCTGCGGTACAGAAATATTCGACAGGATTCATCTAAGCAATCTGAGTAGTTTTTGTTTTTAAATGCGAGCTTCTTTATCGTTAAGACTTGTCATTTTTTGTTAAATATATAGCCTTAATTTCCAGTATCTGTACTGTTTTATTAACTCTCAATAAATGTTCAACGACGTCCCTCTTGTAAAATCAATATCTAATTTTTCGGTAGTTGTATTCTCTCCACGTTCCAGAAAGCAGGGAACGACCAAATTTCTTTCACAAAACATGAGATAAACTCAGCATTCATTCTTAGTGGGTCATTTGAACTAGATATTAGATAAGAAATATAAAAAAATTCTATGAAATTATCTAATTCAGAATAGATAAAATACATGATGTAGAGATGATAAAAGCCAACGAGAAGGCCCATATTACTAACAACGAACTGAGGAATTTGAAACGTTTAATAATTATTTGCCTATATTTCTAAGATGAGTTATTGTAATTAAGTACATTATTCAGACAGTTGTCCTGATTTTTATTGCTATATTCATGTCCTTTCGAAGATGCTCGCTCCGACCTTCTTCAGTAGTTTGTAATTTAGAATTGAACTCTTTATTCCTCAAGGACACATCGTTCCGTGGACAAAACGTTAGTTAGATACAATGACTTGACTCAAAGTGATGTGAACATAGCTACTACACTGGTGAACAAATCCCTAGTTGAATTAAATGTAGATAACTAATATATCGGGAATGTCATGACTAATGGAACAAGAACAATATACCCCAGAGATCGAAATAATTGGTTCGGTTCGAGATTCCAGTCACCTGAAGGAGGTCAGAGCATACATGTCCTGAAACGTCGTGAATTTGCTAATAAAAATAGGGACAACAGTCTGCTCAATGTACATAATGAAGCATGTTTAATATTTCTTCATCTATTTATAATATGACCAGTCATTTTATGACTTGTAATTGCATTCATATTTTCAATATTTTTTAATATTGTTTCACAGTCCAGTTATTCAAAAATAGGCATGATTCAAAATTTAAATGTTTATGAATGTTTATATTGTTACATATATTTTTGTATAAAAGAAGTACGTGATTTATTAAAAATAATTAATTTAAAGAACATGTATGTATAATAACGGTGATATGTGCAGCAGGTTTGACACTACTTCAGTTAATTGAATATTTTTGTCTCCAAGTTTCTGTTGTATGTCGATCAAAAATTTTGTGTGATACATTATATGTCAAAATCAGCATGCAGCCATACTCTTCCTTTATTTAGAAATTTGTCTGAAATTTAATGTGCATTAAAATCATATCTATATCTATATATATTAACACAAAAATATACTTATAAATATTTCATGCACATTTAATTTTGCAGCTTGGCAGCAGTTGTTTCGTATGAGCATATATTGAGTAATTTCAAATTTGAAAAAATCACGATTTAGGCTACTGAACTTGTAATTTCTTCTTATGTATATCGTGTTCCTTGATGACATATAAGCGACAATGGCTCACTGTGCCTTACAAATTACACTAATAAAAACACTTTTTGCTGATGACAGAACCAGCAAAAATTATTTTAAGGAAAATAAGTGAAGTTTTACTTTTTATGCAAAATTCGGATCCTTTACAGTATAACTTATATAAAATCGGAAGATGTCATATCATAATTAAAGAGACTAATCTTGTTGATTAAATATATGAAAAATTGTTTTGTGATATATAGGAAAGAAAAAAGTCTTTATAATGCCAAAATCATTAGACAGCATTACAATGTTTTTATTTTCCTATCTTACATTTGATGTCATATAGTTGGTAGGAATGGGAGCGAATTTAAAAAAAAATTTATCTGATAATAGGCAAAATATTGACAAATTTAACGTCGGTTGACCGCTATATCTTGGGACATTGGATATGAAATACTGTATCAGTATGTATAAAACTTCATGTTGTAGATATTTTATTCTATTTGCAAGGGTATAATAGGGATATGTGTATGTTTTTGTGAGATAACAGTGCCGGAGAAAAAAAAAACTCAACTAAATTAATCCAAGAAAGAACTACGAGCTTCTAAAAATTTGATAAACAGATAAGTAATTTGAACATAGAATAATACATACCAATTTAACCTCTAAACCTTAAGGTTGCACTATATTTTATTGTACAAAAGAAGCTATTATTGACACAATGTCAAAGTTACTACGTATTATGTGTCCAAAATTATAACCAATACATCGTAAAGATTTTGTGGTGTTTCGCCTAATTAGAAACCTTATGTTTAGACAGACGTTCAAATACCTGAGCTGTGATGACCTTATTCTTCTATAGATCCACCATATCAGCAGCTTTATGTGAATATTTGTGATACGTTTGTAATTGTGTGAGATGAACTGCTGTTCGCAAAGAAAAAACGGATGTGATATACACAGATTTTATTAAAGAAGATGTGCACTTATTTTATGCCCACTATATTATTCGTTATTGAAGATATGTTCTAGGATGATAATTTCTTTTTCTCCGAACAAGTCGTTTGGCAATTCACAACCGGATCTAATTCTGGGCTTCCCATTGGACGATAAACAAAATTCACGTCGTTTTGCGCAAAGAGTCCGTAAAAGAAATGTGATATTTATTTAATTTTATTTTTCCAACGGAACATCTGCGTGGAGTCTAGATCTGCACAGTATTGGTCATTTGATATCTGGAGCTCTGAGGTCAAGCATCCGGTTTCGGTATCCCCACAAAGCATTTGATTTTTGATAGGAAATAAATAATGTTAAAGCAAAGTAATGGCTTAGTAAAGGTTATTCGGATTCTGTTCCGTCAGTTTACATGTGTCATGTTGAATTTAAACGTTTAGATATTCAAAGATCAGCAGTTGTTATAGAAAACACCAAGCACATACACAAACTTATTTCAGCATATATTAAAATGAAGTTGCGTGAGATATCAGAGGAGTTGAAATTATCAGAAAGCAGTGTATTCACCCTTTTACATGTACATTTGTCAATGAGAAAGCTGGGTTCAATGTGGGTGGCGCGTTTACTCACAATCGATCAAAAACAAAAACACGTTGACGATTCAGATGGTAGTTCGCAACTTTTTCAATCCAACCAAAAAGAGTTTTTGGGTAAATATGAGACACTAGATGAAACATTGATCCACTACTACACTCCGGTGTCAAATCAGTCGTAGGGTGAGTAAGGAGAAAGATATCCAAAACGGCCAAATAAGAAAACATTAGCATGTTAGTTGTCGAACATAAGGAATATTATACTTGGCCAAAACTTATTTGAGGCATATTATCGGTTGAATCGTCTCTGCCTTTGTTAGAACCTCTGTAGTGTGGTAAGACGACCGCCTTATAAACATTTAGAAACATTGTGCATGCCCAACTGTTCAAATCAATCTATAGCAATAGTTTCCACAGCATACATAAGCTCTGTTCCCAGATCAACTGTCCCGTAATACTTGATCAGAACTCGTGTGTAAGTGTGTAGATTTATGTTATAACATTTTATTTTTTTTTTTAATCATATCACCCCAAGCAAGGCGGTAACGCCACTGATGCGCAGGGGGCTACGTAAGGGTAAAAAGAATAGAAAAGAGAAAGCCGAAAACCACATCCTAAACAGGAAACAAGGGATGAGCCTCTTCACCTGTTCAATAGATGTGGGTGGAGTGTGAACCGGGCGATAGTTTAGTCAATCTACTCCAATTGAAAAAAAAATAATAATAAAAAAGGAAAAGAGTGAAAAGATTGGAAAAGAGAAAACTGGAAACCGCATCCTAAACAGGAAACAAGGGATGAGCCTCTTCACCTGTTCAATAGATGTGGGTGGAGTGTGAACCGGGCGATAGTTTAGATACATATAAGAAGAAAGTTGTACCTTAAGACTTTTAGAAAAAATTGTCATCTGAAATCAAATAAATAACCCTTATTTACTAAACAAAAAAGGAATTGATGACAACATGCGCACATAGGAACAAATTACTTACCGAGTAATTACACCTAGCTTAACTTCTTTTCTTTCTTTTTCCCGCGAATATTTATTATTAATAATAATAATTATAAACTAACCACCTTTGAATTTATCTCCTGGAATTTAATTTTTTATACAGTTTTAATAAAAGAAATAAGTTAGACCCTTGCACTACCAAACAACTCTGCCCACTCGGGAACTCTGACCAAACCGTAGTTTCTGTCAGGATTTCATTCCTCTCCCACCCGACACAAGAAACCCAGACCAGTAGAATATCTTACTGCTACCAAAGGGCAGACTGGGATTCGTTCCGAGACTTCCTCTGTGACGTCCAATGGAACAACGTTTTTAGTCTTCCCATCGAAGAATGTGCATCCGAGGTCTCCTCCTGCGTTAAGGCTGGCATCGATGCCTTCATCCCTGCCAGGAAATTTCTGTTAAGTCTCATTCGTCTCCATGGTTCTCGCCCGCTTGTTCGGCCGCCATTGCCCACCGGAATCATTTCTCCCGACTCTATCGTAGCTACGCGTCTGACCAAAACAGGCGCCTTTTCACTTCAGCTTGTAATAAGTGTAAGAAGATACTTAACGAAGCTAAGACGTTGTTTGTTGCCAGAATGAAACAACGCATAGTATCCGCTAAGTTCGGCGCCAAAGACTACTGGCGACTCTGTAAAAGAGTACTTAACAAGAGCAAGTCCACAATACCCCACTAATCAATAATTTTGAGGTCCTCACCTCCTCAGCGGACAAGGCTGAATGCTTTGCACGGAGATTCTCGAACAATTCGAGTCTGGACTCGTCTGGGGTTTTCACACTCGACTTCTCACATAGAACTGAGGCTCAACTGAATGACGTCCACATTACACCCTCGCTTGTCTCTAAGATAATCTCAAAACTTGACCCCAACAAAGTGAGCGGAGGGGATGGAATTCTAATCATAGTCTTAAAGAAATGTGCCCCTGAACTCTCCTCTGTCCTTTCTAAGCTCTACAACTTCTGCCTCTCTGCTTCCTGCTTTCCTACCTGTTGGAAATCTTCCTCTGTATTTCCTATATTCAAAAACTCTGGAGAACCCTCGGACCCCGGAAATTACCGCCCTATCAGCCTTCTTCCGATCTTTGGCAAAGTGTTCGAGGCCATTATCAACGCTGAGCTCGTTCAGCACCTCACAGAACACAGGCTTCCTCTCGGACAATCAGTATGGTTTCCGCTTCACCAGGTCTTTACTGCCGATATGCTAACGACCATCGCCGAGTATATACACCAGGCAACTCGACAGGAATGGCGAAGCCCGAACCGTCGCCTTGGATATCTCTAAAGCGTTCGACAGTGTTTGGTATGCTGGCCTTCTATGCAAACTGCGGAGCTATGGTATAACTGGACAATTGTTTGAACTAATCCAGTTATTCCTATCTAACCGCACATTGAAAGTGGTATTAAATGGACATGCATCCCACAGATACCATACGACCGCGGTTGTCCCTCCAGGCTCTATCCTAGGTCCTACGCTCTTTCTGATCTACATTAATAACCTCCCCGATACCATAATATCCCAAGTAGGTATGTACGCCGATGACACCACAGTTTACTCTCGCCTCGATCAAAAATCTGGTGTGGGCGACAAAGCTAACCTTGCAGCCGAGCTTGGAAATGACCTTCAATCCGTAGAGTACTTTGGTAAGAAATGGCTCGTAAATTTTAATGCTTCTAAAATGAAGCTACTATCAATTAACCATCATAGACAACCGCACCTACCTCTCATTAGCATGGACCAGGCGTGCCTCCCAGAGAGTAAAACACTGCGCCCACTTGGTCTCACACTTTCAGCGTACCTCAAGTGGAATGATTATATCGAATCCATTGCTAAATCCGCTGCTATAAAAGTCGGTTCTCTCTGTTTTTCCGTCTGAATCTATCCTGCACATTTATAAATCTACCATCCGCCCATGCATTGAATACTATTGCCATATCTGGTCGGGTTCCCCTGCTATTCTCCTTGGGCTTCTCGAAAAGGTACATGGGAGGGTCTGTAATGTGATCGATACTGACTTGACTGACCGCCTGCAGTCTCTCTCTCACCGGCGCGACGTGACTTCTCTGTGTCTCTTCTATAAATACTTCCATGGCTTCTGCTCCGATGAACTTAGATCACTGGTGCCCCCTAGGTTCAAATTTGCACGAGATACTAGATTAGCAACTAGATCCCAACCTTTTACAGTAAACCGATAAAATGCAACCGCAACTTCTACTCCAACTGTTTCTTTTCTCGAACTTCCCGACTGTGGAATTCCCTTCCACATGACTGCTTCCCCGACGTCTACAATCTCCAGGAGTTTAAATGTAAGATCAATAGACACCTCCTAACAGAATAACTTGCTTTCCATTCCATCCTCCCAACTACCTATCACTCTCCTGACATTTCCTATATCTAACCACTCTTTCTATTTACCTTCCCCTATGTAGCTCCAAGCGCAATAATGGCTGTGGAATGCCTTGCTTGGGCTGAAACGATTTTTAAAAAAAGTAAAAAAGAAATTAAAATTGAAAAATGAATTTGAATCATTTTATCTTCATTTAATTTTTACCAATTTATCTTATACTCTTTATAAAATAAAATAAAAAATATTAATCTATAATATATTACTTGAACATCATATGAACATAAATTCAAATTGCTTAAACAATCAGTTTGTAATATGCGCCTGATGATTGTGTAGTGCATGAAACTCCGAGTCCCGCCATCGACGAAGGTGAATATGCATATTTATTAATAGACAATTAATACCTCAGTTTATTAACATCTGGATTGCGGTGTGTTTTGTTATCACCTGAATAACATATTTATATATATTTATTGTGTGTATACGCCCATATGTATATTTATTAATTCAAATAAAGACATACATATATGTTGTATTTGTTATAACTTAAAGGCTGTCACAATGCGTTGAATGAAATAAAGGAAGGTCAGGAGGTGTTTATATGACCTATTTATTATTACATTGATATTTCGAGACTATAATCTCATCATCAGAATGGCCGAGAAATCTTCAGAATGTCGTGCTTCTTAGCGGCCCATCTATGAATGGCTGGGTTTATCCACTGCTGTTGTACGTGTGTGCGTGTATGTATGTCCGGGTGTGTATGTGTGTGTGTTCTAGTTGCGGTTTTTATGGTCTAATGGTGCGTGTGTGTGTGTGTGTGTGCGTGTGTTCGCGCGCACGCTCGTGTGTGAGTGAGTGTATTCAAGTTGGGGTTTTATTGGTCTGATGGAAACACCTCCCGACTTTCCTTTATTTCATTCAACGCATTGTGACACCCTTCAAGAAATAACACATACAACTATTTTACGCAATGCTTCAAGCAAATTACCAAACGTTACTGTATATATATATATATATATATATATATATATATATATATATATATATATGTGTGTGTGTGTGTCTTACGTCGGGTAACAGATATATGTGAAATAATACAAAACAACGTAATAGTATAAAATTAGGTGTATTGACAGGAAAGAGAAGTATTTGCAAGAGATACGGATTAGTAGAATACAAGAACAAGGTAATTAGCATATAGTATCGTCGAAGAGACGTGAGAGATGGACTAGTAGAACACTTCCGATGCAATACCGGAAATAGCCGACTGACTCGCTCACTGACTTCCTTCCTCGACTTACTTTCTCGTGGTATAATCACTACTATTTCATATAGTGATTCGAACAGTCCATTTCCGCGGGAAGATGGAGAGCGCCCCAACTATATATATATATATATATATATATATATATATATATATAATTCTGATGTGTACTCATTCAAAATTTTTAAATTGCATGCGATAAAGCAGTATTTTTCACTGAAATGATTCTAATATTGTTTACCTATGTGAATCAACCAAATTACTTTGCAATTGTAAAAGTATCATATTATCACAGTTCATAAATTTTTTTATTCTTGCGATAGAAAATCTTAATATTACCTCTGAGAAATAGCGAACAGAACTTGGAGAATAATTCGAGGATATATATATTTATACTTGAGATGGAACCATTTATTTTTGTTAGACCGACCCTAATTTAGTACCTATATACTGACTAGTGATTTCTATTTCACTGTCTCAGTTGACATGAACCTTTGGAATATAAACCAGGAAGTCTTATATACTTTTTTCGATTAAATTACTTTCGATGATTATACTTACCTTTATAAAAGAAATAACAAAATAAAAAAAATAAGACATCATCTTTTGCTTGGTTTTAGGAAAACCAATTATTTCGGAATGTAATAAAATTGGCGTTAGTCCTGTCAATGATGTATCAACATTATCTCTTGAGTTCTACTATTCACGTAAAATGTCTGTTTTTATCGACTCCAATAAGATAGCCTACTATCTGTGTAAAAATCTTCAATATTTTTATGGCTGTCAGGAGCACCAGTAAACACGGTTAATTATGAATGGTTGGAGTGTTTATGTGTACGCTAGAAATTTGTCCGTCAACGAAAAATATATACAAGACAGCTGGCTTAGATTAAAGATGTGAAGTTATTTTTATCGCTCATTAAATCGATTTATGAGCGCTTACATATTTTATCTAATTTTGTAGTTATATAAAAAAAAATTAATACAAACCGTGCATCGGGTGTGTAAAAAAGAAATTTGAATAGATCATTTAAATTTTACTCCAAGGGCTTCAAATATTTCAATTAATCGGGCACAGTACGCACATCTCTATCAAAATCTTTTAAGGTTATGTTCAGTTTTCGTGTTAAAGTATTATACTAGGTGAGGCGAAAAAAGCTCCAACATGTTTTTCCCATATATGTTGGGACATTATCAGCATTGATGCCGTTATCTAGCTAGTGTCTTAGTATTATATGTGTACCGTACCCTGTATATTACTTTCTTCTTAAATGTGTGTCACCATATTTTAAACTGTATAACAGAAACGTAAGATACATTTCTTATCTAAATTAACCCATGTGTCACAAACAATTTAAGATTTAGTTATTACGGTATTTATTAATATATATATGTTTGTGTGTTATTGTGATAATGTTCAGTGCCAAAGTTGTTGAGGTTCAGTGTTTTTTCTGCTAAAATGTAATTTAACAACTAGACTTGACGAGTAAGAACGCCGTAACAGAAAACTTCGAATTCGGCCTGAATCTACTCATCTAAAGAGAGAAATTCTTTCTTTATATATATATATATATATATATATATATATATAATCCCCATCTGTAACTAGAAAAATTCTTAGATTTTCTTCTACAAGAATCTGTAAAAATTTAAACATAATAAATTTAGGTTGAAGCAACCTTTTAGATTGTTATACTCGGTGTTTAACATATACAAAATACGTATTTTTCAGAATTTCGTGTCCATTTTACAAATTTACTTAATTTCAGATTTATCGTTTAATCTTAAGCTAAATGTTACGTATTTATAATTAGAATTTTGAATTAAATCTTATCTGAGAGACTCCAAACAGTCTCCTCCAAATAATCTTAAGCCTAAATGTCTTCAGTTAACAACAAAAACAAAGGAATTATCCTTGCAGTTACAATATTTCTAGGGTGGCAGTAGATGTTATTGAGTAAATTTATGAATAATGATGTTGTCATGCACTGGATTCACATGTTCTTTTCGATAAAATTATGCTATTTAAAAATGACTTGTATTTATATGTCTATATTTTGATTTTTTAACAAAGTATAGCTCAGGTAAAAGGTACAATAAGAATTCCCTCTTCTGTGTCCAATTCCTTTACTTTTCTGAAAAAGATTTTCTATGAATAAAATTAATACTTGTAATAATAAAGTGAATATATTTCTAATATAGTCGAGTTTAAAAGGTCTTTCTCAAGATCAATTTATATGTAAGTTTCTTTTTCGAGAAATTTATTATCAGTCAATATACTATGCCTTTTAAAAAACAAAACTCGTTGTTCTATCAACTAATTTAGAATTATATATATATATATATATATATATATATATATATATATATATATATAATTTAGCCTACTAATGCGCTACAGTACATTATGTTTAGAATACGATATACCAACTGGTCATACGGTCTGGCTTTAAAATGCATACAAGCTGATAGTTTTAATACAAAAATTTTATTGACGATTTTAATATTTCCATAATTTACCTACTGCTGGTTTAATGATATTCAATAATAACTTCCTACCTGTGGGGAAGGACATGCTTTGCAAATATAATGTACGACTCATTATTTATTGTAACTGTAAATAATAGGTGTGATATTCATTAACTGATTGGTAAAAAATAGTTAAACTAGAAAACAATTTTCAAGGAATTTTTGGCATATTATTTCAATGAGTGTACTTAATAATTCTCGTGAAACATATATTTCATGCTTTCAAAATGAACCCAGGAAATCTGACTGAATTAACGTGGGTCGTCTTTTTCTTCAAATACACATGTAGAACTTTAATAAATCATACGTTCTTTTCTTCAGAGGCAGAAAACAGCAGTTTTGAATAGAACAAATTTTAGAGTTAGTAGGAATCTCGCAATTTAGATTTCAACAATGAAAGATTCGGTTCATAATTTTTGCAGTCATGGGCAACAGTCGGCTATAAAAAAACTGTATTAGTCGCCAAAGAAGCTTAGGATGTTATCCTGGCTACAGACACAAAACCTGTGACCTTTCTTCAAACATAAACCAAGTTTAGCAAATGACGTTGTAAATATATTTTTCCACAAAT
>JBBBDQ010000190.1:4985000-5015000 GCA_037127315.1 Ascarosepion bandense
TTACTTGAGCAGCTGGCTTATCAGTTTTTCTTTATACTGACATAGTTTCAGATGTTTGAAACTGGCATATATCGTGTTTATCTCTTCGATATAATTCATGGAATTTCAAAAAATCAATCCTTTCATCTATTTTCATGACCTGAATTGTTTTCATTGTATATTCAATGTTTAGGTTTTATATCGTTTCACTTATTCTTTGTCTTTCCCATCTTTGCGCCAATAGTCCGTTTCATTTATCTTCAGTAGTACTGTTTGAACAGATAATCCTATATGATTTATGCACTCAAATATTATACTGGATATTTTGGCCAATCAAAAGCTGAAATCCTGCAGTCGTCAACTTAATGAATGTCTTTACTAGATGAGTAATTCTATGCTTGCAGATTAGTTGCCAAAAAGACGAGTGTAATGCTGATATTTTTTGCTATCAATCTCTCTACAACTACGTGTTTGGCCTAATGCTTATTTTGCTGATAGTCGCTTGGTTGAAAAATATTCATAAAAAAATCACAAAGACAGCATTACGGCAGTGAGTAAATGACTGAAATAGATCAGTCAGATCAGGAACACCGGTATTGCATTCAAAAGTTTAAAATAATTATTAGAGGCATCGGACCATAAGATAAAGCATATATTCTAGACATGGACAAATGACAGACTTATCGATATGTAAGAGAGTCTGGAGAGAAAAATTGCCTCCCCTGTTAGAGTGAGCCAACAGTTATATCAACTGCCCTAGCAGTGGATTCAATGTAGGTTTTCATGTCATGTCAGTTCAAAATGTTATCCTGAAAAGATAGTTTCCGGATGGCTAGCATCAGCTGTAGTGATGGAAGTCAGAGATAAGACATTCAGATATTTAAAAATAGAAAAATTTAGTTTTGAAAACTTTAAAGACAATAAGCTATATTTTGTCCCGGTTAACGATGATCTTGAGGTCGGTTTAGACATCAGCTGCCATTATTATTTTGTAAGAGTGATCAGCCTTACAAAGGAAGTAGGAGTGAATGGATGTGGCTTCATCGTAGATGCCATATTGAGAGCTGATGTCGTTTGAAGTGCCGTTAATAAAAATCAAATACAGCTTAAGACCAAGCCTGAAAAAAATGCAGCCTATTGGATAACTATTTTTTTCAAAATGTATAAGGTAAGATCGCAGTCGTGATTTCAGAAGCTGTAATAGATATGTCTCAAAATTATCACATACTCTAAATAGTAGAATGAAATTCTAGATGTCCAGAATATGGGCAGATAGAAAATATCTACCAAGCATATATCTTAATCGCAATTGAATTAATTTTGTGAATTTAATAAAGGCTTCACAGCATGTATATTGACAAGTATGAAGAAAGTAATATTAGGTACATCGGAATGTACCACAGCCGAGTATAATAATCTAAATAAACCATCTTGTCCAAAGATCAACCTTTTCTATTCATGCTCAGGCATCCACAAATTACCGTTTTCACCATGAGAAAATAATTTCTCGAGATTCTTGAGAAAATATATGTTTACTATTCGGATACGAAAATAATGACCATAACGTCTGAATAAGAGGATGGAATATTCTTCTCAAAGTTGACTGGGCCTAACAGAGACGTGTAGACGAGTTTTCTAAAGTACGACGTATAAGACGGTAGATTCTTCTGTAAAAGAGAACGTACATTGTAACCCTGATGGAGAGATACATCTCTTTAATGTGTCGGTAAAATATAGCACTTCAGTAGTCTTTACTCACACTGGTTAAAAAATACAAGGCGTTTACTGAAACATGTTTATCAACGAAATAACATTTGAAGAAGCAGAATACATACATACATACATACATACATACATACATATATATATATATATATATATATATATATTTAAATATAAGAGACAATGAATGTCTATTATATTTAATCATGAGCCGTTCTCAATGTCGTATTTTGCTTTAATTTCAGTTGATAATAAAGACAAAAATTCTCCAACATTTGGATATTTTTTATTAATTTGATTCTAAGCTTTCGTTTCACATGAGCCATCTTCAGAGAGGTTATTAAGACGGTAACACAATAATATTCACCATCACTGACGATTTTATTTTCTGTTGACATAAAACTCCGCTAGGCAACGGCAATAGTTACCCAAAATAACAAATACAGGTCGCAGATTTGCAATGCGGTTCTATGACGTCACACCGCGTGATAGCGCGGAATAACAACAGAACCATGTATTCAAATGTAATGTAATGTGTTATGGCCATATATATATGTGTGTGTGTGTGTGTGTGTGTGTGTGGAATAAAAACTCCTAGAGCTCGTGAAAGTTTTGTTTAAATGTAGGTCTATTGTTGCTATTATTATAATCATTAATTACACATAGTATGATGTATTAAGTGTCCATAATTATATTTGTGTCGTTGGCGTGTTTCGATTCTAAACTTAACTATCTTCATGGGAATAATCTTGTGACCTTACATCGCGAAAACTGTTTACTTTTCTGATGACCAAGGCATCGTCTATAAATGGATAAGTCAACACACATATATATATATATATATATATATATATATATATATTGTGCAATATACATATATACTGAGCACCGTTTTTTTGTTGTTGTCCGGTTTACCTGGTGGGATACCTACCATAGAAAAACACTTAACCCCCAACCTGAGTACTAAATAATGACAATATAAGAATAGTTTCATACCAAAAATAAACTCTCGACAAAAACCATCTGTACAAAAATACTGTAATGAAATTTTATCAACAACTGATTTATTACAAAGAATACTCGATTTTTCATACAAATCTGTTCTGAAAAATTATCGGAATTTAATAACCAATTGAGTTTGTTATGCCGAAATTCAAACCGATCAATATTCAATAAATATATTGGATATGTTTTTTTTTTTTTTTTACGTTTTGCATCGTAAAAATTGTCATGACTGACTGAACAAAGTACGGAAAAATTTCAGTTAATAGAAACGCATCGACCGATTTCTATATGTCCGAAACTCGATACCTATCATATTCAACCACTAAAATCACATAGGATGGGGAAAGGGAACTGTATTTGAACAAAGTAAGTAAATATAAATGGACACATTTTCTTTCGCTCTCTCTTTTCGTTCCTTTTCCTCAAATTTTCATTCCTATTACTTTCCTTGTTGTCAGAGGTCGCGATTGATCACTGATCAAAAATTACTAAACAAAGACCACGGCACAAGAGGAATCTACGCTGTCAATCTTCATTCAGTGCAACTTTACTTTTTTGATTCTACGACCGCTTAAAATAGGCAGAAAAAAAACTTTATTTTCTTTGTATTTTATCACGCCATCATTGCGTCTAATCAGCCCTTTTTTGTTTCTGTACGACTGCACCCATTATTGTGCTTATCATCAGTACAAATGCCGAATGGATAATCTCAAAATACACTCTAGATCCTTGACGTATTCTACTTATCCTTCATTTGAGTAGGTTACGAAATGCCAGTAGTTAACCTTGAGAGGAAACTGTAATTAACAACAACTAGAACTTCGTTAAATAAAAAGGCGATAAACAGCAAATACCTGCATGTAAAAACTCTGTAGAAGATGAATTAAATGCGAATTAATTATACAGAACGAACAGTCGAACTTACAAACATACATAAAGCTGCTTACATGAGTAAACCGTTGCCGCTTTCTAGTGGCTTGTGGAATAAGAGGCACGTGAAGAACTGTAGATAGATTCAATATTTAGAAGCCAAATATAATATTTAAGTTTATAATTAGATATTTAAAGGTTAATTGACTTACCAAAAGCAGCACATGCCCAAGATCAGTAAAGTAAGTTAGATTTAGAATTGCTTTAAGAAAAGTATCTGAAGATGATATGAATCATCGATAAAATTATTATCATTTCCACCATGAAAATATAATGGGAATAACTAGAATTACGAGAAAATAAAATACAAGAATAAATCTACCCACATACGGGGTATGTGTCTGGAAACAAAGGAACTCATTGAAAATGCTTAGGGATGATTGGCTTTGCCGAACATGTGTAGATTTTGGCTTAAGTTATAATGAAAAAAAAAACAAAACATTCTTTGGGTTTTTTGAGAATAGTAAAGGCAAAAACTTAAATTAACTTATCAGTGCTGAGTAGAATATATATATATATATATATATATATATATATATATATATATGATGTTCAGTGTTAGGTCAATGCCTTTGCTGAATATAAGGTATTTACCTTTTAAAAAATTACTTCTTTATCCCTTGCTTAATTGCAATCATCAAATATTACCTGCTCACATCAAGGTAAAACATTTCGCAGATCCTTCCATGAGTAAAGTAGCTTGCTAATTTCTGCCATGTTCAAAGGAAAATCCTTTTCATTCAATTTTGTCTCATTATTTCTGTATAGCCTTTCCACCAACTAACTGCCATTTAACTAATTTTTGCTCTATCTTTATCCTTCTCTGCCTTGTTTCTCTTCATTTTGGTGTCCTAATCACTTATATACCCATATGATTTCCTCTGTTTCTTAAAGTGATGATCGGGGATCTACTCTGACTGAGTATTCATTAACTTTCTCTTTCTGGAACAAATTATCAAATGATTGCATCCTTGACCCATACGATGTTTACATCTTCCAGCTAAGATTCAACTGTTTTATACTGACATGATCCTCCTAAAAAAATTCATTCTACAAATTCTTTTTAATTTATACCTTTTATCATAACCATCGTAAAAGTAACCATTTCATATGAGATGCTCTGGAGACCATTAATTTGTGAATTTTGATATATAAATATAGTAAATAATTCTTGGATCACAATGAAGATTTTTCTTACTTACGTGCATTACTAATATTCTCATTCATCTATATTCTACTCTAAGTTTATTTTTAAGTGAATGTTAATTTTCTTGTTTAGAAATTGTAGATCTTCATATGCAGTATAATTTATCATTTGAATTTACACCTCACACATGTCTGTAATTTCCTTTTCTGTTATGCCTGTGATATTAGTAATTGCCATGCGTTTAACTTGATATATTCACGACTTTCTCTAATTTTTTCTCTATTTCATATTTGGATCGAAGTCCGTTGAATCATCATCTCGTTTTAAGGTCTTAATGTGTAGTTAGCGTTTTTGCTTTTGTATATGCTTAAAAGAACGATTTCTTTGGGCATTAGTTTGAACAAAATATTCAAGGTTTATAAAGTAGAATATTTTACATAATAAACCAAACGCACACTGCGACTAAACCAACAAAATATTAAATATTACAATACTCAATATTGAAATTTACATTGAAGTTCTTACGTTACAAATGTGACGTTAAAAAACAAAACTTGTCATGCATTTTCTGTTTGATAATTCACTGTCTTCTCAGTTTATATGTTTCAAATAATTTTGAAACATTCCGTAATTGAAAAATGAAATTGACATCTCTTTTTCTAGATTTTATCAACGTGTATATCTTACTTTTATTTGAAGTATTGAATTTTATTTGCCATATTTGCAAAAGACTTTACGTTATTTTATTTAATAATTCATTTTCTGAGTGCATACTTGGCCATTCCCATATCATTGAGCTTGATACTTCTTCATTGTTAAAAAGTCTTAAACTGATTTGCTTCATTGCTATGTTTGGATTTCTTATAAACATGTTTGTAGATGATGACTTTTGAGCAATAACAGTTAAAAGCTACTTACACTCCCTCACTCGCCTCACTCTCTCTCTCTCTCTCTCTCTCTCTCATATATATATTCAGATGGATGTTGATGTTTTTGACATTTTGCTTTGAAATGTCACGAATCTTAGGTTAAACTTTCAAAGTATAACTGAAAACTCTTACGAAATCGTGTTTCCATGCTTATTCTGATAACTCAAAATGAGGCGTCTGTTATATATATATATATATATATATATATATATATATATATATATATATATATATAATGCGAAAAATTAAAACAAATGTCCTCATTTTCTATCGTTTGGACAACTAAATATTTTTTGTTTTGACAAAAAATATTAGATATTCTGATTTCTCACATTAGTTTTTTTTCAAGGAAAATTATTTAGCATTGAACACGTGTACATTAGAAATAGTTTAGTAAATTTGGTGTTGTGTTGTGTAGTCTTGTCAAAATTCTAATGATACTTTTGGGCTGACAATTTACCGAAAATATCGTGATTTTATTATGTATGTATTTATTGTATATGGAAGGTATATCCTGAGGATATATATTTATTTCAGATTTTACCACGCAAAAACTGTCTCCATTGAGGTGGCATTTAAGAAATATACGGGGTATAATTGTTTCTCAGCGACAGCTAAAAGCTTTGTTTCGACACATTAATCTTTTCTAGTTATGGACGAGAGAGCTAATATTTGATCACATATCTTTACTGTCAAGTGTAGACAATTAAAATATATGTTTGTCTGTAGATATGTTTGTCTATTTGCCCCTTTTTTCTTAAATATTTTCCTTTTTTTTTATAGTGTTATCGGTTGTTTGCTTTTGCTTTTATATAATTTTCATATCTTCATATCTTGTTCATGTCTTCATTTTTTTTTTTTCGCATTCATTCTCTTTCTGTGTGACGTGTCTTTTCCGGACGTAGACGATTATATTTATGAAACTTCTTCAGTTCTATTTTCATCTCTCCTAAACATTTTCTCTCTAACCAAATTCTCTTGATATCCTTGGTCGGTTTTGAACTTATTCCTCTCTCTATCACCAAATCAAGCGTTGAATATAAAGCAAGAACCAGTTTTTCCTGTCCTTCATTTTTCTTAGAACTTGCAACGTTCTCATCATGATGCTAAATGAAAGTTTGTTTTTAGTTGCCATTTTCTCTGAAACTTCATCCTTGCTCGCATGGTGTCCCTTGCATCCTTCTGTAGAAGAACGTCTCGTTTTTTTCTAATTGTTTATTAAATGTATTTGCTAGTGTATCGTTTTCTTCACCTTCTCTCTTCTCGAATTTGCTGAATTGCACATACTTTTTTCTTCCTCGTCAGGACAGTTTTCTTTCATTTATTTTAAAAGTATTGCCGACATTCTTCGTTTATTTCCCTTAACTGCTTTTATATCAACGTAAACGGTTTCTTTCTCTTTTATTGCTCAATAAAGTCACCTAGTATTTTTTTAATTTTCAACAGTATGTACTTGCGTTAATATTAATTTAATTTTTCAATGAAGATTTACTGTTTCTGTAATGCGTTTGTTTGATTTTATAGAAATTCATACGTCTTCTTTTTTTCTATTTTTTTATTGCCTTAATTTTTATTATTTTCAATTAAGATGGAACTGATCGCTTCCGTTCCGATTATTACATAAACTGCAGTATTTCTTAATAGCCTTGGAGAGAATAATTTAAAATAGTTACATCTTGCAAACACAGTGTGTTGAATAAAACATGAGCCTGCCATGTATTTGTTACTACACATTCCCGTCGAAAGACACAACTGAGTAGTTCTGATATTCCATTCTAGACCAATTGCAAGGTTTTTTTGTTTTGTGTTTTTCCCCATTGAGTGTCCGAGAAAAATATCATGATATTTCCATGTTGGCATCTATTCTCTCTGCAAAAAAATAAAAATAAAATTAAAATCAACTGTGTATCTTATATTTAGCTCAGCAGTTGATTGCATGTAAAACTTTTCTTTACATACAGCACCATTAAAATGTACCAAAATATTTATTTCGGCTGCATTCAAAAGGTCATATTAGTTAAGATCGTGTTAATTATTTGAGCTAAATGTCTTTTTAAATCAATGTTTTACCCGTTTTTACATATTCGAAAATAACTTTTTGTCGATAATATAATTTTGCATGAATAGATGAAATATATATTAGCGACCTGTTGAATATAAGAGATGATGAAAAATTTTAATTGGTTTTAAGGAGATATAAGAGAAAATCTGGTTCATGTCTAGGTTTACATAGATATCAGACTATACGAATTCTTTATAACATTAGCGTTATCTGTATTTTTTGTATCAAGTGGAAGGTTTTCATTTTTCAGTTTCCATTACTCTTCAATATTTGTCTATATTTTGAGATAAGATAATATTTACATTATTCGGACTAGTGTCCTCAAATTTGTTGCCATTTGTACTCCGGTAAAAAATATTAGAGAAAACCATTAACATCATAAATGGAAATATGAACGCTGGTAATAAATGGACACTGAAAATAAGGTTTCTAAATCCCAGAAATCAGCAGTCCGTAAGCACACATGATCCAGTGGATATAGACGTTATTGTCTTGACTCAATAAGTCGTGAGTTCAATAACAGTCTACAGCAGTGGTGAACAAATAACTTACAGTCGAGTTAGAGGGAGGTAACTCATGACTACCAAAAGGGACTACGCACAAGGAATGAGTAAAATATACACCAGTGATCGTAATCAATTTTTCGAAATTTCTTTAGAGCGTGCAACGGCCAAAAATCGTTCAAATTGAGCAGACGAGTCTAAATAATGTAATTAATTACTCTTAATGGATTTAGAAAAGCAGATTTTGGTACCAATATATTTTATAGAGATTTCGTTATTGATGAAGCATTATATGAAATATTATAATAAACGAAAACAAATGATAATATAAATTTTAGATCATAGAAATTATTTAGGCTTATTCAATTTGCATATTGATATTAAATACCTGACTATTTTTGAGGTGATATATTTCTGATTTTTGCGTCAATATATTTTTATGATGTATATCAAATAACTGTATCCATAAAATTACTAATTAAAACTATATAGTCAGTCTTTGAAATAACTTGAATACTACCGGAAGAGATTGAGATCATTTTGCATTGTACAGCTGTATTATTCCTGAAAGACTAATAATAATGGCTAATAGTAAGAGCCAATGACAAAATAAAAAAAACTGCTTTTTCAAGCTCGTAATGAACGTTTATATTGACGTTGACGTGATGATGTGGAGTAATATCTGTATACCGGCAGTCACAAAATCATGAAACAAAACATGAAAATGAAATATGTGAACGCTATGCCCAACCACAAATCTAGAGTAATCAAGCACTTTCCTAAACAGATACAGCAAAGTCTACCTAGAAATTTCTCTTACAAAGAAATATTTGAAGACTAAAACAGAATATGAAATGCCGTTAAGAGGCATGGCAAAAAATAAAAAATAAAAAAACAAGATAGTAATAAAACCTGAAATGAACTAGCAAAGGAGAAATAATAATAGAAGAAAGAAATATTATTTATTCGCGCCTCCGAATTGAAGTTGAAGCTGAAATCTAATAAAGAGAAGATATTTTATAAAACGTTGAACGAACACTTCTCCAAGTCATTTGAAAAACAGATGATATGACAGAGAAAGAAGTTAAAATAAAGCTTTATCTGAAACCGCAATTTGGAAAATGCTATGAAGAAACATAATATCGGATATTTTAAGGTTAACATTCAAAATGATAATGTAAATGAAGATTCTTGTAACTTCAGGTACAAAAGTAAATGTCACAGTAATTTCAAAAGGAGAGGTTTTGACCATAAGTCATCGTTTTAGTTAGTAAGCCCATCAATCTCCATCCACGTGAGGAAAGTAAAAGGAAAAAAATTCAAATGTGAAATGTAGTATTTAGATAAAGTCAGACATAAAGCATTGTGGATCAAGTTTGCATTTTGATACAGGAGGAAACATTGGCTATAGTAACATACCTAGACCGGGATATATATATATATATATATATATATATATATATATATATATATATATATATATATAAAACTGAAAAAGAAATACTGGTGAAACAAGTAGATGTTTATTTAAAGTCATTCACAGTGCAGGGTGTGAGACATCTAAAACAACATTTCTGTCTACATTCACAATATGAAAATAATGATCCCGAATACAACTTTTCTACACCAAGAAAACAACAAAAGCAAACTACATATTCTTGAAGCAATATACCTTATACACTTAAGCCGTCAATTAACAGAATCAGCTATGAATACTGTAGTAATTTTCTAAAAAGTTTGTAAAAAGAAAAGTTTATTAATATTTTAACACGTGCACGACGATGACATTACGCTATATAAAAAATTCCATTTTGGATAATTTTGACTTTTTAATGAACGCTAGCATTTTGTCAACCGTTATATTTTAAGTAGAAAAATATACATTAACTTTTAGCAACACGGGTTTTGTTGTTATTTTTGTTACCATAACGCACACCCCTGAAAGTGATCTAGGAAAGTGGCTGAAAGTATTTGAATACCTTGAAAAATGAATAATAACATCTGTCAAAATTACAGCTAATTTCTGATATCTTTCAACTCTAATACGCAAAAGATTATCCGTGAGTATAAACGGATTTTATTGAAAATAACCAGACATTATGTTAGCAATTTGTTAATCCGATATATATATATATATATATATATATATATATATATATATATATATATATATATTGAATTTTTTGTAACTTCATTCACTCGAATAAATTTCAGGAACTTTCCACCCATATCTTGTCCAATAATATTAATTGGTCTGAACATGTTTTAACAGAACGTTTTTGAAGGTTATTATGCAACTATATGTATATGTGCGAAAGTTAGAATAGGGTGTCAAAGATTTTGTGTACATTTTGAGAACAGTCAAAAAGACCGAGTAAAACGTATCGATTAATTTATAAATCATATTTTGCAACATGGTAAGGAATGCAGTAGAAATATGGACAACATACTGGCAATACTTCAGTAGTAAATATCTTCTTTCATCTACCTGATATCGGACAATGTCATTGGGGCTAATAAAACGGGCCCGGCGGTTTATAAGAGAATTTAGAATCTGAATTAAAAATTTGATAGCACAATGATAATTACAGTGACAATGGCCAGATTGGTATGACACATACATTTAAAAGTTGAACCTAAGTTTACAGTATGTATCTGTCAATATGTGTGCCCGTCTTTCTCACACACACACACACACACTCTATCTCTCTCTCTCTATCTCTCTCTCTCTCTCTCTCTATATATATATATATATATATATTTGTGTGTGTATATATATGTGTGTGTGTATATATATGTGTGTATATATATATATATGTGTATATATATGTGTAAATATATATGTGTATATGTGTATATATATATTTATATGTATATATATATGTATATATATGTGTACATATATGTGTATATATATATTTATATGTATATATATATATGTATATATATATGTACATATATGCGTATATATATATTTATATGTATGTATATGTATGTGTATATATATATGTGTGTATATGTATGTATATATATGTATATGTATGTGTGTATATGTATGTGTATATATATACATATATATATACATGTGTATATATATATATATATATATATATATATATATATAGTATTTGATAGCAATGTCACATCTTATACATTTTTTATTAAAGACAATTGGCAACATAATTCGTTTAAGCTTACATTTATCTTGCATAACGTACACATATTTTCTGGAACTACAGTGCAAATAATATCTGAATTTTCTAGATAATACGCTAGACTATGGCTTTTCGGTTAGCCATTATCAAATCTGTTTATTTTTTTATTTGTAGCTCAATATCTATCTATATATATATATATATTGGTGATAATGTTTTCCTAAACACGGTGTGTACAGTGTGGCCGTGTTCGCAGTTTCTGTATTTTGGCGTTTTCTTACGCATAAATACATATATATGTGTTTGTGTGTGAGAGAAAGGAGAGATTTTGAGGGACCTGCTAGCATGTCATATCCTTGGAAATGGTTACCTAAACGAGATTGCGATAACACGGCGTTATTACACATTCGATAGAATGACAAAGGTGCGGATCTTACTTTGTTCTTATTTTGTTACCAAACATTGAACTTTTACCTTTGCCCCACCAACTCATATTCTCATCCTTCGTGTTGGCCGAGACCCTGCCACGAATGCCTGTTGGACAATTGTTCCCATTGAGTAATAACTATTCCCGATGTACAGCAACACGGAAACATAATGTTTCTGATTCACATTTTATTTGGACACTCGCTGAATGGACCGGTGTTACTTGTATGCAAGGAACGCTCTCAAGCGAGGCGTCATTCAGACACAATAAAATATGTACAAATCAGGGAAAGAAAGAGAAAGTATGAAAGAAAAAGAAGAAAAATCCTCTGAAAAGGAGCTTGCCGACTAAGGTGCTTTCTTATTGTTAATGTGGGGTTATGCATTGTTCGAATGTCTAGCCGTCAGCTACGTCAGGCATGACAGCCACGTTTCTTTAAGAAGACTCGCTAAAAACACTGGGCGAATAAAAGATAATCTTTCAACATGGTGGACATAGAGATTTGGATCAATACATGTATTAGATAAAGGAGGATAAATGAATGAAAATGCCACAATAAGTTCAGCTATCTTTACTCCCACTAGGAAGAAATGAAGAGAAAAAAATAATATGGACATACGTAAAAGATACAGAAATATGAACGCTCAAAACCAAAGCGCATGCGTATAAATACTTAAATGGAACTGCCAATACACACGAGAGATTTCTTTGTTCATCAGGCAATACAAACTTTATTAATAACTCCATCGTTCGACATCCTTTTAATTTAAATATTTTGTTTAATCGTTCATTTTTCTTTTATTTTAAGAAACAGTTTATCTTTTTACGTTATTGTTTATATGAAAGATTTTAGCGGTTCTCTAGTACATAACGTTGATTTGTTTTCTTGCATTGCATTGTTTGTGATGAATGAGATAATACACTAATAAAAATAACAGCACGATGGTGAAAATGGAGAAAAAAACGAAGAAAAATAATTAAATTCTAATTGTTCTGAGTTTGTTTCTCGTTCACGGCATCATATTCATTTCTCAGACACTCAAGTTCAAAACAATGCAAAAGGCTGTCTAAATCAACATACACATATGAAGACTCTAACGGATCCACAATTGAACGATGCATGCACACTAATTCATGAAAGAAGGTTCGATAATTTTATCTTCCTTATTCTGCTATAAAAATATCACCCAATTTAAAAATATCTCTATAAGGAAATGCTGGTTTATGAATTATATCTATAAAGAAATGGAATGCCAAATATTAATATTTGAAAAACAGCTAATCCCCTATCGCTTCCTCTCTCTCTCTCTTTCCCCCTCTCTCTCTGTATATATATATATATATATATATATATATATAAACTATTTAAAAACACATAAAAAATAAATAAATAAAATTAAACAGTTAAAACATGAGGAAAATATCAAAACAAGAAGACACTTTTTTTTATTATATCTATCTATATATATATATATATATATATATATATATATATAGTAATTCATTTACTTTTTCTGTTCTATTTTAAACTTGGCAGCCGGTCTTCAGTCATTTCCTCACCGACGTGATGTGACTTCCCTATGTCTTTTCTGCATATACTTTCATGGCAAATACTCGGACGAGATTTTTTCCGTGGTCCTCCTAACATGTGTTTACGCATACTACTGGATTTGCATTAAAGTTTCTACCCTTTTTTCAGTAGAAATATTTAAATGTACCTGACACTTCAATTCGCCCTGTTTTTTTTTTGTTTTTTTCTTTTTTTCGCACTTTCCTTTTGTGGAACTCGGTTCTATTAGATTGATTCGCTATAAGACTAGTACCCTGTGGGTATCAGAGTTTGTGTCATATACGGTCATCCTGGAAGCTTTGACTGACCTTGAAATTTAATAACATGCATTCCTAATACGGCCAATTCAGAGATTAGTCAAACACAACGTGGGCTGACTAGTCGCGATTTAGGAAGGGCTGGTACGGGTGATCCCGGTGATTGTGTTATTCTAAATGTTTCATTAAAAACAATTTTGGTATCCACATACATACTTATCTCCAAAAGTTTAAATGCAATGTCGATTGCCACCTTCTATCTGCATAAATCACATCCATCTCATATCCTTTCCTAGACATCACTTGTAACTTTTTCCACCCCCTTTCACATGTAGCGTCTTTGCCTTGCTTGGACTGAAATGATTATAAAAATACAAATTAATAAATACTATACAATCGAAAACACTGCCTTATGAAATAAGATAACTAGGAAATGCTTGAAATTGTGTCAGTATCTTTTTCTCTTTAACTTGCTTTTTTAGTTATAAGCAGCTGAGTTTGAGAAAGCCAACAACAAACACAAACCAGCATTTTTGCTTTATCTTTTCATCTTAAATTTTTTTTTTGCTTTTCTGTTAATTCTTTGTATGAAAGCTCTATTCAAAAAGACACAATAAATCAATGTGGGAATCTGAATGTTTATTAGCTTTCCTATATTATTTGTCGATAATAATGCCATGAGAGTTAAGTTGCTAAATAACGTTGTTCTTAGCATCGGTATATGAGAGTTCGCCAGATGATTTTAATTACTGAGTCACATCATAATGATTAATTTCTAAATTTGTCCTTTTCAGATTGGCTAAACAACAGGTATATAACTTACTTTGCATAGCATTGCATTTATTTTACTTGTCTTCATAGGATATACAAACTCAATTATAAATTTGAATTATTAATCATATTATTTCTTGCTCAATACTATGTAATTAATATTCATGCCTAGTACATTCTAAGCTTAAGCTCACAAACGGACAGGAAGATTTATGTTTTGACATTCAAAGATGCTGAATTTTGAAAATTTTCAAAGATAGAAATATTTTTCAAATAAGTTTTTTAAATGATACGAATAAAGTATTTAATGATTATCAAATACAGAGCGCACGAAGCGGAATAAGCCCAGAGATAATACAAGACAGTGCGGTTTCGTCAAGAACACTTGAACAATGTATGCTATATTTATGATTTGGAGCCTATCAGAAAGGGCCATAAAAATGAAAATTGTCGTGTACTTATGTTTTATAGAATAGGCAAATGCTTTAGACAAACTACACCACAAATAAGTGCTATAAATGCACAGCAACCTCGACATGTTTTGGGACTTAGTAATCAAGAACTTCTACTGACAGCAATGCGCCGGCATACGGAGAGGAAATTAATTCAGCAGATATACGGGAGTACAAAGGGGCGTAAAACAATGATGTCTCTTTTCACCAGATATTCAACATGCAGAAGAAAACTATTATAAAAGTCCTAGAAGTTATGCCATGATTCAATATCGGCGGCCAGAATCTGAACAACATAAGATACGCCTAAGATACAGTGCCGGGGAAGACACGGAAAGAAAAATACATAATTACAAATACATACTACAATTAAATTATAAGAAAAAAGAATGCATGGTCACCAGCAAACAAAGTAGCCCAAAATGCCAACTCAATGTGCGAGAGACTAAAATTAAGCAGGTACAATAATTTAAATACCTGGGAATTGTTGTAACTGAAAACGGAAAGTGCGAAGATTTTGCTAGAGAGTTCTTGATTGCTATATGATATCTGTTATTTAGTATGGAAGTGAATGCTGGACAATTTCGTCAAAGATAAAGGAAAAACTTCAAGCAACTGAAATGTGGTTTTAGAGAAGGAATCTGCGGATATCATGGATTGAGAATGCAAGCAATGATGAGGTTTGGGAAAGGATGGAAACGAAAAGAAAATTAATAATAAGCATCCAGTAAATACATCTAAATTTCCTAGGACATGTAATGAGGAAGGAGATATTGGAGGATCTGATACTCACAAGTGTGATAGATGAACAGGGGGACAGAAAAAAGCAGTGGATAAGGTACTTGAAAAGCTTGAGCAAGTGGAAGGCACATCGGCCGTTTGGTAGGGGTAACAGTAGAACGCTTACTAAGAGCCATTAATGATAGTGAAACGTGGAGGGCCATAATAGCCTATTTCTGAAGATCAGTGCTCATTGAAGAAAAGAAGTATTTATTAGGTACAGGATATTTAAGATAAGCATGAAGTCATCAATGATATTAACTGGAAAATGTGTAACAATGAAATGTCTTTACATTCTATTTTTATTTCTAACGGGTCTATTTCGGAGTTGTGAAATAATGGCATTACACATGTTTCTAGATAATTAGTTATATTATTCTCTATTTTCTATCTACCACTGTTCTTCTGTGCGCCAAATTCACCAAGCAATCTTTTATCATTACTTGAATCAAGCAAATGTTTCATATTATTTAAAGAAAATGGAACCTACTATATTTAAATTAATGTAATGTTTTTACTCGCAATGAATATGAAAAGAAAAGAACTTCTGTGACATAATATGATTACTTAAATTCAATCGTGAAATGATGTGGTCAATAGCAGTAGCATTAAATCAGGTAATTTGGAATTGGTATTAATGCTTAAAACTTAGTAGCATAAATTTGAAGCTTCAATAATATATCAATAAATGTATGCCAGGAAGAATAATATTGATTATAATTTTTTTAAATTATTTTTATTTATATATGTGTATTTGGGATGCAAACATCTATTCTAATGTAATCATATTTCCAGATGTCTGGAATTAAATGTTAGTAATTTAAAAAGAAATAAATTTCTCTAAATTTGAATAGAATGAGATAATACATTTACTTTTGTCGGGAAAATTAAACGAATGATTGAATCTATGTAAGTGGGCTGTAGACATAACATAATCGCCCACTTTTAAAGATAACATGTCCCAGATCAAATTAGAATGTAAGAATTTCCTGTTTTCGGATACTTGCAGTTTTCAATACGGATAAGCAAGAAATAGATAGAGGAAGTTTCTCCCCCTCCTCAGCGATGAAGTCCCTAAGCCTTAGGTGAATTAGAAAATTAATATTATTTTCATTTCGAGCTAATAAGACTTACACGAAGAGAAAAATGAATTCCTCATAGTTAAGTTTAACACACCGGTTTCTGTTTCGTTTCAATAAAAATTTCGGGAAAGAAGATGAAGTAAGCGGATGTGGGCCCTGATTTTTCAAAAGGTGATCAGTCTGATATCGGGTGACTACACGTTGTCAGAATAAGTCACGCTCTCAAGAAAATTACTGCTACGAGTGGTAGCGTAATAGTAAAATACCAGCTAGCCAATTTGTGCGTCACTTAGATGTACACCTGTTTCTACCGTCTAGATAAATTACTGATAAATATATTTATAAATCTGCACGCATGTCGTTGTTGTGCTGTACTGGTTATATTCTGTTTGCCGACTACTGTAAACAGATCGAGGTTATATTCGTTGACCTAAAGAAGGAAATTTTTTGTATCTAGTGGTCCTAACTATAGGACTAGTACGCTGTGGGTATCAGGGATTGTGTCCTATACGGTCATCCTGGAATCCTTGACTGACCTTGAAAGTTTATAACAGGCATTCCTATTTCTGCCGATTTCAAGATCACTCAAACACAACGTGGGCTGACTATTCGCGATTTAGGAAGGACTGGTTCGGGTTAGCCCTGTGATTGTGTAAAATAAAAAAGAGCGCAGTAACATGTCAATAGTTTTTCATGAAAATTCCATAAAATAGCGATTGGTATCCAAATAAATTTTACGTACTCACATACTTACTTATATGAATGCAAAATGAACTAAAATTATATAGAAACGTGAGTTATATGAAATAATATACGCAATTGTATTTAATAGACGATTAAACTTTAAGCTCTCCAACTCATGTAATTGAGATTTATCGTTTCTCACAGATATTACCATACTCAGTATCCCGTTTGCCATTGTGAAGTACGTATACACATAGCTCAAAGGAGGAAAATATTACTCAAGACCTATTGGTGTCACTCAGTAAAAATCATTTTAACCATTTACTTTCATATAGAATCGAAATCTTGTATTCAATATTAATAACAATATGGCAGATATGTAGAAATATGACGTGAATATATATATATACATACAAAAATATATATATACACACACACACACACACACACATATATATAATTTTTGTTCTTACAACGTTAAGAAAATTATCTTCATTTCTATTGCTATGTTTACGAATTTTCGCTTTTGTACGCTCCTGCCTTCTGCAGAAGTATAGATTTCTAAGGAGAAAGCCTAATTTGCAACGGCGCAAACCTCATCAAAATGACAAGAAAGTTGAGGACAATAGTCATTACAATGTAAATAGTGTAAATACTACATCATCTTAGACGTATAAAAAAGTAGTTTTTCTGATAATCTAATTTTCTCAATAGTTGAAAATATTTTTATATATACTCATATATTACAAATATTCGAAGTCTGATAAAGAATAACATTGAAAATCATTTTTAGAAAAGAGGTGATATTTACATATTATTTAACTGAATTAAAAAAAGAAATAAAGGAAAAACATACATGAAAATTAATGTGAATTAGGTAAATAATAACGAATATTTTAATTATTTCAAATCTCCTGATGTCCAGTATTTTCTGAATTACAGATTATGCTCTTCAGCACATTAATTATCCTTTGTATCCATTTACTCTTTCCGTGTCAGATCAATAACATCATGAAGCAACAAGGAAATGCGTGAGACCAATTTAATCGAATTAGATCGCTTACTGGCCATAGCAGTCTTATAAGACTGACAGCATTTGTATGTCAAAAATCGTTTTACTGAATCTCCGTTTCATTCAGATTCATTAATTTTGAGTTAATTTCCGGCAATTATTCCTACTGATTGCTTTACCTGTGGTTGCTTTTCAAGTGGCGTGTAACTCAATCGATGCAGAACATGTTAGTGAGACGCCAATAATCAGGTTTATAATAGTGCTATTTTCTCTATTTGATATCATATTCATGTCACATTTTTAAAAAATATGATCTAATCTTCCTGAACGATTAAATAAAATTGCTCTATAAATTTTATTTACTTTTATATATTCTATTTATTATTTAAATTTAGTTACGCCACTTTCACACAGGAAATCAGAATAAATTAAATGCCCCTCATACAAATGCTGACCAACAAATAAAACAAATGTTGTAATATTCAACAGATTATTAGGAAAAAGAGAAGGATGCTGAAAAGACTATGAGCAGAGAGAGAGAGAGAGAGAGAGAGAGAGAGAGAGAGAGAGAGAGAGAGAGACTGAGAGAGAGTTAGCAAACAAAAACATCATATAAGGACACATACGCAGAATCAGGGAAAAATAGTTAAAACATCTTGGATAAATAATGAGGAAAAACGGCTTGGAAATTTTAAACCTTAAAATGCATAGAAAGTGCAAGAGAGTTAGGGAAAAGCTATAATGTATCTCATTTTATTTTGAAAGTGGTAGTCACACACACACACACATATATATATATATATATATATGCTGCAAAGTTTTATAATATATAAGCTATGTTTTATTATTCAAATAATATATAAGTCATAATTTTTGCAAATCTCAGTAAAGTGATATCCAAAAGTTGACTAAAGGACGTCTTTGAAACCAGATCAAGAATTCTGCCCTTCATTAATTCTATCACTTAAATCTAAACTCTGCAATATTTGCTAATTTAGTTGTCATTTTTTAATAATCCAAACTTTCGATTTGGAAACAATTTTCATAACGGAGGATAAAATACAAAACCTCATGAGAGCACTATATTATTTAAGAGAAAACTTTGGTTAGCTGACATGCAGCAACTCTTCATATATAAATCAAATCCAATCGATATTTAGAAATCCTATCGGCTAATCAATTTACGAACATTTAAAGTGTCAAAAATTTTAATGGCCTTACTAATGCTTAATAATTTAGCATTGATTTAATATGTTCCCAGGCTTTCATATTAGCGAATATCAGTAAAATATTTGGTCTGTTAAGGTGTTCTGTAGTTATCAATAACATTATCATCATTCTTTGAAACGTCCTTGTTTTCTTCATGTACTATATCTGACGAATATGTATAAATCATCAAATGGAATATTTGCTCATGTAGAAAAAGTAAACATTTGTCTCGGAATCTCTTATTCTCATTCTCTCTGTATGTGTCTTTTCATATAAATATTCATATATATATATAAATATAATGTGTGTGTGTGCGCGTGCGCGTTTGTATGTATGTGCGTATGTGTATGTATTTAAATATATTTGTATGTATATATATATATATAAATATATATATATATATATATATACATTTATGTATATATGCATATGCATGTACATATATGTATTTGTATGCGTGTTTGTAAATTTTTGTGCGTAGAGTAATAAATAGAATGAGATATACTAGTATGCATGATAGTTTTACTCTTTGAACACTAAAAGTTTGTGTCAATTTTCTCGTTCTTGCAAGTAATGCAATCGCTTCAAAAGTTTGCAACTACCTTGAAATCATTTATGTATACGTGGTCTACTCTCTCTCTTTCTCTCTCTCTCTCTTTATATATATATATATATATATATATATATATATATATATATATATATATACAATACCCCGGCCCTCGTACATGAGTATGCATATCTGATAGGGCTGTAACCAAATCCCTAATGCATATATTTGCTCAGGCATTTGATTTTTTTCAAAACCCACCTGTGATCTTTGCTGCCACTATGTTGAACAGACTTTAATTTCAGTTTCTAGGAGAAATCACATTATCTGGTATTCTCAACAGTCTCAAAAACGCCAGTTACCTGATGATTTGCGATTTCTTGCTACCTGACACAAAGACGGCTCTCAAATTGTAACTTCTATCTAATTTCACTTACAAGGCTTGATTAAAGGACGTACTATACGCTGGTATCGCCTCAATATGCCAATAGTTAATCGAACTCAGGCCTCAAGCACATAAACCGAACGTTCTAACCCTTTTGCCGCGTCACAAAACAATTTTGTTAGTGTTATATGCATAAATACTTCATTATTAACATAGAATACTTCATTAATAATAATCAAGTCTAAACTTTCATTGATACATTATAGAAGCCTTTAAAAACACGTGCTGCTAGAATTACATTCTAAATAACTAGCAGTATAACCAGTCGTTGCTCGGTGTAATGAAAGCTTTAAAACTAATCCATCGTCCTGGATCGCAGGCTCTTTGGACGCTGGCACGAAGGACTAAAAAGCAATAGTTGTTTCCAGTTAAAGCGAATCCGCAGACTGATAGAAAAATGAATGGATGTAAGTCAAATTTTGATTTCCTGATATCGATATCAAATAAGTTTTTTTCGTTGTAAACTGAATTTTGAAGGCTACATAAGTCCTCTGAGTAAATGGTATGATGGGTGACACTAAAAATTACAATTATACCTACTTAGAGCCAAACCTGAAGCATAAACGAAAATAAAAGGGCTGAAAAACTGATTTTGATCAAACCCGGTATCATGACTTATATATATATATATATATATATATTATCGATTTTATACATTATTTTAAAAACTGCAACCTTGAAACTTCTGAATATCGTTTCTTATGTCTTTGTCTACGAGTGTCTCAAATTTGATTAAAATCGGACCACTCCTTCCATAATCCGACTTTTTTGATTTTCGATTTTTGATATCAACCGGGGGTACCTTGATACATATCCTAACTAAGAACACTCGAGGACGCTTATAGTACAACTGTGTAAATTTTCAAGGAAATTGGTTCAGCCATTTTGAAATCTATATGTAACGGATACACACACACACACACACACACACACACACACACACACACACACACACACACACACACAAAGTTCCATTTATAAATAAGTTTAGATATGGAAATATCCTACTTAGTATAAAGCCAATTTTATCAATAAAAATTCCCTTTCAGTTGTTACGAAATATGTTCTGTTTAATTAAAGTTTACGTAATAAAAATACACACGTCTTCTTCAAGTAAAATATCCTTATCATTTGAGAGAAATAAATTATAGTTTAAACTTCATGAAAAGATTTAAAAAAATTGCATGCACCTTTGCATCAATACTGAACCCACGTTTAGCACATGCTGATTTTTCTCTTTAAACCTGCCTGTTGTCCTTAGTCATTTTTCCATTCATTCTATCACCTACACATATTTGCACTGACACCTCCTGTCACGTTCGATCTTGATCTTAAGCCTTGCAGCAATTGTGTCTATGTGAACAAAAATACTGAACTTAGATCAACGCCATTACGTTTGACATATTAGGAACTTGTTATGACCGCTGCTGTCAAAAGGTGAAGACGACAGCTGCAATACGAGGAACGCTTATGCCCCGTATCAGTATGATTATGACCTTGTTACAGGCATGTTTGTGCAAATGTATCCTATGATAATATCCTGCATGATGTGAAACCAGGCGGTTAATCTAAGCATAACTTTTAGGGAATTAAGACTTATTGCCCTTAGCATGAGGCTGGCAAGTGAAAAGTGAATAGTCACATCGCTTGGGCGTCATTTGGATTTAAATTCTGGTACATCTGAATCTTATTTAAATGTTGCTTGAGGGGCATATATTAGAAACAGCCGGAGCAACAATGTAGCATCTATATCTAATATCATATACATAAGACCAATATTTCTTTCTGTCGAAAATGATTGCGTGAAGACACCTTGCAATTTTATCTGTTTGAAAATGCCATTACGAATTTTCATAAATTTTACGTTATACAGGATATGACAACCGTCCGTATCTTTTCAATAATAATATGAATTTAAGTTTGTGTGTAATATTATCACCATAAAAATAAATATATGATTGTACATAAATCTAATACTGCCTTAAAATAGAATATTTAAAAAAATATATTAATATACATAAGTGAAAGCTATGTTAAGCCAAAAATCATTACTCAATGCCAGTTGGTGAATCAAAAGGTATATACATATGTGCATAACGGCTATAAATTGCGGGAGGATAAAATAATCCCAGAAATCAGAAATGTTCTATTTAGTTTTCATTTGACTTTCAATTAAAAATCGTCTCACTTTAAGCAAGGCATACTGCCACTGGTGCGCGGGGGCTTACATAATAGGAGAATGACTAGAAAGAAGAACCGGTCACAGTAGGTGTCGGAGTATAAGTGAGAGAATGAAGAGTATATTGGTGTGAAGAGTGCTGCGTGAGAGGAAAGTGCATAGTCAGAAAAATATGGGAGTCAAGTAGCTCAGAATTGACAGTTGACGATTCATTTAAACACTTGGATATTTTAGTTATCATGGACACATGAATAGGGAAGGGATTTACACAGGTTGCGAGAAAAAAGCTGATAAATGTAAGTTGTGCGTACACTTGATTGTTTTTAGAGTAACATGGTGAAATCTAGTTGCTAGTCTGGTAGTTCGACTAAATTCGCCCAAGGGTGCACCAGGAAGTTAAGCACGTCGGATCTCGATCCGTGAAAGTATGTCTAGAAGAGAGAGAGGGAAGCTACATTCCGTTAGTGAGAGTGAGAATGAAATCTGGCCACAATGTCAGGTTCGACTATATTACAGATTCTTCTTTAGATTTTGTTCAGAACACCAAGGTGAACAGCAGGGGTGCACACCCAGCAATCCCTCTGTAACCTACTTTACTAAATAAAGCAAAGTAATAGATGGAAAGTGCGACACGGAGATCCGAAGGCGAATTGGCATGGCAAAGGACGCGTTCCAGAAGATGAGCAAAATACTAACACACAGGAAGATCTCAATAGAAACGAAGAAAAGAGTGCTAGACTGCTACGTGATGTCAGTTCTTCAGTACGGCTGTGAATGCTGGACAATATCATCGAAAATGAGGACAAAACTGGAAGCGGCCGAAATGTGGTTCTACAGAAGGATGCTACGTATATCGTGGACTGAGCATACAAGCAACGACGAAGTGTTAGAAAGAATGGCAACAAAAGGAAATTGATGCTGAGCATCAGGAAGAGACAACTGAAGTTCCTGGGACACGCAATGAGGAAGGAGAGCCTGGAGGACCTGATACTGACTGGACAGATAGAAGGAAGGAGAGACAGAGGAAGGCAGCGGATAACATATCTGCAGAGTCTGATCAGGTGGATGACGGAACGGGGGTTGCCAGGAGCAACAGGAGCAAACATACTAAGGGCCACAAGGGATAGGGAGACGTGGAGATCCATGATCGCCTATGTCCTGAAGGGACAGGGCACATAGAAGAAGAAGAATATCTCGTAAAAACGAGATATAAGTAGACTCATTCGCAAAGTGTTCTTCAATCATCATTTTTCAGATGGTATCTTCTTTAAACTTTTCGCGATTTTATTTTTTCACAAATTTATTAAATTTGAATGTAATATTGGTTAATCAAATATAATCTACAAAATTATATACAGAGAATAAATGAATATTAAGTTTAATATTTCTGAATTTCTAAGATAGTGATATTTAATTTCTTTTACATTCAGATAAACATTCTTATCTTTGTTATTACAAAATAATTTGTCCGTTGTGATCACCGGCTTTATTTAGAAATCTCTCAATTGAAATACTCTTTAGAGTATTTTGAACTAATATTTACATTTCATCTAAGTAGAACGAGTAAAAAATTGTAATTGCATAGTTATCGAAGAAATAAATAGGGTTTTTAATAAGCAACGTTCTTCAACTCATTACATATAGAAACATTTACATTTCGAGGTTTTTCATTTTTATCATAGTTCTATGCATCTTTTAATAATCACAACTATGATGACTATAATTTTCATTTCTTTCCAACCATGTCTTTATACTTGGAAAGTTTGATATTGTTTTTTAGTTTTCATTTTTTCTACTATTTTTTGCTTCTCTACATCGACAAAATCTACAAACAACATTTTTTAAATTTCCGTTATTATTTACGTTGATAAATCAAGGAATAAATATTTTTAATTTGATTATAGAATATTTCTTTTCAGCAGGACCATTTTACGTTTTTTAACTTTGTAAGAGGAACTTCTCCAAAGATTTAACAGTTAATCATATAAATCAAATATTATACAATGAAAATTACGGATCATAAATGAACTGGTCTCAAGACTGACCATCCTCACAAATATAAAGATGAATGTTGTGTGTATATATATATATATATATATATATATATATACACTCTCAGGGTGGTGGATAACCTATTAGAAAACAGCTAATAATTCTATCATTTAGTTTGCTGTCATCTTTGAAGGCAGGTGTATATTCGTGATACATAATAAATTATAGGCCTAGGAAAAAAGTTCAAGCAGTATTTCCATATTCCAGTTCTCACTAGTATCTATTTTTTGAAAGTATAACTTAATTTTTTTTTTTTTTAAATATCTTCATTAAAGGACATTGTATAATCATTATTTTTTCATGAATAAAATCCTGATGATAATTATCAAGTTGTATTTATGAACTAATATCGAAAACCTGTCACATCGTTTACTAAATTTTAGAATTTGTTCTCTATTTCTGTATACTATGGTAGATTTGTGCGAGGAATAATCTTTTTGTAAATTATTTGAGCTATCAAATGATTTATTTTCATTTGAAATTAAGACTTAAATTTGCCGACAAAATCTGTCTTTCTCAATCATTTACAGTTCCTTGCAGACTGCACCAAGAGACACCTTAGAATGCAAATAAATCAATAATTTCATGCACTGAGATTTGAATTATAGGATAAAAGAATAGCCGCTCTGCCAGTGAAAGCGAATAAAATAAAACAAAAAATGAAATGCAACTGCATATACATGAATTAAAAAATAATGAAATAATAAACTCATAATCAATGACTATAGAAGAATGTTAATTGTTGATTGAATGCACTGATCTTATTATTTTTTCTTTTATCTTTTACCTTATTCTTGTGACATGAAAAATTGTTTGCAATAACTAAAGAGAAGTATATTACTCAGATGTCATTGAATTAAATGATTTAGTTTTAATTTTTGTGTGTGTGTGAAGAAAACTCTTTGTCACTATGGCTGTGTTAGTAATATAATTCACTGACAAGATTACCCACTTTGACTGAACAATATTTTTTCATTTAATAAGATGTAGAAAATCTATATACAATACACTTGACATTGATCCACAGGAACTGAACAAATATATTTTGTATAGCAGAACATAGGAGATAAGAAAATGCTGAACCACAAAAAAAGTACAAAATCTGATGTTCTCCAGTTTGAACAATGTAACATATGTCACCTATATTCAGTGTTTTCAGAGTTAGTATTTTAGAGATGTACGTACCTCTTAAGAGTGTGATGTGGCCTTGAACATATGATTTAATACTCACTTTCAGAAACGTCAAGATATACTGCCGATAGACAGAAGACCTTTAGCTGTAACAAAATTCACACCTTCTTCTTCTTCATGTACTATGTCTCTTCAAAACGTAAGTGATCACGGATTTGCCCTTTGTTCTATTCTTGAGGCTCTCAATATTATTTCTCTTAGTATCTCTCCTAAATCCCGCCCCGCTCTCAAATTGCTTAAAATTATCTAGTAGGTCTCGCGCTGCTCACCTATGACTCTCTTTTCACTCTATCTGTGCTGCGACTATTAAATTCTCCAGGTCCTTCGTCCTCGTTACACTTCCCAGGAATCTCATTTTTCTCTTCCTGATGTTCATTATGATTTTTTCTCGTTTGAATCCTCTTTAACATTTCATCGTTACTTACGTGATCTGGTCAAGCATCCTTCTGTATAACCAAATTTCTGCTACCTCAAGATTCTCCATCATTCTTGATGAAATCGCTCAACATTTTTACTTCCATACAGTAAACAGATTTCACAAAGTAATACAGCAATCCTTTCTTTGTTTCCAGTGAGATTTTTCCGTCACTCAATATCTAGCATAGCTTCTGAAATGCATCATCGACCATGCGTCTTTGTATATCCATGTCGCATTTTCTATCATCTGTGAGAACACTTCCCAGGTATCTAAATATATTTATTTTTTTATTTTAGCGTTTCCAATTTGTACTCGTCATATTGGGCAGTTTTTCCTGATGACCATACATTCAGTTTTCTTTAAGTTTATGCTCAAGTCTTTCTTCTCGCTTCCTTTTGTTACCTTGTGTAAAAGCTCCAGCATTTCCTTTTCCTGTTCTGCTATCTCCGCCGTATCATCTGCATATCTTACATTGTTGAGATTATGGTCACCAATGGTGAATCCCTATTTTTTAACCTGTCTACATTTGCTCCCTATTTCCTTGTGTAGTCCAATGTATTCGGTTCCATATCTTGGGGTTATTTTCTGTCGGTTTTGACTCATGTCAATAATTTCTTCGATGATCTACTGTGTTTTTTTTTAATTTGGGATGATGTCATTCTCGAATGTTATTAGATTATGTTTTAGTGCGTCCCATTTAGTGTTTCCGTTTCCAATTTGTCCTTCGTATTTCGTTTTCAGGCTCGCCGTGTATATATCTTGTATTTTCATGTCATTCACGAGTATATTATACTGCAGTATTAAGACAGTGTTATGTTTCCTTAGATGTGCGTGGTGGTCTAGTGGATATCGGCTCGGAACAAGAAATCGGAGAACCGAGTTCGAATTCTAAATGAATTCATTGCATTCACTTACTCGCAAATACCCTTGGGAAAGGTATTAATCCATCTCTTCCTTCCAGTTATGGATTAAATAACGGGACAGATTGGGTTCTATAGCCTTGGCTGGCAACCAGTCTACCGCAGAAAGCAATGGCAACCTACTGCGGGATAATCTTCTGCCCAGTCAGTCATGTCTCATTCGAGACATGATCGCCCAAGCATGTTTTACGTATGGCACTTAACTGACAGACTATGTTTATTCCCATTCATTTTAACTTTAGTTTGCATACTGATAGTCAGTCGCAGTGAAAGACTGCGATTTGAATCTTTTGTTTATATTAACATATCCAATTTGGTCCTCAATATCACATTGGGCACATTTGGCACTAGGTGATGGTTATTATCTGGGCATTTGCTCTGCATCTTTGAACACATTTCTCACCACGGCTATTCCTGTATCCTAATCCGAAACTGCCGAACGTTTCAATTTCTCTCCGTTGGTAAAATTAGGTATTCAGATCTCCCATGATGATTCTTATTTCTTGTGATTTGCACTATGCCTTGGCATAATCTAGCATGGAGTAGAATGATTTGATTTATTTTTCAGTAATTTGGGTTGCCGGTGCATATACCAATATTACTGATCTACTGAGAGTCCTCCCTTTCATTTTAAGCAGACGAATCCTTTCAGATATCTGGCGGTATCCCATAAGACATTATCTTGTGTCTTTATCCTGTAGAACACCGACTCATTTTTCATTATTTTCACCACTTGCGTATATAATTATGTGGTCGTCACCGATGAATTCTCCATTGTTTGGCATTTTTGTTTCGCATATACCTAAAATATTTATGTTCAATCTAGTTTATTTTTAAAAATGTTTTAATACTTTCTAACATGTTCAAAATATCGTTAAAATTTGTTTTCTTTGTGTTCATCAGCAGATAATCAAATTCTTATCATAGCTTATCTTGGATAATGTAATATTACGCAATTATTTTTTCCTGTGAAAGACACTTTAAAAAGAGAATTCTTAAAAATATCAATTAATTGTCGTATTTCAATAAAATCTTCAGGATTTACATACAATTGAAATTACTTTTGACATAATTATTCATATAAAATCATTTTAAAATTACTTTTTCATGTATTACGTTTATTTTAGTAAATTAATGGAATTTAAAGAAATGTAAATTTGTATAAAAAATGTTTATTATTATTATTAAAACGCAGAACAGTATGGGAATTTAAATTATCTATTTCTTTTTCAAACAACTGCCCGTTTTTCCCAAGATTTTCTCCGAATATGAAAATAAAAAATGCAATAAAACTGACATTATTTAATGAGATAATATTATATTACCGTTTATATATATATATATATACACAGTGACACGTATAAGTATTTGATACATGTTATTTTCTTGTATAATTCTAGTATATAATTGCCATTTTGCCTGATATTTTGTAAGTAGTATCCCGTAAATTTGCTTTAGTTGTATGTGGAAGGAAAAATCAAAAACTCATGGTTGAATCCATTTTTTTTTCTCAGATTTCAAAATTACCCTATACAAAAGTATTGGGTTCATCAATTTAATATTATGTTGCGCAGCCTCTGTTTTGTTTCACTGCTTCCTGTCGCTTTCTATAGTTGGCCACAAGTTTTCCCCACTGATCCACCGTTACTTTACCCCATTCATCCTGGCATAATTGCTCTAATTGCTTGATATTTTGTGAATTTCGCTTATGAACTTTAACCTTCAAAGTATTTCACAAATTCTCAATTGGATTGATGCCAGGAGATGGATTGACCGATTGAATGTACTAAAACCATTATTTTGAAACCATTCCTTTGTAAGTTGTGCCGTATGTTTGGGATCATTGTCGTGTTGAAGTACGAAATTCCGACCATGTCCTGAAGAAATTGAAGGTTATTCACTAGAATCTCCCAGTACATGCTACCATTCATTCTACCATGGAAAACTTGTAACTCATCTGTGCCATAGGAAAAACAGCATATCATAATGCAACGACTCCCAATCTTAACTGTGGGGATGGTATTGTGCTTCTGGTAGGCAGTGCCATTTTTTCACCAAACACTTGTCACTGTTTTCTTCCGAACAATTCAACATTCGTCTCATCCAACCGGATTACCTTTACCCCAAACTTCATACCTTTCTTTTCATAAGTTTCTACAAATTTTACTCGGTCTTTGACATGTTTGGTTTTCAGTAAAGCATTTTTCTTGGTGATCTTGAATGAAATCCTGTACGATATAGATCTCTGCAAATGGTACCCTTATTTACATTAATTCCAGTACCCTCAAGATCAGTTTTCGTTTCAAAAGGAGTAATGAAGGGTTGTTTTTGCACATTTCTGCTGATCCACCTTGAAGTCCTCTCATTTATTTTTCTCGGTTATCCATTTTTTGGAAGATTTGCTGTACCGTAGCCATACTTCTTATATTTCTGATGATATTTCCTACTGTACTTAGAGATTCGAAGCCATTATCAACGCGGAGGTGGTCCAGCATCAAACAACCCACAGGCTCCTCTCGGGCAAACAGTACGACTTCAGCTTCACCAGTTCGACTGCTGACATGCTAAC
>JBBBDQ010000190.1:5020000-5052500 GCA_037127315.1 Ascarosepion bandense
TGTATATATATATATAACGTTTTATATATATATATATATAATGTTTTATGTATATATATATATATAACGTTTTATATATATATATATAATTGTATATATATGTATATACTTGTTTTTATATATATGTATATATATAACGTTTTATATATATGTATATATAACGTTTTATATATATATATAACGTTTTTATATATATATATATAAGTTTTATATATATATATAACGTTTTATATATATATATAATTTATATATATATATAACGTTTTATATATATATATATAACGTTTTATATATATATATATATATATATAACGTTTTATATATATATATATAAGTTTTATATATATATAACGTTTTATATATATATATATATAGTTTTTATATATATATATAACATTTTATATATATATATATAACGTTTTATATATATATATATATATATAACGTTTTATATATATATATATATATATAACGTTTTATATATATATATATAACGTTTTATATATATATATATATAACGTTTTATATATATATATATAACGTTTTATATATATATATATAACATTTTATATATATATATATAACGTTTTATATATATATATATAACGTTATATATATATATATAACGTTTTATATACCTATATATATAATGTTTAATATATATATATATATATAATGTTTTATATATATATATATAATGTTTTATTTTATATATATATATATATAACGTTTTATATACATATATATATATAATGTTTTATATATATATATATAATGTTTTATATATATATATATATAATGTTTTATATATATATATATGTTTTATTTTATATATATATATATATAATGTTTTATATATATATATATAATGTTTTATATATATATATATAATTTTATTTTATATATATATATAATGTTTTATATATATATATATATATAATGTTTTATATATATATATATATATAATGTTTTATATATATATATATATAACGTTTTATATACACACATATATATATATATATAACGTTTTATATATATATAATATTTTATATATATATAATTGTTTTTTATATGATATATATATATATAATGTTTTATATATATATATATAATGGTATATATATATATATATATATATATATATATAATGGTTTTTATATATATATATATATATATATATATATATATGATGGTTTTTACATATATATAATGGTTTATATAATGTTGATTCCGTCATTTAGAACAACACGGTTATCAAACCACACTTCTGAGACAAACGCTTGTTGATATCACGTACATACTTAAACAAGAAAATAACAAACAGAAACTAAAAATCCTCGAAGCAATCTACATAAAACTATTTAAACCTGGTTTGAATACAATCAATTTCGATATTTCCAAAAACGTACTCAAATGTCTGTAATCAGACCAGTTACCACAACACCACTATTTAGTCAATGTCTTCGCCCATCCGCCACTTAGGGATGGCCTTCAATTTTCAATTCAATTCTCTTTATTGTTAATAACTTAAATGTTCTATGTTTACTGTGTGTTAATATTTACTCTTTGATAATGGCTTATGTGAGCCGAAATCTTAGACCCGATATAAAAATCAACAATTCTTGTGATTTTTTGTTGTCTTTCAACGACATCACCATCAAGTATATCAAACGGTATGAACGGATCCTACACAAATTTTAGAGTCAAAACTTGTCTATATTATTCAATGAAACCTGCATATATAATGTTATATATATATATAATGTTATATATATATATATATATATATATTATGTTATATATATATCTATATATATATAATGTTATATATTTATGTATAATGGTATATATATATATATATATATATATATATATATATATATATATATTTAATGTTAACCACACTGCAGTTTAAGGAAGAAACGTTCTATGAATATTAATGAATGTTTACCAGGGTTGTCTTTATTATTTCTTTATTAACTATACATATTTATAAAGTTGCAAAATATTGAAAATATTCTTCAAGGCTTTTGTTGCGCTTTGTTAATTCAAGCTTATATTTGCTAATTAAATGCTGAAAATTTTACTACAGTTTTTTAGCAAAATTTTTTTAGATATTTGTTATTTTCCTTTCTGTTTATGTATAGGGACATTATTTAAGGTATGATATATTTTGTGTTACATTGAAAGGGCATGTATTCTACAATATACGCATATGATTTTGACGAGTATATAATTTCTGAGCAACCATACTTAACTTATCAGGACAATCTGGCTGTCACCAGTCACTTACTTAAAAATTATAAAATATGAGAGTTCCGTTATTAAGAAATAATTTTATTATAAATTCCATGATAACAACAAGTAATACCTGTGTAAATCAGATTAATTTCTTTTTAATTTTACAATTTAAAGAAAAACGTGTCACACACCTTCACACACACACACACACACACACACACACACATATATATATATATATATATATATTATTTTTGAAAGAATTTAAAACCGATAACTAACTTTTGTTTACAAACTTATTTTGAAAACTCGAAAAATGTAGATATTCTGATGAATATATTTTTATTTTAGATACACAAGAGTATTTTCCTCATCGAAATATTAAATTTACTCATTTGACTTTCAGCTAAATCTAAACTGAAAGCTTCAAGGAAATCGTTTTTATTTTTAAAAATTCATTTAAAATTTAGGTATCGCAAATGACTGGAGGTACGTAAAATTGCAGTTACACATGACGTCATGTTAGACAATTCAGACATCAAGCATCGGAATAAATACCAAAATAGAGATAAAATATTTAAAACTACCACATAAATAACTCATTACCACTTGATAATTACTGGCAAAACGAAAACACTAAAAGAAATATGTAGAAAAAAATATAAATTTCAACAGCTTAAACACAACTTCGAAAAAAACACAACCCATTTTCTAAAATATCAATTATTTCTAAATCAACGTGAAACAAAATTCTTGTTAAATATTTTAAAATAGAAAAGTGCACCTTCCTTAAACCTAACGAATCAAAATATATTCTACATATCTACACTATCAGAATTAATAAATTATCGACGCTTAGCATATTATAAAACTAATTCTAAAATAAAAATCAGTCTTAAAACAAGATAAAATGATAAACGAAAACGGGAAGTAGGACGTCCCTCTATCACCTGTAATCGTTGTCATCAAAAATGCAGAAGAGAAACCAAAAGAAAATAACACACTCAGAGTATTAATTGCTCACTGTATGAGTCTGACAATAATCTTATGCTTCTTTAATTAAAAGAGAAAGCATTTAACTTAGAAAATGTGTTGAATATATGATTTTTTTGTTTTTTCATCGCCAGTTCATACTAAGTAAATTGACATCTAGTTTGTCACATTTCATCTTTCTTAGGAGATCTAATATTATCACCATGTGAGATATTTCATGAGAACAGTGATGACAACATGAAACGAAAGCAAATTCTTCTAAATCGGTTAGACTATATAGCCACAATACACATACGTATACTTTTATACAATTATTTCAGTGTGTTCAAATATACAATTTGTATGAGCATACATGCGTGCGATTGTGAATTAGCCTGACAATTACATTTATCAAAAAACTGACTGTCGACTCTGTGTGTGTGTTCGTTCAGAGAAGTATGCTTATATATATCTGATTCTATCATGCTCACATTACAGCGATATGTGTTTGCAATAAAAATAAACTAATATTTATAGGTATTTGCATATCTACAGACGATCTCGGACGTTTTTTCTCACTGAGTCTGTTCCTATTTCTATCTATCTGGTACATATTTACTTTGTTTCATCCGTGTTTTTGTCGATGGCTAAATGTAATGAGTTACCTGGCCGCAGAAATTGTTTGACAGTCAGAATTAGATTCTTCTGTTTGTGTTGCATGTGCAGTGTTTTCTTTTACAAATATAATATCTTACAGCAGTCACCCTCTTGACTCTGGGAAGCAATACCTTCTTAAGGCACTTGATTCTTGCCTAAGTGTTGAGGCTGAGGCCTTCACCAAAAAATTCGTTTTTTTTTTATCAGAAAGATCAAAGTGAGTTGTTTTCTGAGGTGTCATACCTTATCATCATGTAAAAAAATTAAACTCTTGAAGAATTTTCAGCACTATCCTCAGGTTGACCCACAAAACACGCTGCTATGTTCGTATTACATCATCGGCGTTTATATAAAGCATTACAGCATGTCATGTATAAAGTTATGGGGTTGGAATTGCGACATGGTGCTCGATTTCTTACTGATAGTGCCCAACTGCCCCTACTGTACTGTGCAGTTGGCAAAATCAACAACGCGATTGTCCGATATATATATATATATATATATATATATATATATATATATATATAGAAAGAGAAAGAGAGTATTTTTGTAACTGATATGTAAAAATGAATACTTAAACTAGCTTTGTTATTTTGTCTATGTTGACTGATTTGATAATTTCGGTTTCTTTTGTATAATTGAGGTAGACGTAGGCGTTAATGCTTATTGATTTCTATCAGTAAGCTTTCATTACAATTTTTTTCTGCTAGCTACACGAGAACTCACAAAGCAAACACTCATGTACACGCACGTTTGTATATGCTTGTAGATGGGACTTTCAATTATTCATTAATGAACAATTCAAGAAATTTAGCTGACGGTTGCTGAAATGTTCTCGGTCAAACCATTGACCATAATATGAGCAAATGACCGATGCTCAAAGATACTTTTCTAATAAACATCCACTAAACTCACCATGAAACCATAATCTTTATTTTTTATGGTATAATGAAAAAATCTTGGATGTTACAATGAGCACCAACAATGTTCATACATAGGTTTGCAAATTATTTAACATAGTGCCTCTATAATGTAATAGCTTACAATATTATCAAAATATTCTCAAGTAAATTTTTAAATACTGGTTTACTATTTCTGTAAATAATGTTGATTTATTCGATCTGAGAATATTATATAACTCAACACTGTCAGTCTCTGGCATACACTACTCCACTTTTACTTCTTTGTAAAAGGCAATCAAGTGATTACAGAGATATATTTCAAATTATTTTTACCAAGAATATCAGCGAATCTGTCTCAATGAGCATCATAACATTTGAAATATAAAAATCAGCTTAGCAACCGTAATACTTAGCAATACAAGTGTTTTCACAAAATATATCAATATATATATATATATATATATATATATATATTCATTTCACATTCTAAAAATATATAGTACAATATAATAGAAAAATATAAATTATCTATTGATTTATCTTTCGCATGGGTGAGGTATGTCTTCTTTTCAATAGATTTTTCAACATGTCAGCTATAAAGCGAAACACACCTATGCTATTACTGAATCATTAATAGCGTCCTCGCCAGTTGATAATTATAACATCAATTCGAATATCGATTTCAGAATTTTAAATCTTCTTATTCGATCAGTTAATTAACCTTTTACGCTGATTGCCGATTGAACTGTAAGCATTTCAGCGAGTATGCTCATATTATGATAGAAAAAAAGTTTTTCGGATCAATGTCAAATTAAATATTGATATTTTTGTCACAATACCCTAGAAATAAAAATCTTTAAGATCACCTCCATTAACAGCCACCTGTAATCAAGTAGAATTCTACTCTCTGAGACATGTCAGTGTAACGTATTCTCAATGTTATGATGCTGTAAGCGCAAATAATTTTACTATAAAATATAGAGAAATTCTAGCTGTTTGGCCAAAGAAAGGCTACAGATATTTTCTGTCTTTATGGGTAAATTTTAACAATAGTTTTTGAATATTTAAATGCTTTTACAATTCTCAAGTGAGGAATAATAGTTTTCGAAATTTTTATTGTACAATGTTTTTGCGTATTTATAAAAAGCTATAATATATATATATATATATATATATATATATATATATATATATTATATATATATATTGAAAATATATTAATGGATAAATACAAAAGAAAAACTTATGGTTTAGTCTTCAGTGAGACTTCATCAATGCAAATACCTTTGCTTTGATTAATTCCTTCAGAGGACGAAACGCGTCGGCTAATATCAGTTATTTTTTGTTTGTATAGATGAAATATTTTTCATCCAATTCTATCTCACGTTATACACAAATTCTATCTCACGTTATACACAATTTAGTTAGTGCAATTTTACGGTTTCAGTATTTTTTTTAAATATCTATATCTTCAAATTATATGTTTTAAATGTTAGATACGAATATTCGGTTCTATTTTACAACTGGGTGCAGTAATATTTTGTCAGCATATGAATGTATTCAATTTGTTCCCTATTCGCATATTCCTAGTGATATAATCACATGGATATAGTAGTAGCTTTTATAATGCTGTACTTATAACGGCGTTATTGGTATAAAATAAAAACATTTCTTCAAAATATATTAGTTCTCTAATCAATATTTTTAATTTTATTTATGCAGATGCTTGCTTACTTGCAATTCTTTCACAGATTACAAGCGTTTTCCCAACCCTTAGATATGTCTTCTAGCTTGTAAAATTAAACACTAATGATAAAATGTTCTGTCAATTTCGAATATTTTCAGAGTTTATTTTCAAAATAGGTATAAGTTTTTGCTGTTTATCTCTGTTATCTGGTTGTTGTTTTTGTTGACAAATTCTTGATTGGATGATTAGTTTAAAACGCACTCACACAGTTTATTATACGCCAATGTTCGTTTAAGTTAAAGTGAGTTTTTCCTATATTTCACTAATGTTTTTTAATGTTATATATTAACCGATTTGTTTGAAAGCTAAAATAAAAAAAATGTTGTTTTTCTTATAAAAAATCATTCAGTATATATCGATGTAAATATTTGCGTAACTGTCAGTTGAAATTTATCGATTACCTTCAACACAATAATGTCAACGATGATATAACGTTCGTTTGAATACCATATATAACCTACCCTATAAATAGTAGATGTATGTAAGGTTGCTTCCTCCTTCTTTAAGAGTATGTTTTGAATTCTTAATAATCTTTTTTCACTTTTACTTATGTTTATGTTCGGTACAATCTTTTACTTAATACATTTTCCAGGAAGTTATTCATAATTCCTTCAAATTATATATTTTTTCTCGCATTTCTCGCTGTTTCCTAGCAGACCTTTTATTTAAAATTGTATAGAAATTTAAAGATCTGAATATATAATTTTATCTCTTCGTTAGACGTGTTACATATTTAGTACATTCTTGAGGGCTGAAAGTTTTTAGGTCATGTGGAATTTAACGTTTTTCTTAAAGCTCTCTGTTCGCGATTCTGTAACGCCTGTTTAATAGTTCTGATGAAAATGATTCACTTTCAATCATTCGCTTAAAGCCATTTTCAACGCTTTTAGTTTTGTTGGGTCTTTCCTAACTGGGCAATCATGTTTCTCCCGCGTAGTGCAAGTATACTTTCTTCCTCTATTTTCCCTTCCAGGTTATGTTTAACCAACGCTACCACTTCCGTTCTGACGAAATTCTCAACCATACTGTGTTCTCCGACAATAAATATCACTTAATTTATTTATTGACAAATATAGAATAAACATTGGTTAAAAATGCTAGGAAAAAAGTTGTGTCTGTAGGAAAATATATTAAATAGGCAAAGAGTGGTGAATGCTACCGGTGTTGATCTTATATTCTCTGTTCAAGAAATGGCGTGTGTAACAATGATACAGACCCACCTTCTTGACATCCTTACAAATATTCAACGGGGAGATATGGGAGACATATTTGTTAACGCTGAATGATTATCCATTGTAATTTGTTCTCAAAGCACGTCTTGCGCCTCACGACAGGATGGTAACAGGAAGCACTACGGAAATGTTTAGTAATATATCTATAGAAATAGATTAAAAAGAAGAAATGAATATCGAAAATATATATTCTCGAGACGTACAATATATTAAACTAATATTTGTCATTTTTTTTAATCAAAATATTTATTGTTTCACAATTTGATCCACCCAAATAACAACCAGGTTTAAACAATCTTTCTTTACTTGGTGTAAAATAAACCGGTTGTTTGCCTTTGTTTGGCAATATTTTTGGTATTAATACTTCCTTGTACAAACTTTGAACTAGCTCATTTCTTTCATCGTTTTAAATGTTCACTTCATAATGGCTGGTGATCTTAACTTTTGCCTTTCTTTTTATTTAAAGCATCTTATCCTAAAGGTTATCAATATACTATAAATGTTGATTTAAGAAATGTCACATTTTTCCATTTGTTTGAGCTTCTAAAAATTTCCTTGTTTTTATTCTTTTTAAAATCTTAAATGTTCATTATTGAATGACGTTTCCACTATTTACACGGTGTACATTTACGTGTCGTTCTTTGCACTAATTACTATAACTTTACGCGTGTTTTTTATTTCATTGATCAGTTCTCTCCTTTTCATTAAAAATCATCCTGTGGTGTCCAGTAATTTAGCTGCAGAATATACGGTATTGTTGCGACGTTGTAATCAGGAATTTCTCTGACCACAATTTGAGATTTTGAAAATAGTAATGGTAACTTTCTGAATGCTAGAGATAAATATATCAGCATACATGTTGAAAACTATATTATCATTTCTTTCTATGAAAAATGATTGATTTAGATGATGATTGTATGTTTTATTAATGTACTGGAATTTTATCAGTTTTCTGATAATGTAACTTCGCAAATTAAACATCCGAGGATGTTTATAAAAATGTTCATATTAAATTTAAAATCTTTGTCAATTCGAACGGCATAAAACTTAGTTCATTAGTAATTTAATATAAAAATACATAGGACAATGTTTGACGTCGCTTGCTTAAATTCTAATGTTTTGTAATTGTTATTGTCGACATTATTTTTAAAAAATTTCATGTACATGTGTAATTATATATATATATATATATATATATATATATATATATACATGTGTGTGTGTATTATATATGGATATATTTATGTATATATATATCCATATATATATATATGTATATGAATATATATGTATATGAATATATATGTATATGTATATATATGTATATTTATGTATATATATGCATGTATATGTATATATATGCATGTATATGTATATATATGTATGTATATATACATATATATGTATGTATATGTATATATACATATATTTGGCTGTATATGTATATATACATATATATGTCTGTATATGTATATATACATATATATGTATATATGTATATATACATATATATGTATATGTATACATATATATGTATATGTATATATGTGTGTGTATATATATATATATGTATATATATATATATATATACACATTCTTGTCTCATCAAATACATGTGTATTTTTTCAACGGAAATGTGTAATTCTGATTCTACTTTTCTTCTTTTTCAGGTGAGTGTTTTCTTTCAAATTTTTCAAAAGATGAAAAGATCAAACACAGGTAAGAGAAGTTTATGTTCAAGCAATAATTTAATAGCGTGTATACAAAAGATATTATTTGAAGAAATATTTTTGTAAATATATTTGTGTTATGTCTCCAGGCAATAATCTTTAAGAATGACGATTTCTTTTTCAAGATCTTCTTTACTAAATGATTTAAATACAAGTATTTTCCCGTTTAACTCATTTAAATGATGAAACAGCAAAAAAGCCTCCAGTCTGAATTACTTCTTTATCTTTGCCAGAAGACATGCTGGAAGCGTTCAACGAAATATGTATTCAATTTGAAAACTTTTCACAGTTTACTCAGAGAAAAACAGTATAATTTTACGTATAACGAATTAAATCCTATCAAGTTATTTTGTTGAATAATTTTTTTCGGAAAATTATTTCATAATGTCTTCCAGTCGCTAAAATATTTTCACTTGTTTTCATGTTAATTTTGAAACATTGAATGGAGTATATTACTATCAAGAAGCAATTTCTGTTTTGAGTCAAAGGAATTGAAATATTCATAGATTATGCCTCATAGCATTAAAATAATTGAGTGCAAGGCGAAATCTGTCAACAAATTAATCATATCATTCCATCTTCAGAAAATATACATTTCTTCTTTTACCTCATGGTTCAGGGTTAGTTGCTTCTTGAATTAAATAGTTTTCTTTATTTAATTAATTTGTATGGTGTGAAGGAATACATGTAAATTTTGATCTGTCAAAGAAAAATCTTTAATTTAAGAAAAAAATATGCCAACCACATTTGGATATAGGAACGCTTAAATTTGGTTTGAATTATCTTGGAAATTAATATTAAGCTTCTCGAAACTTTTGGTCCTAAAAGAAAATACTTTTTCTGAAAAATATCTTCTAGTTCTGCTTACTATAATCTAATGGTTATTTTCGTTGCAGTCATTTAAAACAATTAGGCATGATTTTTTATTGACATATGTTCATATAATATAAAAGGAAACAATGAATCATAAACCTAACATTTTATCTTACTATTCCAATCAGTGTTTTGTGGATAGTCTTAAAAATAAACGTTTTATTTTGTTATTTGACATACGCAGACAGTTTCTCACGTTTCATCCTTACAGCATAGTGTTTTGCACTAACTGATGAGTAGAGACACCTTGACACTCTTGTTAATAATCTGTTTTAATTCAGAAAATTAAATATTTTCAATCTCTTTTATATTCTACAAAATTTCAGTTTTAAATTAATGGTCATGTTTGTTAGCAGGGAATCTAATTGCTGTAGATTTCATTGTATAGTTTCTCAGGCCAACTTATACTCTTTCTTTTGTTCCTGAATCATGTCCATTTCGGAATGTCATTCGAATCATTGTTGATATGAACAGAGTTAGCATGTATTCGATAATGGTTTAGTTAGACAGTACGTTAGAGTTTTTTTGCCACATGATTTTAGTGTTTTGCTTATAACAATCACATTAATTCTAACACTTGGAAGTTTTTCTTAACATATGCGTTATTTCTCTCAGCCATACTACATTGTACATTTCTCTGCAGATTATTATTGAACGAGCTGACTCATTGTACAATGCATTTTCAAAGCAGTGCTTAAATGTCCCCCGGTCGCAAAAAATGTTTCGAAATATAAAATATTTCGAGAGTTGTTCATATTTTGTCAACTAGACAAACCATGTCATTTTTGGAAATCAGCCTCTTTCCATTTTATCAGCCATGTGCGAATAAGTCTGCTTATAAGATATTACATTTCAACCATAATAACTTCCCTCTTAACAGGCTAGAACGTTTAAATGATTGATGAATCACATGCCAAGTCACATGGTTTCGTCTAAATCAACAAAAATATATTGAAACAGTTTGGTACAAATTACTTTGATTAGATTAGTATTTCTTGTGTCGATTAAACATGAAAAGTTTTAGATATTTTATTTCTCAATCCAAGATGGATTCACATGAACTGACAGCGAACACCATACAACACTATCAGAGTAGAAAATGTCGTGACCTAATTTTCTAACAATGGGAAACTATCTTTCTCAAGTTCGTGGGCACAGAGAGTTTGCGTGTGTGTGTGTGTGTGTGTGTGTGTGTGTGTGTGTGTCTAAAGATAAGTAAATTTTATGACGTAAGAGACCCTAAAACACGTTCAAATAACGCAAATGGCTTAAAATCACATACCAAAATATATACATAAGTGTTTTACGATAAATTATTTTTTGTTTGCAGAATAGTCAAGCATGCGTTTATAATAATTTTCGGAAAAATTGCATACTCACAAACGGAATGTGTATGTATGTGAGAGTATATGTGTCTGTGTGTGTGAGTATATGATAAAGTATAGTCTTATTAAAATTTTTATGGGTAAATATTGTGTGATCATATAATATATTTATGGTAATGAGTTGTGGGGCATTACATATTGGTTATGAACGAGAAATCTGAGAGTCGATTTCGAATTCCTTTGGAATTTGTAGCAATTCACTTAGTGAAAAGGTATGAACCCTTCAATTTTCCATCTAGCTATGTGTTAAATAGCAAGGCAGAATATGTTGGCAACTAATCTACCTCAGAATTTAAAGGCAACCTACAGCGAGAAAATCTTCTGCTCTGTCAGTCATGTCTGTTTCGAGACTTGATCGCCTATCCGGGTATCCCATATGGAACTGACTTATATTTATAGGTAATAGGACTCAATATCAAAGACAGAACTTAAGTAAATCTAAAAGTTAGAAATCGAGTGTAAAGAAGCACGTTCAGACTTAGATGTAATTTCCAGATGATGAGGAAACAGACTGTTGCCACTCGATATTTTTCCAAGTTCATATATGTAATACACACACACACACACACACACACACACACACACAATATATCTAGGTATGTAGATTGACACAGACCAATGTGGGCATTCTAAATTTGTTAGTTCTTATTTGTTCGCTTTAGCAGTATATTTATGTACATGGATTTTTAATGATTCTTATTTCGATTTCATCTGTCATGTTTGAAAACTGGTAAAAATAATTTATATTATCAATGTTGTTTTAACGAAATATTTTCTATTATACCGAGAAAATAGGTTGATATATAATCCGTTCATATAAAAAAATACATTTGCTTTCATGCATAAATAAAATATATAATTAAATATGAATACAGTGAGATATTGAATATTTAGCAAAATCCAAACAGATTTATGGACAATAGAATCACAGAAAACTAACTGGGATGAAAAATTGAAAGGAATATGAACCAGATTAAAATGTGATTACATTTGGGTGATGAAAATATTCCCAATTTCCAAAGATTTGACAAAGATTTAACAACAATAATTACATGCATAGATGAGCACATTATAGATAAATGGACGTTAAACAATTGGGAAAAAATTTAAATCAATGGACAAATATATAGCATGCAATAATATTTTGTTAAAATAAAACGAAATTAAGTTAGTTTTATGTTTGAGTGTGAAAGAATACACACTTACATACACATGTGTGTTCGAGCATATATATATATATATATATATATATATATATATATATGTGTTTTAGTGTACATACATGTGACCGTGTATTTTTGTATATATATATATATATATATACAAACACACACACACACACACACACACACACATATATATATATATTAATAATGTGTGTGTCTTTTAATCATTAGCATTATTTGTTTCGAATTCTTTTCTTATTTTAGCCCTATTATTCATCACGCCGTATTAAATAAGTTTTATCAATATATTACGTTTTCATATAGAAATCTACTTTTATGATGACAAGGTAAAAACGTTCAAATTTTATGTTTACGTTTAAAAGAATTGTTCAAAGTTTAGACCCAAATTCTGATAAGTTTATGATCATTGTTCTTTTGTGATTATATGTTACTATTCATAAAGTTTTCGATAGAGAGATACAACTGACCATGTTGTCAGATATGAAAGTATTAGAATACTATATATATATATATATATATATATATATATATATGTACACTTCTGCCGTCAAAACAAATAATTACACGGACTAACGAAATTTTTTCTAATAGTCCTTAATTTGCTATATTTATATGGAAAATGTTCTCCAGTGAGCATTATTTTAATTTATATTGTCATAAAATGTATCCCTGCGTGATGATTGTTAGTTGCACATCTAAAAATATAAACAGTCCATTTCAGCACAAAAGTTCTGGGTTATATACATTGACCATTGTACTAGGTTATTTTGAGTTTATGGAATGAGAAACGTAAAATTCCGTAGGTCTTAATTTCAACTGAACACAAATTAATTATTATATTAGTTTAACTATTAATATTTACTTTTTTCATATGAATATCATTCGTATCTTACTGCATTTAACGTCACTATATTTTATGATATTAAAGATTTTGATATTTCAAAACTTAATTACTCTAAATTTACTTGCAACCTCATCAGTTAAACATAATAAATATAAATATATTATTTCATATATATGTATTTTAATAGTGTACAATATGAGAAGATTTTGTATATATATATATATATATATATATATATATACACTTGATAACAGCGTCAGCTTCATAATTCACTTCATTCCGATCTTCGGTACTAAATGGTTTATTCTTTTATTTATGGTGATATTTTCGCTTACAACCTAATTCTTTGATTCAAAAAATTTAAATGTCAGTGTGGCACTGAATACCTGTAATGGACTAGAATTAGTCAACATGTCACTGCTTATATAACTGCTGCATCCAATAAGCAAGATTTTTCTCGAAGAACGACACAATTAGTCACGGTTCAGCAAGTGGCCAGGCCAGCACCCGATGGACATTTTCGTCTTTGTCGAGCATTATTGGAACAGGTGGTTCATTCTATGTAGTAAACCCAATCAGAAAATCATTTAGATATTTTGAGACTGTTAGTATCATTATATATATATATATATATACAGTAAATCATATAGACATTGTGTGAAGGAAAATATTAGTATACATTGCGCAAAAATAAAAACAACACATTTCATTTTTCAAAATATATATATAAAAATTAAACAAAAGTATCCTTAAATACTAAACAGTACATTTATTCAATAAAATTCCTATATATTTAATCATAACATTCAAACGACTACAGAATAACCTGCATCGCATTTAGTGTGAATTTTTATAACTTGGTGAAAGCTGCCATAATCCTGTGTTAATTTTTTTTTTTTTTTTTGCGCAAATGCTCTCAGACATAATGATCAAGGGGTTGCAGTCTGTGGGGTTCATGTTAGATCTAACGGGTAATATGGTAACAGTAATAGTCTGACAAACATCACCTGGTTCTCTTGCTCGTGTGGCACGGTTCTATCTCTTGTTGCATACCAGGCACTTAGGCATTGCGGGAAGGTAAATAGTCATAAAATTTCCATCCTCAGTCATCTCAATTAGACTCACACAACACTTTCCAAATTCTCTGCACCGTCCTCGGATTTACACACAAACGCTTTGAAATGTTCTTATTGAAGATTCCGGGGCGAATATCAAGTTTGTCGTTTCCAAATTCTTGTTGGAGTGAAATGCATCATAGGACTCTTTTTCTCACAGCCGTTTCGCAACTGACCGTAATATCCTGGTAGATGACAAAATCAATTTGCGAAAATTCTCACATTATAAAATGGCCATAATATAAGAATCGCATCTTTTATGTGGGTATATATATATATATATATAGAGAGAGAGAGAGAGAAAGAGAGAGTGAGAGGTTGGTTGATTGATTAATAAAAACGACCGAAATTGAAGATTTTTGAAATTTTTATTTAATTTTTTTAGAATTTCTGAATTTCTCTTTAGGTGGTGATAGTGTAAAAACTTTTCCATATGTTTCGATCAACCAAATTGTTTTAGCCACTTCAAGTGGCCATTTTCAAGGATGTTATCTTTACGATGTTTGATCATAATGTAAGTTTTGTGTTTTTAAGTCTTTGAAAAGGTGATTTATTTAGAGCTATCACGTGAAGTGTACGGCTGGGCGTCGCGTGAACGTCTGTCTAAGTTTTTTTTTAACTTTCAAAACTCAATTTTCACTGTTAATCAATATAAAATTGAACGTAGAAGAAAAATATTTGATATATAGTGTCTCTCTTATGGCGAGGTACCTTTCATATTGTGATTTACATCGTATATTTGTGAATACAACCAACATTTTCCAAATGTTCCTTTGTAAATTAAGGGTTAAGAAATGTTTTTTTTTATCTCACTATTATTTGATAAATAGCATGAAAGCCGTTAATTAAAAGAAGTGATACTATGGCCAATATATTCAGTTAGTACAAGTCATTTTTACACTGTGTTAGTCATCGCTTAGTTAGATTGGATAGAGTTAAAATAGCCCAGAAACAAGGCCATTGCCGAATAACATATCGTTAAAAAAAAGAACAGCAACAATTCAAAATTCTTTGCTTCGAAATCATTCGATCTCTTTAAAATCCTGTGTAGAACACAGTTCTAATTTTTTATAATATATTATAACTTTTACATGTTTTGAAGAATTACGGCAGAAATATAGTGTTTATAATTTTTCGCATAGCAAATATGTCTTGTTTATATAATTATGGGGTATTTAATTGTAAAAAAAAATATTTTATGTTTTTTTGTGTTATTTTACTGCTGGCTCCATGTATATTTTCTAAGAATAATTTTATTTGTTTATCAATGATATAGTTACGAAAAGTATTGTTGGTTAATATTTGTTTTTTTAGGTTTTAGTTGTGCGTAAAAATACTTTTTGGAAGGACGAATGTAGATGTGCTCTATTTAAGAATTTCTTTAATAATGCTTATTATATATTTCTGGGCATTGTCTATTATATTAAAGAAGACAAGAGATCTTACTAGTGTATACTTTTTATACAGATAAGTGACAAATGTGTTGTTTTTTAGCTTTATAGTTGCTTCAAGATACGGAAGTATATTGTCCATTATTGCAAAAGTAAATTTCAGCCATCAGTTATTTCCAAAATTTAATTTCTGATTTACAATTGCGTCCATATCATATATCAAGACAAAAATATCAGGATAACTTATATAACTCTCCGGTTTGACGATTGTTGAAACACTTCATTTTCGATGTGGGCAATGTTACAATTTAGAGAATGTAGAACCTAATATGTTTTTTGTACTGACACTGTTCGTTTAGATGTAGATATTTCAATTATGGTCAGAAAATTGCTTTTGTGTGGTACACGCGGTGAGTAGTTTCCGAAGAATTGCTAGTTAGAATTTCGGAGGCAGGTTTGTTGGGAGTTTGTTGACACAGTTGCTAATTATATTTAATGTTTCTTCAATTGAGGCGTTTATTAAAAATATTTTATATATCCAGAGAAGCTAGAATATTGCCTCTGGGATTATTACCACCTTTTTGATGGGATGCCCTACATGCACATATCTAATAATAGTACAATAAAAATCAGTTATTAAAACAAAATTTACAAGGAATTTTAAGTAATTTTTCGGGTAGAAATACGAAAATGCTATTTAAATCAAAATATCAAATGCACCTCTCTATAAGAAAAGCACTATATATAAAGATATCCTATCAAACGTACATTCTTTAGCTGTGGAAATGGAGGAATGAAAGTTGAAAAGAGAGAGACGATCAGAGAGGCGCAGCCGCGCTTGTCACCTGGTAGCTTTATTAGCTCTACTTTTCAAAAACACAAAATACACATGAGATTCAAACATCGGAAAAATAACAACCTTGAAAATGTTCAGTGAAGTGGCTGAATAAACTAGAAAAGTCGGAAACTATGGAACATTTTGCACTTCTTATCTGCAGGAGAATAAAAACAAAGAAGAATTCTGGAAAAATAAAATTAAACAGTAATACAATCTTCCTTGTCTGTCCTTTTTAACGAAACATGCTTAAATAAAAGATTGCTGCCGAAACACACATACAAACACACATACACACACACACACACATTATATATAATCTTATCAATATACATATATGCGAGTGGTTTTACAGGTAACATCAAATCATGTGCCTAAAGTATACTATGCATTAAAGTATAAAAGGTTATTAATCAGATAACATTTGAAAAAATCTTTGATAGAATGCGGAAGCGCGGGGTTGCTTATAACAGCGATACATAAAATACCGCTATTTGACATTAAAAAAACAGAACCGAAATAAAAGCAAACCCCGATTTCTGTTGAGCACAATGCTGTTTCCTATGAATAATTATTTTAGAAGGAAATATTTAGAGACATAAGCTTCTCTTCTGGAAAGGTCAAAACAAATTTTGAATCTGTTCTTTTCCCACTGCGGTATATATATATATATATATATATATATATATATATATGATATTGTGCACAAACATACGTGTGTATACACACACACACACACACACACACACACACACACACACACATATATATATATATATTGTGTGTGTGTTTGCTGGCAGGTACATGGAGATATACTGAAGTTTGTTTTCAGTTGTGAAATCTAAATATATCCTCTGGATAAATCGTGTTTTCTGCTACAGATCACTTTATTTTTCGTAGTGTTAATTTTTTTCGTCTGATTTTCTAAGCCGAATTAATAAACGAGAAAATATACTTTAGATATATCTTATTTATTTCATTTTTTCTTTTCTAGTTTTGCTTAAAACCTGATGCATTCTAAAAGATAAAATTCATTTTAAGAAATATAAAATGTAACTTTGCCAGAAACTATAAAATGTGTACTAAAATTCTACATCATAACTTTCTTCCTGTATATCAGTGAAAAGACTTCACGCAATATAAACAAGTTATAAAATGGAATCATAAGTAAACTCATACTTAGCGGCAGGAAGAAACAGTTGAAATTTAATTTAAAGCATAATTTCATAGAATGAAGAAATGACAGCTTGGAAAATCTAATGCCCAGACGATAAATGTAAAGCTAAACGGACAGCGGAGAACAAGGAATATCATGTTTAATGTATCTGAATCGGGCGACAGGAGTCATGTAATTGTCACACGTGATACGCTGACTTGCCAGAAGATTATTTCGCAGTAGGAGGCATTTCATTCTGCGGTAGACTGGTTGTCAACCAAGCCTATAGAACCCAATTTGTTCTATTATTTAACCCAAAATGGAGAGAAGAACGGATTAATACCTTTCCAAAGATTATTTGTTCATGATTGAATGCAGGAAATCAACGGGAATTCGAACTCAGCAAACCGATTGTCGTTCCGGGTCGATATCCACTGCACTACAACGTATATCCTCATCTATCCTCTGATTCTCAGAGAATATATTTGAGGCTAGAGCGACAGAGGAGAACAAATAATACCATATTGAATGAATCTGAATCTGAAGAGAAGATAATTAGACAAAATACAACATGTATTAAGAGTTACAAACAACAGGAGGTTTAAGAAGAGGTATTTTCGCCATTTCCCTGAGAGGGCAAAACACATTCAATTATCTTACTTACACAAAGAAATTATACTAAGTAAAACGTAAAGTATTGGCAGTTACAAATGGCATTACATCATTTATTTACTGTCAAAGATATAAGCATTGTTCCACACGCAGAAATCGACAGGCAATATTTACCCCTTTTTTGTGGTAACAGAAAGGCAATACCTAAACCCATCATACTGATTATATTATCCCTCTCATATAACTATGCTGCTGTATATATTCACATTTTTCGATCTGCTATCCTGTTCTTTATTGCTATGTCTAGGATGTGCGTTGTGGTGCAGTGGACATCGGCTCGGGACGAGAAATCAGGGAGCCGATTTCGAATTCCAGTTGAATTCCACGCATTCACTTCCGTACATATACCCTTGGGAAAGGTATTAATCCGTCTCTTCCTTCCAGTTATGGGTTATATGACAGGGCTGATTGGGTTCTATAGCCTTGGCTGGCAACCAGTCTACCGCAGTAAGCAATGGCAACCTACTGCGGGATAATCTTCTGCCCAGTCAGTTAAATCTCTTTCGAGATATGATCGCCCAAGCGTGTTTCACGTATGGCACTTAACTGACTGACTGACTATGACGTTTCGGACATTTTACGCTCCGGCCTTCTCCAAGTGATATAATTAACATTTGGAAATCACCTGTCATTGTATTTGAGAATGTCTCTATTGATTTTAGGTTCCTTAGAAATTCTACTCATTAAGTTTTATTTTATTCGGTATTGCTCTGACCAGATATTGATCCCACAACACTTTTGGTAATGTAACATCTCTGGATTGCATTAATCGAGGGTTTTATCTATTCTGCCATGTGTAATCATTGTGTGATTAAGATGTGACAAATATTGTAATTTCCCTACTTTAGATTAGTACACCCTGAATGATATTCGATATGAGTATCAGAAAATTACAATGATAACGAATCGAAAAAGAATAACAATAACACAATAAAATATTAGATGAAGATATTTAAGTAATCCAGAAATGCAACTACTAAATATATCGAACTGGTTTTACTTAATATTCAGTGCCGCTTGATTGATTGTAAACTCCCAAAAATGGTGATATTTTTTAAAAAATTCTATTACATGTGAATTCAAAAAGAAATTCTAAAAGCAAATTCAGTTGAAATAAACAAAAAGGAAGTATTTAAATTATTTATTCCAAATACACATCATATTTTCTATCATATTTCAGGAAGCTCTTTCATGACATAATCTTAAGAATTCGGAGCATCACCTACTACATGCATGTTTAGTTAGTATATATAAACAATCACCAAAGACATTGATGCTCTTTATATATATATATATATATATATATATATGTGTGTGTGTGTGTGTGCGATTCTATGTATCAGTTTATGTCATGAGTTTTATTTGAAATAAAAAATAATTATCTGTGTATTTAATGATATTTATTTTTTTGCTTAGAAAATCAGATATAAAACCAGAAATAACAGATGCGCGAATGTAAAGGAAATATAGTGCAAATGTACTTTGAGCAAAAATTTTTTTTCTATTATTCTGTTTATATATATATATATATATATATATATATATATATATATATATATATATATTATTTGATATTTTTTATAACGTACGACTTTTAATTAATTTTGTGATCTAGGTTTATAATTTCCGGACAAAATGTTCATAATTGTGCTCTGAGTTGTGAATAAACAAATTCCATAGTGTGCAGTTAATTTTTTCTACCACAATACTCAACAAAAAATCACTAGACAAATAAAAAAGAAGAAACTATTTGTTTCTTTTTAATCAAACTTCTTTAAACGAATGCACCTTGCGTAAAAATAACATACACACAATCACACTCACACACACACACACACACACACACACACATATATATATATATATATATATATATATATATATATAGGTATAATAGAATTAAATAAAACAAAACTAATAGAAATGTAAGTAAATCTAAACGGATTTCCATTTATTAAAGTTTCTTCAGATTCTGAGAGAAAAATGTAAAAAACAATAATCGCAGCAGAAACATAAACACATAAATTTTTCTTCTCAAATATACACGTACAGTATTTTAAAATTTTCCGTCAAAATACTCCACACACATGAATTAAAAATTAATTATCTATTTTTAATACACGTGGTCCCGAACTGGTCAATAAATGTAACACAAAATGACAACATGACATTGTATTTTTTTTTTTTTTTTTTTAATCATATCACCCCAAGCAAGGCGGTAACGCCACTGATGTGCAGGGGGCTACATAAGAGTGAGAAGATTAGAAAAGAGAAAATCATCTCTCTGTTGTTTTGTCAGTTTTTCATGGTCTCTAAAGAAACTTGAATAAAAGTGAAGCATCGTAGATTTGAGGTTTCTTATTTGTTATTGTCTTTATTGTATAGTCCTGTTTTATTATACGCAATTATCAAACTATTTAACATATTTGATAATTTTAAAATCATAAATACTATTACGTCTAAAATACCGACTGTAAAATAAATATATGAATATTATTTCGGAATGATAAATATGGTGAAGCATGGTACTTTATGCGGATGTGCGTTGTGGTGCAGTGAGGGTTTCGGCTCGTAACGAGAAATCGGGGAGCCGAGTTCGAATTCCAGTTGAATTCATTGCATTCACGCGCAATTACCATTGGGAAAGGTATTAATCTGTCTATTCCTTCCGGTTATGAGTTAAAAACAGGACAGATTGGGTTCTATAGCCTTGGCTGGCAACCAGTCTACCGCAGAAAGAAATGGCAACATTCTGTGGGATAATCTTTTGCCCAGTCAGTCATCTCTCTTTCGAGACATGATCGCCCATGCGTGTTTCACGTATAGCACTTAACTAATTGTACTTTATAGAAATTTTCGCTTTCGAGCGGTATGTTTATGAACTTTTTAATTAATAATTTTAACCATACATACGAATTTAAACAAATAGTTAAACCCCTTGATGAAATCGTATTCTTTGGGAGAGTTCGAAACAAATAAATCCATGAAAAGGCTAATCTTTCTGCAAATGTATAAGTGCATGCATCAGTGCGTTTGAGAGACTTGCAATGTATCTTCCTTCAATTTTCCTCATAAACTCTTCGAAGCTAACATGTTGCAGCGCATCTTTTGTGCTTAACTCACCGTGTATACCAACCATTTTCTCCCACTCTGGAGATTAACAAGTAATTTCTGTTACATGGCTGTTTAAACATACGAACAATTACACATCTGCCTTTGATATATATAGAAGCTTGGGAAAGAAAACATTGATGATCAAACTGTTGCAATTCTGGGCAAAGAATCGTTCTTTTTTGTTCACTATCATTGCATTCTTTTTACATTTAACATTCTTTCTTTCGAGTTTCGATTAGCATTTACTGTGTTGGATATTTTTGTTATTCAAGAAATGATTGGCAAAGAGACAGTAAGGGAGATAACTTTAGAGATTTTTTTTATTTTTCTTCCTTTTATATGTGAATGTGTGCGTCAATTAGCAAGAATAAATTTTCGTAATATATATATATATATATATATATATTAAGTTGTTTGTGCGGACTCGCGTATGTATATCAAAGTTAGTGATTGGTTGCTAAGATGGAGTTGGGGGAGGCACGTGATTACACGTTAGGATAGTTTGTTTTGCTTGCCACTGATCTTTTATCAAAATGATTGAGAAAGTGTACGCCTCGCTTCACCAATACAGAGGCCGGCAGTCGCAAGTAGCAGACAGATTGTTGCGAAAGATTCCCGCGCTAGGGATGATCTGATCCCAAACAATGACTCTTTCATTTATATATATATATATATATATATATATATATACATATATATATATATATCTCTATATATATATATATATATATATATATACACGAATTGGGGTTTATTGTACCGTCCCCATGCTGAATGACTTGATAGCTTCTAATTGTTTAGCCCATAGGCAGCGTGTCGATAACATGAAATTTTCACTGTGTCACATATTTATCATGAACAGTGAAATGACAAATTAAAGGAGCGGTTTTACTTTGATTTTTACCTTCATGTCTCTTACTGATGCCACTGCAGAACATCTATCTATCTTTCACTCTATAATATATGACGTTATTTTTTGATTACATCACTCTGAACTTCATATCATGTGAGCAACATTTTCGTAAAATTAGATAAGTTAAGCAACCTCTCTTCTAGTCAGTACATAGACGACGGTTGGAAGCTTCATAATATCTGTTTTATAAAGTTAAATTTTGAGTGGTGCAACTGATAATGACACGAGATTTGATTTCAGAGAGCAGTGTTTCAATCCTAGGCGTAATTGTGAAACGTAAGAATTAACAACATTATATGATGCATTAATGTTACTCATGTTGTAAAATCAAAAGAATAATAATGAGTGCATCAAAATATTATGTGCTTTTTAGTTACAGTAGTTTCAGTTATTTATACTTTCAATATTCATATATTTTTCATATTTCAATTTTTCTAATATCACGTTTTTCATATTTCATGCGGTTAAATATTTATGTAGTTTCAGTTATTTATACTTTCAATATTCATATGTTTTTCATATTTTAATTTTTCTAATATCACGTTTGTTCATATTTCATACGGTTAAATATTTATGTAGTTTCAGTTATTTATACTTTCAATATTCATATATTTTTCATATTTTAATTTTTCTAATATCACGTTTGTTCATATTTCATACGGTTAAATATTTATGTAGTTTCAGTTATTTATACTTTCATTATTCATATATTTTTCATATTTTAATTTTTCTAATATCACGTTTGTTCATATTTCATACGGTTAAATATTTATGTAGTTTCAGTTATTTATACTTTCATTATTCATATATTTTTCATATTTTAATTTTTCTAATATCACGTTTGTTCCTATTTCATACGGTTAAATATTTATGTAGTTTCAGTTATTTATACTTTCAATATTCATATATTTTTCATATTTTAATTTTTCTAATATCACGTTTGTTCATATTTCATACGGTTAAATATTTATGTAGTTTCAGTTATTTATACTTTCAATATTCATATATTTTTCATATTTTAATTTTTCTAATATCACGTTTGTTCATATTTCATACGGTTAAATATTTATGTAGTTTCAGTTATTTATACTTTCAATATTCATATATTTTTCATATTTTAATTTTTCTAATATCACGTTTGTTCATATTTCATACGGTTAAATATTTATGTAGTTTCAGTTATTTATACTTTCATTATTCATATATTTTTCATATTTTAATTTTTCTAATATCACGTTTGTTCATACTTCATACGGTTATATATTTATCTAACCACAGTTGTTTAAAAAGGCAATTTTTTTTGAGTTACGTTGTGTCTGTAATGTAGAATAGCTGACACACTTCTAACACTCTCAAAGATGGAATGGTCTGTAGCAAAATAGCTATATTATTAATGATTAACATCAATGATTAATTCAGTGTGCCATTGACGATTATTATCGCACTGTGCTATCTGCTACTCAACTTCATTTTTTAAATTATTATTGTTCCGTTTTATATGTGTTTATATTATTTTTACTTATTATACATTGGCAGAGATATTGCTCTGTAGATACTTCAGCACACAACATCTGGTATTGTATTGCTATATTGGCGATATAACAGTCTGTCATAAACTTTGAACAAACATGTTCGATGAATGTTTGTCAAAAAATAAAAAAAGAATTGTTCATTTCAGATTTTTAAAACATTGACAACTTCAACGAAGTAATCATAAAATCATGCATGAGTAAGTTTTCCGAAAATTTCTAGAATTTTCTAGGTAGATCTAGAATATTCTGAAAAAAGTATAGATCTGGTGTGCTTCCCAGAACGTTCTGAAAACAACTCTGTTGTTTTAGAAACTCTAGAAAATTTTGGTTACTTCGAGAATTGTATGAATTATATGATGTGCATTTTGTGTGACGATATAAACGTCAGTGGTTGTGTGTTCCTTTAGATGATGAAATTGAAAAAGTTTTGCTTGTGATCAATTATTTATTTTGTTTCAGAGTATATAATTTTTCTGAGTCAGTAAAGCTGAATGATTACAGAAAGAATTTTAAGTATTCATTACTAAATATAATGTCTCAAAAAAGGTCTTTCATTTTCGCTTTCTGTTTATTTTTTCGACATTAATAGTTGTACGAATATTAAGCTTTCAAACATATCCTGTGTACGCCATATATATTTGAATATTTTACAAACATTGTTAATAATTCTAGCATATGTTTCAATATTTTCATAATATTTACATATCAAATTCATGCAATTTCAGCAAATATGATAAAAAGAATTTTCTTTCTATAAATATTATTCGGAATGTTTACCGTTTAATATCCAGGTATTATTCGTAGAAGAAAATTAGAGTATTTTTAAGTTCTGATTGGGTTAAATGTCTTTAAAAAGATTTGTTTTTCTCGACGTCAATGCTTTCTTCTCTGTAAACTTGATCTTTTAAAGTAAGAAGGAAATGCACTTTTTTATCAGAATTGTAATTGTATAGGGAATTAATTCATGGAAAAACTACTGCGTCGAGAGAGAAATTAATTGAAGAATTTTCAGTTTTCTTTTCAACAATGAAAGTTCTTTGTTATCAAGCACATTATTCAAATGTTTTCTATTTCAAATGTATATCTATAAGTATTCCACTGATTGTTAGTAATAGATATTCACACATCTTCCACATCAATACTGCCAAGTCTCCCATAAAAGATATTTACAGTGGTGCTCTTTTCCGTTTTCGGTTTGACGTAATATCTTTTTCACTACATTTAATTTATTACATCTTTAGAAATCTCTTTTATCATCATAGGACCAAGACCATTCAATTAGACTCGAAATATATAACACTGTTAACCTTACATGACAACATATTCAAACCAAATTCAAACTACATGAAACTTATGATTTGGAAGGCTTTCTACTTCCTCAAAAACGATGACCTTTACATAAATTATAATAATAAATTCAAATTTGGATTTTTCTCAATGCAATTCCTACGATAACACAAGCTACTTGTCTTTTTAAAGTAACTTAATAAACACAACCGAAAATCTAGAATTCAGAAAATCCAATATTTTTTGAAGCTAATTACTTAATTATGATAAACAATACACAAACATTTTTCAAAGCAGATAAATCCATGACAATCTAAAAATTAAAGACGAATAATTACAAAAAGCTATTTACAAATTAACTAATAAGGAAACAGGAAGCAACATGAAAAATAATCTAAAAACATACCGTATAAACCAAAATTAGACAATAGAATAAATCAATTAACAAAAGAAAGACAATTTATTAAATTAAAAACCGCGAGGAGAATTTCACATAGAGACAAACATGAATATTAATAAACTCCAGAAAAAGAACATTTGAGAAAAAAATACACATATTAGAAAAAATATGTGTAAAACAAAGAAATAAAATTAACTAATAGGGGAATAAAAAAGCAATAATAAATTTGTTTAGCATTTCGAAGACTGATCATTTGTACGACAAGACATAACCGTCTTTCATTCATCCATTAATGAGCACAGACAAAACATCGCACTAAATTTAGTAAAACAATATATAATTATGTCCAATACATACAAAATCTAATAAAAAACATTGAATTTCCCACATAAAATAAAAATTTAAGGATCGTATCTACAGCCCATTCAGAGAATGAAAAAAAAATCAATGCATTTTAACAAAAGATCCAAATAACATATTCGAGTAAATCCTCCTATCTATTAAGAAAATAAACTCATCAAAAGCTGTAGCTTAAAAATATTCAAAGAAAACTTAACTCATGAATGAATACTATGTGACAGCTGATATTGAAAGAAAAGCGATTATAACAAACAGAACAATCAACAAAACAGAGAAAATCAAAATAATTTCTACTGTGTCACAACTTATACACCGATGGAAACACTAATAATAATTAATTAAAAACCAAAATATACATTCAAGTAAGCAAGAAAAAATAATTGGTAAATATACTTTTTTTTTTTAATCATTTCACCCCGAGCAAGGCGGAAACGCCACTGTTGTGCAGGGGGTTACATAAATGTAAAAAGATTAAGTAGAAAAGAGTGAGGAGTACAAACTAGTTAGAAAGGAACAATAGAAAGCAGGTGCGATGACAGATACATAGGTGGAGAGAAAGGTTATACAGGGGTGGGGAGAGAGCTAGAGTCCAGTGGTTAGTAAGATGAGTATTGACTTTGCATTTAAATTTCTGGAGGTTGTAGCCGTCAGGAAAGCAAGAATACGGGAGCGAGTTCCACAGGCGGGAAGTGCGAGAGAAGAAGCTGCAGGAGTAGAAGTCTCGTCTGCATTTGGCTAACCTAACTGTGAATTGGTGGGACCCAGTTGCCAGTCTGGTTGCACGAGTAAACACCTGTTGAGGAGGCATCAGTGACTTAAGCTCGTCCGAGCAGAAGCCATGAAAGTATTTATAGAAGAGACAAAGGGAGGCCACATTTCGACGATGGGGAAGTGGCTGCAGTCGAGTCGGCATATCAGTACCTATCACATTACAGACTCTCCTTTGGAGCTTGTCAAGAAGACTGAGGAGAACGGCAGGGGCACCTGACTGTAAATGGACGGACGGATGGCTGATTTGTATATTAGCAGGATGGATTCAGGTGGAAAAAACATCCTGGATAAACATAGTGACGCAAATTTCTTAGCAGTAGATTTTGCTATGGATTCAATATAGTGGTTCCATTTGAAGTCTGAGGACAGGGTAAGTCCGAGGAGGCGTAGTGTATTACTCTCAGGGAGAATCACTTGATCCATGCTTATGGGAGGCAGGAGAGGTTGCCTGTAATGGTTGACAGACAACAGCTTGGTCTTGGGATGAATTGAAGTTGACAAGCCACTTCTTGCCCCAGTTCACCACAGAGTGTAGATCCCGTTCAAGGTCAGCAGCGAGATTATGTCTGTCCGCCACGACAGGTTTCTTACTGGAGCGGGAGTATATTGTAGTGTCATCTGCGTAGATGCCTACTTGGGGCTTGATCTCATCTGGGAGGTCGTTGATGAAAATAAGGAAGAGCATCGGACCCAGGATAGAGCCCTGTGGAACACCAGCATTCGTGCTGTAGGACGAAGAGGCACGCCCATTCAGCACGACCTTCATTTTGCGGTTATTTAAGAAAGATTGGATTAGGTTTAAGCAGGCGACCGGTAATACCATAACCGCGTAGTTTGCATAGGAGGCCAGAGTGCCAAACCCTCTCGAAATCCTTGGAGGTATCCAGAGCAACCGCGCAAACCTCGTCAGACTCATCAAGGGCCTGTAGCATGTACTCCGTTACGGTTGTTAGCAGGTCGGCCGTGGACCTGGCAAAGCGGAATCCACATTGCCTGACGGAGAACAGTTTGTGGGCGGTGAGATACTTATGTAAATATATGGATATTTTAAGAAAGAAAATAAATACATTTTATAAACTCTAAAACATTAGTAAGCGAATTAAATATAATCTATAAATATACACACATAATTATAAAAACTTAATTACAAATAATTCTAAAATGAATGATTGAAATTATTAAAAGACTAACAAATTATATATACATATATAGATAGATAGATAGATATAGATTTAGAAATATTAGTGTGTCTTATTGTGCATGTGCGCGCATCTGTATATACGTAAATGTGCAAGAATATATGCAAGGTTATGTACAGATGATAATCTACTTGCATGCATATCAGAACATATATATATACACAAAATAATCTCAATGAATTCAGGAAGAAAAACAATTGGAGTAAAAGTGGGTAATGAAATAATTAGTGTAGAAGGAATCACGAGCGGCAACTTTGGATTAGGAGACTGGAAGCAACGAAGAGTAAACTGGGTCCAAATGGTGCACAGCAAATGACCAGGTAATAACACCTGGTTTCAAGAACACCCACGAAGTCTATGGCCATGCAGGAGCCCAGGAGATGAGACGAAGAAACAAATAGACTATATAACCATAAACAGGAAGTTTAGAAAAGCAGTGGTGCAATGGAAAGCATACCCAGTCGCCGACGATATCCCAGTCATCTGCAAACTAAGGATAACACTTCGGAGAATGAAGAAGCCAAGCACGGCACCGAGACTGAATTACAACACGCTCGTGAATGACCTCACACTGCAGAAACAATACCCTAACAGCGTGAAAAACAACTATGAAGAAAAGATTGGACAAGGACATTCAAAATGGGACTCACTAAAGGAAGCGATGGTGACATCAGCAAACAACGTTGCCCCAAAGGAACCAAAGGAAATCAGACGCAGAAGAAAAAACGAGTGGATGACTGAAGAGATCCTTGACATGGTGCAAAGGAGACGAAAAATGATGCCAAGACATAGAAGAGAATACAAAATAACTGCACAAGGAAATAAGAAGCAAATGCAAACAGGCAAAAGATGAATGGCTCAACGACAATGCGCAGAGGTAGAGAGACTGAGCAGGACTAATAAAGCAAACATGCATAAAGAGATAAGGAGCCTGACAGGACAAAAACCTGCTCCTTGTCAGGGTGTATAAAGGCCAAGGATGGAACGATAATACTGGAGAAAAAGGAAATACTCAAGCGATGGGAAGAATATATAGAAGATCATTTCCACAACAAGAGAGAGCAACCGATAATACGCAAACATGAGGACGGACCGGAAATATATTTACTGTTAGCCCTGGAATAATTCGGCATAGAGAAAATTACGGAAATAATAATTGAAATTTATAAGAGTGGTATAATGCCAGACGACCTATGGAAATCCATTTTCATAGCATTGCCAAAAAAGCAAACGATGTTAACTACACCGAACTATCAGCTTAATGTGTCATATTTCAAAAGTGATAGTTCCGAATACTAATGAATCGAACAAGAAGTATAATCAGGCCAGAGATAGGACAAGAATAGTGCGGGTTCGTTGAAGACACTGGGACAAGGAACGCAATTTTGATGATTAGGATGATCTATGAAAGGGCAATACAAATGAAGTAGGATTCAGCTCTGCTTTATTGACTATGCAAAGTGTTCGACAAAATACGCCACAAAGAAGTGATGGAGATGCTCAGCAGGCTCGACATATTTGGGAAAGACATTACGGTAATTAAAAACCTCTACTGGCAGCAAACTGACTGCATACGGACAGGTAACGAATTCAGCAGTTATACAAAGATAGAAAGAGGCGTAAGACAGCGATCAGTATTTTCAGCGGATCTATTTAACTTGTACAGTGAGAATATTTGGAGAACATTAGATGTTATGTCAGAAATTGTCATCGGATGTCACAATCTAAACAACATAAGATACGCAGACGACACAAAGTTGGTTGCACTCACGAAAAAAACAAACTCTGCAGGACCTTCTACAGAAGATATCTTAAGAGAGTGACAAGAAAGTGTTACAAATAAACTGCAAGGAAAATGAATGCATGGTCATCAGCAAAAAGAGCAGCCCAATGTACCAAATAAAGGTGGCGGGTGTTAAAATCAAGCAGGTACAAAAATTTAAATATCTGGGAAGTGTTCTAACTGAAGACGGAAAGTGCGACACAGAGAGCCAAAGGGGAATTGGCATGGCGAAAGTCGCGTTACAGAAGCGGAGTAAAGTATTAAGGCACAGGAAAATTTCACTAGAAACAAAGAAAAGTGTACTGGATTGCTATGTGATGTCATTTCTTCAATATCGCCGTAACTGTTGGACAATATCAACAAGGATAAAAAGAAAACTTAAAGCAGCTGAAATATGGTTCTACAGAAGTATGCTGCGGATATCGTGGACCGAGCATGTGAGCAATGACGAAGAGGAAAGAGACAGAGGAAAGCAGCGTATTACCTATTTGTATGGCCTTGTGCAGGTGGATGACAGAACGTCTGCTGAGAGACGTTACAGGAGAAAGCGTGCTAAGAGCCACCAGGGATAGAGAGACTTGACAGACCATGATCGCCTACGTCCTGAAAGAAAAAGGTACATAGAAGAAGAAGAAGAAGAAGAAGTGGTTCATTTCTTGCTAGACTGGATTTTGCTAACAGGCACTGTATCAAACTTGCAAAATTTTGAGAAAATTTACTTTGGTCAAGCAAAACGAAAATTCAACATTATGGTGCAAATGTTGCGCCAAACACGGATACTGCATTTTTGCCAAATAATACTATCTGGGAAAATCTGGAACCTTATAAATCAGGATCTGTGGGCACCTAAGTTACCTCAGTATGGGGAAGATTAAAATAATACTGGGGAAGACGAATGGAGCATATTGTAGGAATATTTTGGAAAGCAATGTACCTCAGTTGGCACATTTGCAAGCATGGAAAGAAAGACGGGTCTTTCAACAGGCCACAAATCCAAAAGTCTAATGAAAAGATTGTAAGATGATGGTAAAATTGAAATAGAATAGACGTTTATAATTGAACAGGTCAACCTCTAGATATTAACCAAACATATTTTTCAACCTTAAATCAACCAACAGTTTAGATATGCTAGTAAAACAAACAACTATTCATTTATGTGTGTGAGAGCGAGAAGGTAATCCTTATATATATATATATATATATATATATATATATATATATGTGTGTGTGTGTGTATGCATGCAATTATATATATATATATATGTGTGTGTGTGTGTGTGTGTATGCATGCAATTATATATATATGTGTGTGTGTGTGTGTGTGTGTATGCATGCAATTATATATATGTGTGTGTGTGTGTGTGTGTGTATGCATGCAATTATATATATGTGTGTTTGTACATGTATGCATGCATATATATGTGTATGTGTATTCTTATGCGTGCGTATATATATGCATGTAAATATGTATATGTGTGTGTGTGTATTTGTATGCATGCTTGTATATATGCATGTAAATAAATATATATATGAATATATATATATGTGTGTGTGTACTTTTATGTATATGTAAATGAGCGTATGTATATATGTGGCTATATGTATATATATATATATGCAATTGCATATGAGTGTGTGTGTGTGTGTGTTTGTGTGTGTATATATATAATGTGTGTTTATGTGTGTGCATATATATATATATATATATATATATATATATATGGATGAATGTATGTACACGCATGTATAAATATCTGTTCCGATATATAAATCTAAGAATATATATGTATGCATAAATATATGAATATATAAGTATAATTATATGTATGTATATATAAAATTTTGTTTATGCTTATATTGTTAAATTTACATAAATTCAAAACAAGTCACACTCAATAAAATCACATTTCAATCTAGTCACAATGTCTTAAATTGCTTTGAGACATGATTGTATTAACATTTCTGTCTTTCACGTGGTGTGACTTTATATAAATGCATTACTAATTTACGACCTGCGTCAGCTATTCTGTGACTATTATAATCGCATAGCAATGTTTTATGTCAAACAGCAGAATATTATTTGAAGGTTGATATCTTTATCCCATGGTCTCCGTAAACCCTCTAAAGATGGCTCATGCTAATCCCGAAGCTCATATCCTGATAAAAAATGAATTTTGAACAATTTTTTTCTTCAGTTTCAGC